>JASTWF010000447.1:0-383026 GCA_030390025.1 Squalus acanthias
GGGGTCGGGGTCGTGTCAGGTGCGGTCGGGTGGGGCCGGGGTCGGTGGCGGGTCGAGTGGGGCTGGGGTCGGGACCGGAGATGGGTCGGGTGGGGCCAGGGTCGGAGGCGGGTCGGGTGGTGTCGGGGTCGGTGGCGGTTCGGTTCGGGAGGGTCCGTGGTCGGGGGCGGGTCGGGTGGGTTCGGTGGCGGATTCGGTTCGGGTGGGGTGGGGCCAGGGTCGGGTCGGGTGGGGCCGGGACCGGAGACGGGTCGGGTGGGCCCGTGGTCGGTGGCGGGTCGGGTGGGGTCGGGGTCGGAGGCGGGTCCGGTGGGGCCGGGTTTCGTGTCGGGTGGGTTCCGGGGTCGGAGGTGGGTCGGGTGGGGCCGGGGTCGGTGGCGGGTCGGGTGGAGCCGGGGTCGGACGCGGGTCGGGTGGTGCCGGGTCGGGTGGGACCGGGGTCGGGTCGGGTGGAGCCGGGGTCGGGCCTGGTTGGGTCGGGGTCGGGCCGGGTCGGGTGAGTTCCGTGGTCGGAGGCGGGTCGGGTGAAGCCGGTGGCGGTGGCGGGTCGTGTGGGGCCGGGGTCGGAGGCGGGTCGAGTGGGGCCGGGGTCGGAGGCGGGTCGGGTGGGGCTGGTGTCGGAGGCGGGTCGGGTGCGGCCGCAGACGGAGGCGGGTCGGGTGGGGCCGCGGACGGAGGCGAGTCAGTTGCGGCCGGAGGCGGGTCGAGTGGGGCCGGGGTCGGAGGCGGGTCGGGGGTGGCCGGGGTCGGAGGCGGGTCGGGTGGGACCGGGGTCGGAGGCGGTTCGGGTGGAGCCGGGGTCGGAGGCGGGTCGGGGTCGGAGGCGGGTCAGGTGGGACCAGGGTCGGAGGCGGGTCGGGGCTGGCCGGGGTTGGAAGCGGGTCGGGTGGTGCCGGGGTCGGAAGCGGGTCGGGTGGTGTCGGTGTCGGTGGCGGTTCGGTTCGGGAGGGTCCGTGGTCGGGGGCGGGTCGGGTGGGACCGTTGTCGGAGGCGTTTCGGGTGGGACCGGGGTCGGGCCGGGTCGGGTGGGACCGGGGTCAGGCCGGGTCGGGTGGGACCGGGGTCGGGCCGGGTCGGGTGGGACCGTGAGTCCTGTCTCATTCCCTGATGATCAGAAATTCCCTCCTGGAGCTCAGTGATCGTCCTCGTCATGTTTGGAGAAACTTGTCTCATTTCTGCTGCTCCTTAATTCCCGGAGTTTAAGGGAATGGGGCGATTTTCCCAGAATTAAACGATAAAGCGGTGATTCCCTGTACTTTATGCTCTGTGCATTATATTAATCTGTATAATATATGGGGGTGAGTTATATTGTGAAACGCTAACTGCTGCTGTAAAATCAGTCCCCCAGGATTTTATATAACACGGAGAATTTATGCTGAAATAAAAACAGGAAATGCTGGAAATACCCAGCAGGTCAGGCAGCATCTATAGAGAGAGAAACAGAGTTAATGTTTCAGGCCGAGGACCCTTCGTCAGAACTGGAAAAAGTTACAGATGTAACAGGTTTTGAAGCAAGTGTCGTTACAGGGAAAGGTGGGGGGAGCGGAGGAAAGAACAAAAGGGAAGGTCTGTGATAGGGTGGAAGACAGGAGAGATTAAAAGACAAAAGGGATGATGGTGCAAGCAAAAGGTGCTGGTAATGGGACAAGTTAAAAATCAAAAGATGAATCTAGATGAGGTGTGAATGGCAATGGCAGAATCATCAACAGCTGTCATGCGAGAGAGAAAAAAAGGGAAAAGGAAAAATAACGATAAAAATAAAATAGTGGCCGAGTTTATAATCTGAAATTGCTGAACTCGATGTTGAGTCCAGATGGCTGTAAAGTGCCTAATTGAAAGATGAGGTATTGTTCCTCGATCTTATGTTGTACTTTTTTGGAAGAGTGTAAGAGACCGAGAATGGAGAGATCAGAGTGGGAGTGGAGCAGAGAATTAAAGCGATAGGCGACCAGAAGCTCGGGGTCACACTTACGGACTGAGCGGAGGTGTTCCACAAAGCGCTCACCCAATCTGCGTTTGGTCTCCCCAATGTAGAGGAGACCGCATCGTGAGCAGCGAATACAGTATACTAAATTGCCAGAAGTACAAGTAAATCGCTGTTTTAACTGGAAGGAGTGTTTGGGGCCCTGGACAGTGGGAAGGGGGGAGGTAAAAGGGCAGATGTAGCATCTCCTGCGCTTGCACGGGAAGGTGCTGTGGGAAGGGGAAGGGGTGTTGGGGGTGATAGAGGAGTGAACCAGGGTGTCACGTAGGGAGCGATCCCTTCGGAAAGGGGAGGTGAGGGGAAGATGTGTTTGGTGGTGGGATCACGCTGGAGGTGGCGGAAGATGATCTGTTGAATGCGGAGTCTGCTGGGGTGAAAGGTGAGGACAAGGGGAACCCTATCGTGGTTCTGGGAGGGAGGGGAAGGGGTGAGGGCAGAAGTGCGGGAAATAGAATGGATACGGTCAAGAGCCGTGTCACCACGGTAGAGGGGAATCCTCGGTTGAGGAAAAAGGAAGACATGTCGGAAGCAATAGTATGGAACTTGGCATCATCAGAGCAGATGCGGCAGTAACAGAAAAACTGGGAGAATGGACCAGCGTCCTTACAGGAAGCGAGGTGGGAGGAAGTGTATTCCAGGTAGCTGTGGGAATCAGAGGGCTTATAGTGAATGTTTGTCAATAGCAGCAATAGAGTTTGTTCTGTCCCGTTACAAGTTTTAAATGTCCCTGTACTCCGAGTTTATAGGGGAGGGGAGTCTCTCACTTTATTCCCACTAAACTGGCTCTACAATTATTTCAGGTGTAACTGGCCCGACAGGTTTTGGGGAATTTTCGGAAGTTCCCTCCCCGAGCGGGACCTCACACACAGGGGGCGGATTATGGGGAATTCCCGGGTTCACTGCCCCCGGTTTACCCAGGAGCCGCCCGCTGTGTGCGAGGCCCCACCGCTGGCCGGTGTGTGTCTGTACTCCGGTTAGCTCGGAACCTTTTCACCGGCAGGTTTAAGATCCTGAATATCAATCTTTACTCAATGTTCAGGACTGTGAATAATTGTAAACATTTACAGATGAAAGAAATCCCGATTCCCCAATATTCCCAATCCAGGAAACTACCACCTCGACAGGACACACTCTGCACGGTTTTGGAGTAAATATCGAACTGTTAGTGATTTAAACTCGGGTTCCAGTCCTGTTTCTAGTTGAAATGGTGGATGTGGAAAACATTTTAAATTAATTTTATCTTTACTGCCGGATTATATTTTATGTTTACATTCTGCTGTCCACCCTTATTAAATATGATTTATTGTAATTAAATTATCAGACTCTCAGTGACCTGTATTTGCTGATCCGATAAAGACTGTAAAATCCCTTCTTGTTCATAAGGATCCATTTTAGATTCTCCAGTCCTGAGGGAATTACTGACCGAGCCTCTTATTATTGGTCATATTTGTGTTGAATCTGCTTCTCTCTGGTTTAACTGAACTGTTTGTTTCCCTGCATTACGGAGCAACAACACAATCCGTGACTGTTCTACAATTTATCCAACAATTAGAGACAAATAAACAGTTACCTCAACACCTGGCATTTGTGTAGTACGGGTCCCAGCCGCTGGAGTCCCTCACACTGAATGTTGCAGTTCTGTAGATCGAGCTCTTTTATTGTATCACAGAGTCCAATGACGTGAGACAGGACCGCACAGTCAATCGGGGTCATTGTGAATCCACTAAATGTAAGTGATTCCACAGATCCCACTGTTTTCCGAGCCAGTGCTTTATTCTGAGACTCAAACAGGTAGTGGAATGTGTTCAGGAGGTTCCTTTTATCAGTTTCACTCCGTGTGTTCCCAATCTGTCGTTCAACCTTCTCCATCACCCAGTCAATCACTCGGCAGGTGGTTTGATGAAGAAATGGACCCAGAAACTCCTCCAGGGGCCGAGCTGCCTGTGGGGAGGAGAGACCAGCAACAAAACGGAGAAATATCTCAAATCGCCCATCTTTCTTGCTGTGGGATTCTCTGAGGAGTTTCAGGATGTCCCGGGGATCTGGAGTCAGGAACTGTGCGAGTGCGGCTACAAACTCTTGGATGGTGAGGTGCGGGAATGTGTACACCACGCTCTGGACAGAATCATCTCTCTCCAAAAGTTCCATCATGAACCCAGACAGGAACTGGGACGGTTGCAGATTGTACTTGATCAAATCTCCGTTTCTAAACACAATCTTCTTCTCGGAGACTCCTGTGAAGGCCATCTCACCAAGCTTCAGTAACACATCACGGGGGCTTTCAATATCTCGGCCATGGTTTTTCAGAATGTTGTAAATATAGTAGGAATATAGTTGGGTGATGGTCTTGGGAACTCGCTGCTGATTCCTGTCTCTTTGTGTAAAGAAGGGACCCAGTGAGAGGCCGAGGATCCAGCAGTAGGAAGGGTTGTAGCACATGGTGTACAGGATCTCGTTCTCCTCCACGTGTTTGAAAACAGCTGCTGCCACCGCCTGATCTTCAAAAAACTTGTTGAAATATTCCTTCCGTTCTTCACCAACAAATCCCAGGATTTCAGCCCAGACACCGATCTCAGCCTTTTCCAATAACTGTAATGCAGTGGGGCGGCTGGTCACTAGCACTGAACATCCTGGGAGCAGCTTGTGCTGTATTAAACTGTACACAATGTCAGATACTTTACACCAGTCTTCAGGATCTGTGCACATGTGCTGAGGTTCTGTATTTCTCCGATTGTCAGCAAAATCGATCCTGTCCTTGAATTCATCCAAACCATCGAATATAAACAGCAATCCCTCTGGGTTCTTCCAGAGCTCTGCCAGAACTTTCCCGAAGTAAGGATAGAAAAAGAGTATCAGATTCCTCAGGTTTATTCTACAGTTAATAGCGTTCAAATCTCGGAATTTAAAGCTGTAAACAAATTGAAATTGTGGGTATATTTTCCCAGTGGCCCAGTCATGAACAATCTTTTGTACCATTGTTGTTTTTCCAATCCCCGGGACTCCGCTCACTGCTCCTGAACTCCCAGATTTGGATTTTCTCCGGGAAAAACTGCTGTGGAACAATTGATCAGTTCGGATTTTTTCCAGCTCTCCCCGGAGATGTTGCTTTCTCCACTTTTCATGGTCTCGGCCTCTTGCCAGCAGTTCATGTTCTACAAGTGTCCGATCTCGAACAGTAGAAATGACCGTTAGCTCAGCGTATCGATCAACCAGCTGGAAAACCTTAACCTTCTCCTTTATTAAGATAGTGTTCACTCTCAGTGTTTCAGTTTGGACCCGGAGTGTTTCCTTGTGTTTCTGTTGAACATCTTCAATTAGAAGAGACAGAAAGTGGTTCTCAGTGTTAGTTGTATTGACAAAAAACAACTTCTTAATAGTATTTAATGTTCAGTCAAATATTGTAAGATTTAATTCACAGCTTCAATAGAGGTGCGTGTAGAAATTAAATCTCAGTTAAAGGAAACCTCATTTGAAAGTGAACAATGGCTGAGAAATGTTTCAAACCCTCACTTGATTCTAATATTCACTGAACATGGAGATTTCTATAAAAGGTGATATTGTCCCTCTGATGGTTAATACTATCCGGCCTGCCCTGTGCTTTAGAAATCACATTCCAAATCCACACATGATCCTGTTTATAAGATATTAGAAGTTCGAGTGGATCAATCTCTGAAACCGTCACTGGTGCTTGCCTTCTGCAGCAATGGAAAATGGGATTGATTGCTCACCGAGAGGGACAATATGCAGAAGATCCGACGTTGCTGCATCAGGTTATCTGGGGTAGTGTGCGCACTGGGAGAGGGACAGACTGTGAATGTACAGAAGTTCCACCGTTAGTGTGTCAGGTCCTGGGCAGGTTATCTGGGGTAGTGTGGGCACTGGGAGAGGGTCAGACTGTAAATGGACAGAAGTTCCACCGTTAGTGTGTCAGGTCCTGGGCAGGTTATCTGGGGTAGTGTGGGCACTGGGAGAGGGTCAGATGGTAAATGGACAGAAGTTCCACCGTTAGTGTGTCAGGTCCTGGGCAGATTATCTGGGGTAGTGTGGGCACTGGGAGAGGGACAGGCTGTGAATGGACAGAAGTTCCACCGTTTGTCTGGCCTGTATTGTTTGCACTTCTAATCACAGGAAGAATATTATTGAAATGGTGAAGATGCAGAGAAATAAGATGATTTTTTGTGTCAGGAATTGATCAGTTTTGCTAACGGAAGTCACAAAATTAATGGCGGAATGGGATTCACAATGAACAGAATTAATTTAGATGAAACTGACACTAACACGCCAGGACTAAGAAGGGTATTCAGGTTAATCTAGTTCACCAAAGGGTAACAGAGCGGGAGACCAGTTACCAGGGAGGACACTAAGGGGCAGTGTAATTGGGGACAAGAGACAATTGGATGTGTTTCTGTGGATACACTGAGAGGAGGGACAGGTGGGTTCATCTCTAACAGGACAGATTGGTTTGGACCAAAGTGGCCATTTGTTCCCCTAAACATCCTCCTGTTGTGTTTCAGAAAATGCGATCAGCTTTCAGTAATTTTACATTTATATTATTTTTAGATAACAGTCTCATCAGATAACCGATCAGAATCAGAAATAGAACTACCGCCCACTTCACTCAGTATTACGTTAGGGAAGAAAAGACTGATGATTCATTTCAACAGTTACAATTATTAAACTCCATCGTTTCATTTGGATACGAGTTTCCTATAATGTGGTTTTGAAAATTACAATTTTTTTTCTGATAATCAGTAAATTGGGATTCAAAATCCCCCTGAATAAAATGCCGGTTCTTTCGGTACAAGATTCTCTGTGACTCGTTTGTCTGTTTTACTGCCAGAGGTAATCGGCCCAATGAATTTCAAATCACCCATAACATGGCCTTTTCCTCATGTTCCTCCTCAGTTAATGTTTGATTGCGGGAACGTCAGATTAGATCGAACACTATCTGACGTTCATGACGTGATGTACAATGGTAATGCTTAACTTTTTCCCATTTCTCCAACACTTATTCGACAGTTTGTGCGGAATAGCAGCCCAGCGGCAGAGACAACTTCCACATCAGGCACAAAGGCATTTGTTTCACACGGTATAATGATCTCGCCAGGTGTATATGTGGCTTCACAGTGCATCGGGATACTGCCAGGTGTGTATGGGGTTTGACAGTGCATCAGGATCCTGTCAGGTGTGTATGGGGTTTCACAGTATATCAGGATCCTGCCAGGTGTGTATGGGGTTTGACAGTGTATCAGGATCCTGCCAGGTGCGTATGCGGCTTCACAGTGCATCGGGATACTGCCAGGTGTGTATGGGGTTTCACAGTGCATCGGGATACTGCCAGGTGTGTATGGGGTTTCACAGTGTATTAGGATACTGCCAGATGTGTAATGGGGTTTCACAGTGCATCGGGATCCTGCCAGGTGTATGGGGTATCACAGTGTATCAGGATCCTGCCAGGTGCGCATGGGGTTTCAGTGTATCAGGATCCTGCCAGGTGTGTATGCAGTTTCAATGTGTATCAGGAACCTGCCCGGTGTGTATGGGAATTCACAGTGTATCAGGATCCTGTCAGGTGTGTATGGGGTTTGTCAGTGTATCAGGATCCTGCCAGGTGTGTATGGGGTTTCACAGTGCAGCAGGATCCTGCTAGGTGTGTATGGGGTTTCGCAGTGCAGCAGGATCCTGCTAGGTGTGTATGGGAATTCACAGAGTATCATCGTCCTGGCAGATGTGTATGGGGTTTCACAGTTTATCAGGATCCTGCCAGTTGTGTATGGGATTTCACAGTGTATCAGGATCCTGCCAGGTGTGTATGGGGTTTCACAGTGTATCAGGATCCTGCCTGGTGTGTATGGGAATTCACAGTGTATCAGGATCCTGTCAGGTGTGTATGGGGTTTGTCAGTGTATCAGGATCCTGCCAGGTGTGTATGGGGTTTCACAGTGTATCAGGATCCTGCCAGGTGTGTATGTGGTTTCACAGTGTATGAGGATCCTGCCAGGTGTTTAAGGGGTTTCACAGTGTGTCAGGATCCTGCCAGGTGTGTATGGGGTTTCACAGTGTATCAGGATCCTGCCAGGTGTGTATGGGGTTTCACAGTGTATCAGGATCCTGCCAGGTGTGTATGGGGTTTCACAGTGTATCAGGATCCTGCCAGGTGTGTATGGGGTTTCACAGTGTATCAGGATCCTGCCAGGTGTGTATGGGTTTCACAGCGTATCAGGATCCTGCCAGGTGTGCATGGTGTTTCACAGTGTATCAGGATCCTGCCAGGTGTGTATGGGGTTTCACAGCGTATCAGGATCCTGCCAGGTGTGTATGGGGTTTCACAGTGTATCAGGATCCTGCCAGGTGTGTATGGGGTTTCACAGTGTATCAGGATCCTGCCAGGTGTGTATGGGGATTGACAGTGTCTCAGGATCCTGCCAGGTGTGAATGGGGTTCACAGTGTATCAGGATCCTGCAAGGTCTGTATTGCTTTTCAATACTCAAATGGAAAAGCAGATGGATTTAGTGAAATGATGCCACGTCCGCATTTTTTCAGGAAACTTCAGAAATAGTCTGATTTTAAATTGAATCTGTACAGAATAGCTTTGGATTGATGATAAATCTAAATGATGTCCAAACCTATTTTTCCACGCTTTTAACTTTTGTTTCTCAAATTCTGAAACCTCTAAACAACCGGCTACAACCTATCATTCTGATTCTCAGATGTGAAATAAAGGTTTTCAAATCTCCCCGTCATCCCTTACCTTTCAGGTGACTGGGTACTTCGGATAAACCTCGTGCGTTGTTCATGTAATCAAATGGATCAGAACCTGTTTAAATCAATTAGCATTCATTAATTCAGCTCTGTGTAATATTATTGCACATCATGCTTTGTTTGAATGTGAAATTGAATTCAGTGTTGAGTTTACCGTACCAAGTTCCTGCATTTCTTTCAGTATTTTGTCCAGCTTTGGTACCCCATGGCGCATTTTCACAAAGGATTCCCACATCACCCTTCGGGCCCGAGAGCCTTTCTCCATCACCAGATTTAGGAGAAGTTTGGAACTGTCCGCCCGGTTTCCCTTCTCCGCGAGATCAGTGATTTTCTGTAAAGAATAGTAATGAATATATTGAGGAGTGGAGTGAAAGATAAACTTTGAGTATGAGAAGGAAAGGATCTGCTCAGTGATGGGACGTCCCAGTTGTTTTGAGCAGAGGAAGCAGTCACTGGGCCGGGTACCGATCCATTCTGAACAGGGGCTAAATATTCTGTAAGCATCTAGATTCCGTCATTAATGGCAAAGACATTGAATGAATTATAGTTCTCAGAGAGCGAGGAATCACTGAGAATCTGCAGCAGTTGTAATCTGATTAGTTTTCTCTGTCCTTCAGTGTCCAACATGTCATCGGATTACTGATTGACGATATGATACACTCATTTCTAACATTTATCCTGCTGTCATACTTTGTGATTTACTTGGAAATAAAAGAGCAGCAAGTCAGAACTTCATTTGCAGGAAAGGAACGAATCTGAAGTGAGAGAAGCAGCTGGAAAACTGCCTGAGAAATTACGCCGACTAATGGAAATAATCACTCTTGATTTATAGGGCCGGTGAATTGACCCATCGACCTGAAAGGAGTCGGCACCCCGGAGCAGGCAGAGGATAAAGAGCGCGGGAGGGCGAGGACAGCGGAACTGAAAAGAGTCGGCAGCCCCGGAGAAGGCAGAGGATAAAGAGCGCGGGAGGCCGAGGACAGCGGACCTGAAAGGAGCCTAAAGCCCCAGAATAGGCAAAGGATAAAGAGAGCGGGAGGACGAGGACAGCGGACCTGAAAGGAGCCGGCAGCCCTGGAGAAGGCAGACGATAAAGAGGACGGGAGGCCGAGGACAGCGGACCTGAAAGGAGCCGGCAGCCCTGGAGAAGGCAGACGATAAAGAGGACGGGAGGCCGAGGACAGCGGTCCTGAAAGGAGTCGGCAGCCCCGGAGAAGGCAGAGGACAAAGAGGACGGGAGGCCGAGGACAGCGGACCTGAAAGGAGTCGGCAGCCCCGGAGAAGGCAGACGATAAAGAGCGCGGGAGGGCGAGGACAGCGGACCTGAAATGAGCCGGCAGCCCTGGAGAAGGCAGAGGATAAAGAGCGCGGGAGGCCGAGGACAGCGGACCTGAAAGGAGTCGGCAGCCCTGGAGAAGGCAGAGGATAAAGAGGACGGGAGGCCGAGGACAGCGGACCTGAAAGGAGTCGGCAGCCCCGGAGAAGGCAGAGGACAAAGAGCGCGGGAGGCCGAGGACAGCGGACCTGAAAGGAGTCGGCACCCCGGAGAAGGCAGAGGATAAAGAGCGCGGGAGGCCGAGGACAGCGGACCTGAAAGGAGTCGGCAGCCCCGGAGAAGGCAGAGGATAAAGAGCGCGGGAGGCCGAGGACAGCTGGACCTGAAAGGAGTCGGCAGCCCCGGAGAAGGCAGAGGATGAAGATAGAAACATATAAGATAGGAGCAGGAGTAAGCCATTCGGCCCCTCTAGCCTGCTCCGCCATTCAATGCGATCATGGCTGATCATCCAAATTCAGAACCGTGTCCCTGCTTTCTCCCCAAAACCCTTAATCCCTTTAACCTTAAGAAATATATCCAACTCCTTCTTGATTATATTTAATGAATTGGCCTCTACTGCCTTCTGTGGTAGAGAATTCCACAGGTTCACCACTCGCTGGGTGAAGAAATTCCTCCACATTTCTGTCCTAAATGGCTTACCCCTTATCCTTATACTGTGACCCCTGGTACTAGACTCCCCGACCATCGGGAACATCCTTCCTGCATCTAGTCTGTCCAGTCCTTTCAGAATTTTATAAGTTTCAATGAGATCCCCTCTCATTCATCTAAACTCCAGCGAGTATAAGCCCAATCGACCCAATCTCTCTTCATACGTCATTCCTGCCATCCCAGGTATCAGCCTGGTGAATCTTCGCTGAACTCCTTCCATGGCAAGAACATCCTTCCTCAGATAAGGCGACCAAAACTGCACACAGTACTCAATGTGTGGTCTGACCAAGGCCCTGTGCAACTGCAGCAAGACATCCGTGTTCCTGTACTCAAATCCTCTCGCTATGAAGGCCAACATACCATTTGCCTTCTTAACCGCCTGCTGCACCTGCATGCTTACCTTCAGCGAATGGTGCACAAAGACACCCAGGTCTCATTGCACTTCCACTTCTCCCAATCTATTGCCATTCAGATAATAATCTGCCTTCCTGTTTTTGACACCAAAGTGGATAACCTCGCATTTATCCACGTTATATTGCATCTGCCATACATCTGTCACGCTTCTGCCCAATCACCCAACCTGTCCAAACCATCCTGGAGTTTCTCGGCATCCTCCTCACAGCACACACGCCCACCCAGCTTTGTGTCGTCTGCAAACTTGTAGATATTACATCTAGTCCCCTTGTCTTGATCATTAATATATATTGTGAATAGCTGGGGTCCAAGGACCGATCCCTGCGGTACCCCACTAGTCACTGCCTGCCACTCGGAAAAAGACCCGTTTATTCCAACTCTTTGCTTTCTGTCTGCAAACTAGTTCTATATCCAAGTCAATACCTTGCTCCCAATCCCATGTGCCTTAAATTTACATGCTAATCTCTTATGGCCCGACCTTATCAAAAGCCTTTTGAAAGTCCAAATACACCACATCGACTGGTTCTCCCTTATCTATTTTACCAGTTACATCCTCAAAAAATTCCAGTAGATTAGTCAAGCACGATTTACCTTTTGTAAATCCATGTTGACTTTGTCCGATGCTGTCACTGTTTTCCCAGTGTTCTGATGTTACATCTTTTATAATGGACTCTACCATTTTCCCCACTACCGATGTCATGCTTACCGGTCTGTAATTCCCCGTTTTCTCTCTACCACCTTTTTTGAATAGTGGGGTAACATTAGCTAACCTCCAATCCATGGGTATTGTTCTAGATTCCATCGAATGTTGGAAGATGATCAGCAATGCATCTACTATTTCTAGGGCCACTTCCTTAAGTACCCTAGGATGTAGAATATCAGGCGCTGGGGATTTATCGGCCTTCAATCCCGCCAATTTCCCAAATACCATTTCCCTACAAATACTGATTTATTTCAGTTCCTCCCTTTCATAAGACCCTATGTTCCCCGACATCTCTGGGAGGTTATTTGTGTCTTCCTTTGTGAAGACAGAACCAAAATATGTATTTGATTGGTCTCCATTTCTTTGTTTCCCATTATAAGTTCCCCTGATTCTGATTGCAAGGGACCTACACTTGACTTCACCAATCTTTTTCTCTTCACATATCTATAAAAGCTTTTACAGTCAGTTTTTATGTTCCCTTCAAGCTTCCTCTCATATTCTTTTTGCCCCTACTTAATTAATCCCTTTGTCCTCCTTTGTTGAATCCTAAACTGCTCCCAATCCTCAGGTTTACTTCTTTTTCTGGCCAATTCATATGCCTCTCCTTAGATCTTATGCTATCCCTAATTTCCCTTGTTAGACACGGTTGAGTCACCTTTTTTGTTTTATTCTTATGCCAAACTGAGATGAACAAATTCTGTAGTTCATCCATGCGGTCTTTCAATGTTTGCCATTGGCTATCCACCGTCAACCCTTTGAGTGACATTCCCCAATCAATCCTGCCCAACTCGCGCCTCATACCATTGTAGTTTCATTTATTTAAATTCAGGACACTTGTCTCTGAGTCAACTACTTCACTCTCCATCTTAATGAAGAATTCTATCATATTGTGATCGCTCCTTCCTAAAGAGCGCGGGAGGCCGAGGACAGCGGACCTGAAAGGAGTCGGCAGCCCCGGAGAAGGCAGAGGATAAAGAGCGCGGGAGGCCGAGGACAGCGGACCTGAAAGGAGTCGGCAGCCCCGGAGAAGGCAGAGGATAAAGAGTGCGGGAGGCCAAGGACAGCGGACCTGAATGGAATCGGCAGCCCCCGAGAAGGCAGAGGATATAGCGCGCGGGAGGCCGAGGACAGCGGACCTGAAAGGATTCGGCAGCCCCGGAGAAAGTACAAGTAAGGTCTCTAGTTTAGATTAAGTAGTGTTTAAAGTGAAGTAAGGTCCCTGGTGTATTTAATATTCTTTAATGTAGAGAATGTAAAGGGAGTACATTAAGGGTAGGACATGGCAGGGCAGCTCGGCAGCGTGGAGTGCTCCTCCTGTGCTATGTGGGAATTCAGGGAAACTTTCGGTGTCCAGGGCGAACACATGGGCAGGAAGTGTCTCCAGCTGCAGCTACTCGAAATCCGTATTTCGGAGCTGGAGCTGCAGCTCGAGTCAGTGTGGAGCATTCGCCAAGCTGAGATCTTCGTGGATAGCACGTTTAATGAGATGGTCACACCGCAGGTAAAGAGTGCACAGGCAGACAGGAAATGGGTGACCGCCAGACAGAGTAAAATAACTAGGAATGTAGTACAGAAGCCCACTGGGCCCATCTCACAATCCAACAGACTTTCCGTTTTGGATACTGCTGGGGGAGATGGTTTCTCAGGGGAATACAGCAAGAGCCAAGGCCGTGGCACTACGAGTGGCTCAGCTGCACAGGAGGAGAGGAATAAGAGTGAGAGAGCAATAGCAATTGGGGATTCTATCGTAAGGGGAACAGATAGACGTTTCTGTGGCCGCAGACGTGACTCCAGGATGGTATGTTGCCTCCCTGGTGCCAGGTTCAAGGATGTCACTGAGCGGCTGCAGGGCATTCTGAAGGGGGAGGGTGAACAGCCAGAGGTCATGGTCTATATCGGTACCAACGACAGCAGGTAATAAGAGGGACGAGGTCCTGCAAGCAGAATATAGTGAGCTAGGAAATATATTAAAAAGCAGTACCTCAAAGGGAGTAATCTCAGGATTACTCCGAGTGCCACGTGCTAGCGAGAGCAGAAATAGGAGAATAGACCAGATGAATGCGTGGCTGGAGAGATGGTTTGGGAAGCAGGGATTTAAATTCCTGAGGCATTGGGACCGATTCTGGGGAGGTGGGACCTGTACAAGCTGGACGGGTTAAACCTCGGCAGAACCGGGATCAATATCCTCGCAGGGTGGTTTGCTAGTGCTGTTCGGAAGGATTTAAACATTGTGGGAATCTAAGTGTGGGCCCAGAACGGAGAGAAACAAAGCTGGAAGTGCAAGTTAGAAAAGTAGTCAGCAAAACTAGCAGATAGCAGAAACAAAGGCCAACAGTAAAGAGTGTCAATGTGCAGAATAATATTAAAGAGGCAAAGTTGAATGCACTTAATCTAAATGCACGTAGCATTCGCAACAAGGTGGATGAATTAATGGCACAAATAGAAGTAAATGGGTATGATGTAATTGCCATTACAGGGACGTGGTTGCAGGGTAACCAAAGCTGGGAACTGAATGTTCCAGGGTACTCAACATTTAGTAAGGATGGACAAAAAGGAAAAGGAGATGGCGCAGCACTGTTAATAAGGGATGAGATCGGTACGGTAGTGATAAAAGATCTTGGCTTGGCAGATCGTGATGTAGAACTGGGATCAGTTTGGGTGGAAGTAAGAAACAGCAAAGGGCGGAAATCATTGGCGAGAGTTGTGTATAGGCCACCAAACAATAGTGGAAATGTAGGGCACAGTATCAATCAAGAAACTAGAAGTGCATGTAACAAGGGCAAAACGGTAATCATGGGGGACTTTAATCTACATATTAACTGGGCAAATCAAATTGCCACTAATGGTGTGGAGGACGATTTCTTGGAATGCATGCGAGATGGTTTCCTGGATCAGTATGTGGAGGAACCAATCAGGGAAAAGGCTATTCTGGATCTGGTACTGTGTAATGAGAAAGGGCTAATCAATAATCTTGTGGTAAAGGGGCCTTTAGGGACAAGTGACCATAATATGATTGAATTTTACATTAAGTTTGAGAGTGATGTAGTCCAATCTGACATTAAGTTCTTCAATCTAAACAGAGGAAATTACAAGGGTATGAGGACAAGTTGGCCATGGTAGGTTGGGAGACTACACTAAAAGGTATGAAGGGGGACATACAATGGTTAACATTCAAGGAAATAATGCATAATGTGCAACAAGCATATATTCCTCTAGGGCATAAAAATCCAAATGGAAAAGTGATCCAACCATGGCTAACAAAAGAAATTAATGCTGGTGTAAATTCAAAGGAGGAAGCTTATAAAGTTGCCAGGAAAAGCGATCAACCCGAGGATTGGGATCTTTTTAGAAATATGCAAAGGGGGACCAAGAAATTGATAAAGAAAGGGAAAAAGGAATATGAGCACAAACTAGCGAAAAATATAAAAACGGATTGTAAAAGCTTCTATAGGTATGTGAAAACGAAAAGTCTGGTGAAGGTCATTTACAGTCAGAGACGGGAGAATTTATAATGGGGAATGAGGAAATGGTTAAAATTAAATAAATACTTTGTTTCTGTCTTCACGGAGGAAGACACAAAAAACCTGCTAGAATTACGAGAATTCTAAAAATGTGGCGAGAATGAGGAACTTAAAGAAATTCTTATTAGTAAAAAACAGTACTAGCAAAGTTAATGGGACTAAAAGTCGATAAATCCCAAGGACCGGTTGACCTACATCCTAGGGATTTGAAAGAGGTGGCCATTGGAATAGTGGACGTATTGGTTGTCATCTTCCAAAATTTCATAGATTCTGGAACGGTTCCTGCAGATTGGAGTATAGCAAATATAACCCCGTTATTTAAGAAAGGAGGGAGAGAGAAAACGGGGAACTGCAGATCTGTTAGCCTCACATCAGTAGTTGGGAAAATGCTGGAATCTATTATAAAGGAAGCAATAACTGGGCACTTAGAAACTAATAGTAAGATTGGGCAGAGTCAAAATGGATTTATGAAAATGAAATCCTGTGTGACAAACCTATTGGAGTTCTTTGAGGATGTAACTAATGGATTAGACAAAGGGGAACCGGTAGATGTGGTGTATCTGGATTTTCAGAAGTCCTTCGATAAGGTCCCACACAAGAGGTTGGTGAACAAAATTAGGGCACATGCAATTGGGGGTAATATACTGGCATAGATGGAGAATTGGTTAAGAGACAGAAAACAAAGAGTAGGGATAAAAGTGCTTTTTCAGGATGACAGGCTGTGATTAGTGGGGTAGTGCAAGGATCGGTGCTTGGGCCCCACCTATTCACAATCTATATCAATGATTTGGATGAGGGGAGCATATGTAACATTTCAAATTTGCTGATGCTATTAAGCTAGGTGGCAGTGTCAGTTGTGAAGAGGATTTGAAGAGGCTTCAAGGGGATCTCGACAGGCTCAGTGAGTGGGCGAGAACATGGCAGATGGAATATAACGTGGGTAAATGTAAAGTTATCCACTTTGGTAGAAAAAACAGAAAGGCACAGTATTTCCTAAATGGTGAAAGATTGGGGAATGCAGATGCTCAAAGAGACCTGGGAGTCCTTGTACATGAGTCACTGAAAGTGATTGTGCAGGTGCAGCAAGCCTTTAGGAAGGCAATTGGTATGCTGGCCTTCATTACAAGAGGATTTGAGTACAGGAGTAAAGAAGCCTTACTCCAATTATATAGGGCATTGGTGAGACCACACCTGGAGTACTGTGTACAATTTTGGTCTACTTACCGAAGGAAGGATATACTTGCCTTAGAGGGAGTGCAACGAAGGTTCGCGAGATTGATTCCTGGGATGGCGGGCCTGTCATATGAGAAGTGATTGAGTAAACTAGGCCGGTATTCTCTTGAATTCAGAAGAATGAGAGGGGATCTTATTGAAGCATACAAAATTATTACAGGGCTTGAAAGGGTGGATGTTGGGAGAGTGCTTCCCTTGGCTGGGGAGTCTAGAACCAGGGGCCACAGCGTCAGGATAAAGGGTAGGCCTTCAGTACTGAGATGAAAAGACATTTCTTCACACAGATGGTGATGCATCTTTTCAATTCTCTACCCCAGAGGGCTGTGGAGACTCAGTCATTGGGTATATTCAAAACAGAAGTCGATAGATTTCTGACTAGTAAAGGCATCAAGGGATATGGCGATAGGCCGGTGAATGGAGTTGAGGCAGAAGATCAGCCATGATCTCATTGAATGGCGGAGCAGGCTCGAAGGGCCGAATGGCCGACTCCTGCTCCTATTTCTTATGCTCTTATGTTCTTAAAAATAATGATGAAAAATCTAATCGCTTTTCCCCCGATAATTGAAATGTATGACACCCGTTATTTTGCACATCTGCTGCCGTGATGAAACCTCGGTAACCGCGAACATTTATCCAGCAATGGGGTTGGTGTAGTCAGGAGATTCATCATCAAAACTTACATTTATATCACACCTTTCATACAAAAAAGAAAACGGCGAAATGCACTTCACAGAGGTGCAATCAGACAATGGACACAGAGATGACGAGGCGTCGAGAACGATAGCCTGTTGGTTATGTTACTGGATGAGTAATCCAGAGACAACGGTTCAAATATCATCGTGATTGTTTCATGAATTTAAATTCAAATTCGAATTTGAAACATTTCGAAATAAAAAGCTGGTATTAATAAAGATTGTCGTAAAACCCAATGCCCTTTACGCCTGGTCTATACGTGACTCCAGTCCTTCACCAATGTGATGGCCTCTGAAATGGCCTAGAAAGCCTCTCGAAAGAAGGATACGGAAGAATAAAACCGGGCGGACCGCTCGGCTTCAGCATTGGATTCGGACACGACGAAGGAACACCCAGCCCAGTCAACCCTGCAAAGCCCCCCTCACTAACACCTGGGGACTGGTGCCAAAGTAGGGAGAAGTGGACCACACATTAGTCAAGCAACTGTGTGAGGTAGAGAGACTTCTAAAATTATATTTATTAGCCAACGTCCCAGGCACCTCCATCAGCATTCATCGGTATTTTCTGTCCCAGTAGGAGGACAGACCCACCAGCGGTGAGGCACAGTGATATACCCTCAGATTCAAGTGTCCTGGGAATCAGTAACATTGATTGGTATTTCCTGTCCCAGTAGGACAGACCCACCAGCGGTGGGGCACAGTGATATACCCTCAGATGCAAGTGTCCTGGGAATCAGTAACATTGACTCCGGAGCTAATGAAGTCTCATGGATTCATGTCAAACATCGGCAAGGAAACCCCCTGCTGATTACCACATTCTGCCCTCCCTCAGCCGATGAATCAGTACTCCTCCATTTTGAACACAACTTGGAGGAAGCACTAAAGGTGACAAAAGGTCCAGAATGTACAGTAGGTGTGAGATTTAGTGCCTCGTTCCCCCGCATTTCGATATCAAGAAAAAAATGAATGCACTGGGCACAGCAAATGCTAAAGCTCCTGTCAACATTCTGGCT
This sequence comes from Squalus acanthias, assembly GCA_030390025.1. Lineage (NCBI taxonomy): Eukaryota > Metazoa > Chordata > Chondrichthyes > Squaliformes > Squalidae > Squalus > Squalus acanthias. The sequence goes on from JASTWF010000447.1 coordinate 18,308, forward strand.
GTGGTGTTGAAGATCTGTGCTCTGGAACTAACCACACCTCTAGTAAAGTTGTTCCAGTACATCCACAGCACTGGAATCTGCCCGACAATGTAGCGAATTGTCCAGGTATGTCCTGTCCATAAAGAGCAGGACAAATGCAAGCCGATCAATTACCGCCCTATCAGCCTGCTCTCAATCATCATCAAAGTGTTGGAAGGAGTTATCAACACTGCTATCAAGCAGCACTTAATCACAAATAAGCTGCTCACCGAGGCTCAATTTGAGTTCCACCAGGACCAATCGACTCCAAACAAGGACCAAAGAACTGAATTCCAGCTGTGAGGTGACAGAGACTGTGCTTGACAAGGCAGTGTTCGACGTGTGTGGCACCATGGAGTTTGGTTGTTGGAGGCGAATCGTCTCAGCACCAGGACATCACTGCGGGAGTTCCTCGGGGCAGAGTCTTCGGACTAACCACTTCAGCTGCTTCGCCAATTACCATCCCTCCATCATAAAGCCAGGAGTGGGGATGTTCTCTGATGATTGCAGTGTTCAGCTCCATTTTCAATTCGTCAGATAATGAAGCGGTCCATGCTCGCATGCAGCAGGTCCTGGATAAAATCTAGGCTGGGCGGACAAGTGGCAAGTAACATTCGCGCCCCACACGTGTCAGGCAATGTCCATCTCCCACAAGAGAGTCCAAACATGTCCGTTTGTCATTCACTGGCATTGGCATCATCAAATCTCGACCATTGAACACCACAAAAAAACTCGTGGCTGCTAGAGCAGGTAAGAACGTAAGAAGCTGGGTATTCTGTGGCGAGTGGCTCAACTCCTGGCCACCCAGGAGCCCCTCCTGCACCAATAAGGTACAACTGCGGCGTGTGATGGAATACTCTGCACTTGCCTGGATAGGTGCAGCTGCAACAACACTCAAGAAGCTCCACGCAATCCAGGACAGAGAAATAGGCTTCATCGGCAGCCCACCCACCACCTTAAACATCCAATCCCTCCACCAACGGTGCACCATCGCTGCAGTGTGTGCTATTTACAGAAAGAACTGCAGCAGTTCGCCAAGGCTTCTTTGACAGCACCTCTCAAATCCGCGCCCTCTGCCACCTAGAAGGACAAGAGCAGCATCCGCATGGAAACACCACCACCTCCAAGTTCCACTTCAAAAAACATACTATCCTCACTTGAACATATATCCCCGTTCCTTCATCGTCGGTGTAAATTAGAGCCAAAACGCCCAGCGCCCTCTACAGAGGGAACAGGAGAAGCGACTGTATGTTTCCTTAACCAATCAGATTGAAGAATCCTTCCACAAAGTCTGAACCAGGAAGTCTGAGTTAGAATATAGAATGCAATGTCAAATCACATGCAGAAAGTGAAATAAAGAGAGGGAAAGAAAGATTGGATTCAGAATGCATCTCACTGAAACATACAAAATTCTTACAGGGCTTGACAGGTTAGACGCAGGGAGGATGCTTCCCCTGGCTGGGGAGTCTGCAACCAGGGGTCACAGTCTTCGAAAAAGGGCTCGGACATTTAGGACTGTGGTAAGGAGAAATTTCTTCACTTAGAGGGTGGTGAATCTTTGGAATTCTCTACCCCAGAGGGCTGTGGAGGCTCAGTTGTTGAGTATATTCAAGACAGAGATCGATAGATTTTTGAATCTTAAGGGAATCAAGGGATATGGGGATAGTGCAGGAAAGGGAAGATGAGATAAAAGATCAGCAATGATTTAATTGAATGGCGGAGCAGGCTCGAATGGATAAATGGCCTAATCCAGCTAATATTTCTGATCTTCTTATGTTCAGAGGGAGCAAAAAAAGAGACAGAAATAAAAGATACCAACATTATTGAATTTTTGTTTGTACAGCTCCAACAATAATTAAAATCGGAAGGAATGAGACTCCACACTTGTAAAAGTTAATTTTCTGTGCCAGAGAGGTTGTCTGGCATTAGTTAAGACTGATCACAGCCGTTAAACAAATAATTACACTGGAATAGGCAAGCCCTGACTTTTCCTGGCGAGTTTCCTGTGTATCTATCAGGTAAGTACAGGAATTTTACGCCGTTCCATGCATTTCAATGGAGAGTCTCTCGCGAGATACCATTCTCGCGCAGCTTTGGGAGCAGCAGGGCAACTCGGACAGGACCTTCCCGATTTTCCTGTTTAACTCCGCATGTGCGGTCGCTGGAAGTTACTGTCCAATTTACACTTTAATAACAGTCAGCGCTGTTAGCCCCACCGTTATTTCTACCGCAGAATCTGGCCTATTTCGTAAATATGAAACTAAAACTATTTCATCCCCCAGTCACTCACTCCTTGAACAAAATGGTGCAGAAACCAACCATTAAAGTGAGCGGACGGTAAATGACAGTCTGAAAAATCTCAATTTCCTCATGTTAACCCCTGGGGAGTGACGTTCCACACCAAGACCACAGTGCAGGTAATTACAGACTGAATAATCTCAATTTCCTCATGTTCCCCCCTGGGGAGTGACGTTCCACATCAAGAGCACAGGGGCAGGTAATTACAGACTGAATAATCTCAATCTCCTAATGCTCCTCCCTCGGGAGTGACGTTCCACACCAAGAGCACAGGGGCAGGTAATTACAGACTGAATAATCTCAATTTCCTGATGTTCCCCCCTGGGCAGTGACGTTCCACACCAGGAGCACAGGGGCAGGTAATTACAGACTGAATAATCTCAATTTCCTCATGTTGCCCCCTGGGGAGTGACGTTCCACACCAAGGGCACAGGGGCTGGTAATTACAGACTGAATAATCTCAATTTCCTGATGTTCCCCCCTGGGCAGTGACGTTCCACACCAGGAGCACAGGGGCAGGTAATTACAGACTGAATAATCTCAATTTCCTCATGTTGCCCCCTGGGCAGTGACGTTGCACACCCAGAGCACAGGGGCAGGTAATTTACCCAGTTGTGTACAAGTTTGGACACTCCATTTACAGGATCTCAAAGCAATGGAAAAATTGGCGTGCAATTGCACTGGGATGTTAGCAGGGATGTGGAGTTACTGTTAGAGACTGCGATGAGAATATTGGGCTCATTCCACGAGAGGTATTCAGATTAAGTGAGAAGTTGCTGCAAGTCTTCAGATTCTGAAGAGTTATGATCAAATAAATAGTTACTGATAGTTTCCACTGATTGCCCAGAGGGCACATACTTAGGCTAATTCGAAGAATTGGGGTGAAGATTGATAAATGTATTTACACACGAGGTGGTTAAAAAGCAGAATTCAATCCCACAATCTATGGTAGAAGCAAGTGGACATTTTGGGGATAAAATATATTGAGCAGATTGCACCTGGACAAATTAGGATACTACCCATAATGCGGTCAGCAGGAGGTTAGGATTAAACTAGGTGGGATATTAACAATAATGGGTAGTGAGCAGGAGGTTGGGATTAGACTAGGTGGGATATTAACGGTAATGGGCAGTGAGCAGGAGGTTGGGATTAGACTAGGTGGGATATTAACGGTAATGGGCAGTGAGCAGGAGGTTGACATTAGACTAGGTGGGATATTAACGGTAATGGATGGTGATCAGGAGATTGGGATTAGACTAGGTGGGATAGTAACGGTAATGGATGGTGATCAGGAGATTGGGATTAGACTAGGTGGGATATTAAAGGTAATGGGTAGTTAGCAGGAGGTTGGGATTAGACTAGGTGAGATATTAAAGGTAATGGGTATTGAGCAGGAGGTTGGGATTTGACTCGGTGAGATATTAACGGTAATGGGTAGAGAGCAGGCGGTTGGGATTAGACTAGGTGCGATATTAACGGTAATGGGTATTGAGCAGGAGGTTGGCATTAGACTAGGTGGGATATTAATGGTAATGGGTATTGAGCAGGAGGTTGGGCTTGGACTAGGTGGGATATTAATGGTAATGGGTATTGAGCAGGAGGTTGGGATTAGACTAGGTGGGATATTAATGGTAATGGGTAGTGAGCAGGAGGTTGGGATTGGATTTGATGGGATATTAACAGTAATGGGTAGTGAGTAGGAAATTGGGATTGGACTAGGTGGGATATTAACGGTAATGGGTAGTGAGCCGGTGGTTGGGATTAGACTAGGTGGGATATTAACGCTAATGGTAGTGAGCAGGAGGTCGGGATTAGACTCGGTGGGATATTAACGGTAATGGGTAGTGAGCAGGAGGTTGGGATTAGACTAGGTGGGATATTAACAGTAATGGGTAGTGAGCAGGCGGTTGGGATTAGACTAGGTGGGATATTAACGGTAATGGGTAGTGAGCAGGAGGTTGGGATTAGACTAGGTGGGATATTAACGGTAATGGGTAGTGAGCAGGAGGTTGGGATTAGACTAGGTGGGATATTAACGGTAATGGGTAGTGAGCAGGAGGTTGGGATTAGACTAGGTGGGATATTAACAGTAATGGGTAGTGAGCAGGAGGTTGCGATTAGACTAGGTGGGATATTAACGGTAATGGCAAGTGAGCAGGAGGTTGGGATTAGACTAGGTGGGATATTAACAGCAATGAGCAGTCAGCAGGAGTTTGGGATTAGACTATGTGGGATATTAACTGTAATAGGCAGTGAGCAGAAGGTTGGGATTTAGACGAGGTGGGATATTAAGAACATAAGAACATAAGAAATAGGAGCAGGAGTAGACCAATCTGCCCCTCGAGCCTGCTCCGCCATTCAATGAGATCATGGCTGATCTGATCGAACCTCAACTCTAAAGAACACAAGAAGCAGGAGCTGGACCAGGCCACTCGGCCCCTGGGCCCGCTCTGCCACCCACAGGGCCTTGACCGATCCGAACTCAAACTCATGTCCAATTTCCAGCCCGCTCCCCGTAACCCCTGATTCCCTTGACTTCCAGGAAACGGTCTATTTCTGTTTTAAATTTATTTAATGAAGTAGCTTCCACAGCTTCCTGGGGTAGCAAATTCCACAGACCCACTACCCTCTGAGTGAAAAAGTTTCTCCTCATCTCAGTTTTGAAAGAGGAGCCCCTTATTCTAAGATTATGTCCCCTAGTTCTAGTTTCACCCATCATTGGGTACATCCTCACCACGTCCACCCGATCAAGCCCCTTTACAATCTTATATGTTTCAATAAGATCGCCTCTCATTCTTCTGAACTCCAATGAGTAGAGTCCCAATCTACTCAACCTCTCCTCGTATGTCCACCCCCTCATCCCCGGAATTAACCGAGTGAACCTTCTTTGTACTGCCTCGAGAGCAAGTATGTATTTTCTTAAGTATGGACACCAAAACTGTATGCAGTACTCCAGGTGCGCTCTCACCAATACCCTATACAACAGCAGCAATACCTCCCTGTTTTTATATTCTATCCCCCTAGCAATAAAAGCCAACATTCCATTGGCTTTCTTGATCCCCTGCTGCACCTGCATACTAACTTTTTGATTTTCTTGCACCAAGACCCCCAGATCCCTTTGTACTGCAGTACTTTCCAGTTTCTAGCCATTAAGATAATAACTTGCTCTCTGATTTTTCCTGCCAAAGTGCATAACCTCACATTTTCCAATATTGTATTGCATCTGCCAAATCTCTGCACACTCACCCAGCCTGTCTATATCCCCTTGTAGGTTTTTTATGTCCTCCTCACTCTCTACTTTCCCTCTCATCTTTGTATCATCTGCAAACTTTGATATGTTAACGTTAATGGGCAGTGAACAGGAGTTTGGGATTAGACTAGGTGGGATATCAACAGTAATGGGTAATGAGCAGGAGGATGCGATTGGACTAGGTGGGATATTAACGGTAATGGGTGGTGAGCAGGTTTTTGGGATTAGACTAGGTAGGATATTAACGGTAATGGGTAGTGAGCAGGAGGTTGGGATTAGACTAGGTTGGATATTAACAGTAATGGGTAATGAGCAGGAGGTTGGGATGAGACTAGGTGGGATATTAACGGTACTTGGCAGTGAGCAGGAGGTTGGGATTAGACTAGGTGGGATATGAACGGTAATGGGTCGTGAGCACGAGGTTGGGATTAGACTAGGTGGGATATTAAAGGTAATTGGTAGTTAGCAGGAGGTTGGGATTAGACTAGGTGGGATATTAATAGTAATGGGTAGTGAGCAGGAGGATGGGCCTGGACTAGGTGGGATATTAATGGTAATGGGTATTGAGCAGGAGGTTGGGATTAGACTAGGTGGGATATTAACGGTAAAGGGTAGTGAGCAGGAGGTTGGGATTAGACTCGGTGGGATATTAACGGTAAAGGGTAGTTAGCAGGAGGTTGGGATTAGACTTGGTGGGATATTAACAGTAATGAGTAGTGAGCAGGAGGTTGGGATTAGACTAGGTGGGATATTAACGGTAATGGGAAGTGAGCAGGAGGTTGGGATTAGACTAGGTGGGATATTAACGGTAATGGGTAGTGAGCAGGCGGTTGGGATTAGACTAGGTGGGATATTAACGGTAATGGGTAGCGAGCAGGAGGTTGGGATTAGACTAGATGGGATATTAACAGTAATGGGTAGTGAGCAGGAGGTTGGGATTAGACTAGGTGCGATATTAACGGTAATGGGTAGTAGGCAGGAGATTGGAATTAGTCTAGGTGGGATATTAACGGTAATGGGTAGTGAGCAGGAGGTTGGGATTAGACTAGGTGGGATATTAACAGTAATGGGCAGTGAGCAGGAGGTTGGGATTAGACTAGGTGGGATATTAACGGTAATGGGCAGTGAGCAGGAGGTTGGGATTAGACTAGGTGGGATATTAACGGTAATGGGTAGTGAGCAGGAGGTTGGGATTAGACTAGGTGGGATATTAACGGTAATGGGTAGTGAGCAGGAGGTTGGGATTAGACTCGGTGGGATATTAACAGTAATGGGCAGTGAGCAGGAGTTTCGGATTAGACTAGGTGGGATACTAACAGAAATGGGCAGTGAGGAGGAGCTTGGGATTAGACTAGGTGGGATACTAACAGTAATGGGCAGTGAGCAGAAGGTTGGGATTAGACTAGGTGGGATATTAACGTTAATGGGCAGTGAGCAGGTGTTTGGGATAAGAATAGGTGGGATATTAACAGTAATGGGCAGTGAGCAGGAGGATGCGATGGGACTAGGTGGGATATTAACGGTAATGGGTAGTGAGCAGGTTTTTGGGATTAGACTAGGTGGGATATTAACAGTAATGGGCAGTGAGCAGGAGGTTGGGATTACACTAGGTGAGATATTAACGGTAAGGGGTTGAGAACAGGCGGTTGCGATTAGACTAGGTGGGATATTAATGGTAATGGGTAGTGAGCAGGAGTTTGGTATTAGGCTAGGTGGGATATTTACGGAAATGGGCAGTGAGCAGTATTTTGGGATTAGACTAGGTGGGATATTAACAGTAATGGGTAGTGAGCAAGATGTTGGAATTAGACTAGGTGGGATATTAACGGCAATGGGTAGAGAGCAGGCGGTTGGGATTAGACTGGGTGGGATATTAACAGTAATGGGAAGTGAGCAGGAGGTTGGGATTAGACTTGGCGGGATAATAACGGTAATGGGCAGAGAGCAGGAGGTTAAGATTAGAATAGGTGGGATATTAAATGTAATGGGCAGAGAGCAGGAGGTTGGGATTAGACTAGGTGGGATATTAACAGTAATGAGTAGTGAGCAGGAGGTTGGGATTAGACTAGGTGGAATATTAACGGTAATGGGTAGTGAGAAGGATGTTGGGTTTAGACTAGGTGGGATATTAACGGTAATGGGTAGTGAGCAGGAGGTTGGGATTAGACTAGGTGGGATATTAACGGTAATGGGTAGTGAGCAGGAGGTTGGGATTAGACTCGGTGGGATATTAACAGTAATGGGCAGTGAGCAGGAGTTTGGGATTAGACTAGGTGGGATACTAACAGTAATGGGCAGTGAGCAGAAGGTTGGGATTAGACTAGGTGGGATATTAACGTTAATGGGCAGTGAGCAGGTGTTTGGGATAAGAATAGGTGGGATATTAACAGTAATGGGCAGTGAGCAGGAGGATGCGATGGGACTAGGTGGGATATTAACGGTAATGGGTAGTGAGCAGGTTTTTGGGATTAGACTAGGTGGGATATTAACGGAAATGGGCAGTGAGCAGTAGGTTGGGATTAGACTAGGTGGGATATTAACAGTAATGGGTAGTGAGCAAGATGTTGGAATTAGACTAGGTGGGATATTAACGGTAATGGGTAGAGAGCAGGAGGTTGGTATTAGACTAGGTGGGATATTAACGGTAATAGGTAGTGAGGAGGAGGTTGGGATTAGACTAGGCGGGTTATTAACGGTAAGGGCAGTGAGCAGGAAGTTGGGATTAGACTAGGTGGGATATTAACAGTATTGGGTAGTGAGCAGGAGGTTGGGATTAGACTAGGTGGGAAATTATAATGAGCAGTGAGCAGGAGGTTGGTATTAGACTTGGCGGGATAATAACGGTAATGGGCAGAGAGCAGGAGGTTAAGATTAGAATAGGTGGGATATTAAATGTAATGGGCAGAGAGCAAGAGGTTGGGAATAGACTAGGTGGCATATTAACTTTAATGGGCAGTGAGCAGGCGGTTGGGAATAGAATAGGTGGGATATTAACAGTAATAATTAGTGAGCAGGAGGTTGGGATTAGAGTAGGTGGGATATTAACGGTAATGGGTAGTGAGCAGGAGGTTGGGATTAGACTAGGTGGGATATTAACGGTAATGGGTAGTGAGCAGGCGTTGGGATTAGACTAGGTGGGATATTAACGGTAATGGACAGTGAGCAGGAGATTGGGATTAGACTGGGTGGGATATTAATGGTAATGGGTAGTAGGCAGGAGATTGGAATTAGTCTAGGTGGGATATTAACGGTAATAGGTAGTGAGCAGGAGGTTGGGATTAGACTAGGTGGGATATTAAATGCAATGGGCAGAGAGCAGGAGGTTGGGATTAGACTAGGTGGGATATTAACAGTAATGAGTAGTGAGCAGGAGGTTGGGATTAGACTAGGTGGGATATTAACGGTAATGGGTAGTGAGCAGGCGTTGGGATTAGACTAGGTGGGATATTAACGGTAATGGATAGTGAGCAGGTTTTTCGGATTAGACTAGGTGGGATATTAACGGTAATGGGCAGTGACCCGGAGGTTGGGATTAGACTGGGTGCGATTTTAACGGTAATGCGTAGTGAGCAGGAGTTTGGGATTAGACTAGGTGGGATATTAACGGAACTGGACAGTTAGCAGGAGGTTGGGATTAGACTAGGTGGGAAATTATTGGTAATGGGCAGTGAGCAGGAGGTTGGTATTAGACTTGGCGGGATAATAACGGTAATGGGCAGAGAGCAGGAGGTTAAGATTAGAATAGGTGGGATATTAAATGTAATGGGCAGAGAGCAGGAGGTTGGGATTAGATTTGGTGGGATATTAACGTTAATGGGCAGTGAGCAGGCGGTTGGGAATAGAATAGGTGGGATATTAACGGTAATGGGTAGTGAGCAGAAGGTTGGGATTGGACTGGGTGGGATATTAACGGTAATGGGTAGTGAGCAGGAGGTTCGGATTAGACTAGGTGGGATATGAACGGTAATGGATAGTGAGCAGGTTTTTCGGATTAGACTAGGTGGGATATTAACGGTAATGGGCAGTGACCCGGAGGTTGGGATTAGACTGGGTGGGATTTTAACGGTAATGCGTAGTGAGCAGGAGTTTGGGATTAGACTAGGTGGGATATTAAAGGAACTGGACAGTTAGCAGGAGGTTGGGATGAGACTAGGTGGGATATTAACAGTAATGGGGAGTGAGCAGGAGGTTGGGATTAGATTGGTGGGATATTAACGGTAATGGGTAGTGAGCAGGAGGTTGGGATTAGTCTAGGTGGGATATTAACGGTAATGGGTAGTAGGCAGGAGATTGGAATTAGTCTAGGTGGGATATTAACGGTAATGGGTAGTGAGCAGGAGGTTGGGGTTAGACTAGGTGGGATATTAACAGTAATGGGCAGTGAGCAGGAGGTTGGGATTAGACTAGGTGGGATATTAACGGTAATGGGTAGTGAGCAGGAGGTTGGGATTAGACTAGGTGGGATATTAACGGTAATGGGTAGTGAGCAGGAGGTTGGGATTAGACTAGGTGGGATATTAACGGTAATGGGTAGTCAGCAGGAGGTTGGGATTAGACTCGGTGGGATATTAACATTAATGGGCAGTGAGCAGGAGGTTCGGATTAGACTGGGTGGGATACTAACAGAAATGGGCAGTGAGCAGGATGTGGGGATTAGACTAGGTGGGATATTAACAGTAATGGGCAGTGCTCAGAAGGTTGGGATTAGACTAGGTGGGATATTAACGTTAATGGGCAGTGAGCAGGTGTTTGGGATAAGAATAGGTGGGATAAGAACAGTAATGGGTAATGAGCAGTAGGTTGGGTTTAGACTAGGTGAGATATTAACGGTAATGGGCAGTGAGCAGGAGGTTGTTATTGGACTAGGTGGGATATTAACGGTAATGGGTAGTGAGCAGGAGGTTTGGATTAGACGAGGGGGGATAGTAGCAGTAATGGGCTGTGAGCAGGAGGTTGGGATTAGACTAGGTGCGATATTAACGGTAATGGGTAGTGAGCAGGAGGTTGGGATTAGACGAGGGGGAATAGTAGCAGTAATGGGCTGTGAGCAGGAGATTGGGATTAGACTAGGTGCGATATTAACGGTAATGGGTAGTGAGCAGGAGGTTGGGATTAGACTAGGTGGGGTATTAACGGTAATGGGTAGTGAGCCGGTAGTTGGGATTAGACTAGATGGGATATTAACGGTAATGGGTAGTAAGCAGATGGTGGGGATTAGACTAGGTGGGATATTAACGGTAATAGGTAGTGAGGAGGAGGTTGGGATTAGACTAGGTGGGTTATTAACGGTAAGGGCAGTGAGCAGGAGGTTGGGATTAGACTAGGTGGGATATTAACAGTATTGGGTAATGAGCAGGAGGTTGGGATTAGACTAGGTGGGATATTAACGGTAATGGGCAGTGACCCGGAGTTTGGGATTAGACTGGGTGAGCAGGAGTTTGGGATTAGACTAGGTGGGATATTAACGGAACTGGACAGTTAGCAGGAGGTTGGGATTAGACTTGGTGGGATATTAACAGTAATGGGCAGTGAGCAGGAGGTTCGGATTAGACTAGGTGGGATACTAACAGAAATGGGCAGTGAGCAGGATGTGGGGATTAGACTAGGTGGGATATTAACAGTAATGGGCAGTGATCAGAAGGTTGGGATTAGACTAGGTGGGATATTAACGTTAATGGGCAGTGAGCAGGTGTTTGGGATAAGAATAGGTGGGATATTAACAGTAATGGGCAGTGAGCAGGAGGATGAGATGGGACTAGGTGGGATATTAACGGTAATGGGTAGTGAGCAGGTTTTTGGGATTAGATTAGGTGGGATAATAACAGTAATGGGTAATGAGCAGTAGGTTGGGTTTAGACTAGGTGTGATATTAACGGTAATGGGCAGTGAGCAGGAGGTTGTTATTGGACTAGATGGGATATTAACGGTAATGGGTAGTGAGCAGGAGGTTGGTATTAGACGAGGGGGGATAGTAGCAGTAATGGGCTGTGAGCAGGAGGTTGGGATTAGACTAGGTGGGTTATTAACGGTAAGGGCAGTGAGCAGGAGGTTGGGATTAGACTAGGTGGGATATTAACAGTATTGGGTAATGAGCAGGAGGTTGGGATTAGACTAGGTGGGATATTAACGGTAATGGGCAGTGACCCGGAGTTTGGGATTAGACTGGGTGAGCAGGAGTTTGGGATTAGACTAGGTGGGATATTAACGGAACTGGACAGTTAGCAGGAGGTTGGGATTAGACTAGGTGGGATATTAACAGTAATGGGGAGTGAGCAGGAGGGTGGGATTAGATTGGAGGGATATTAATTGTAATGGGCAGTGAGCAGGAGGTTGGGATTAGACTAGGTGGGATATTAACGGAAATGGGCAGTGAGCAGGAGGTTGGGATTAGATTAGGTTGGATATTAACAGTAATGGGTAGTGAGCAGGAGGTTGGGATTAGACTAGGTGGGATAATAACAGTAATGGGTAATGAGCAGTAGGTTGGGTTTAGACTAGGTGAGATATTAACGGTAAGGGCAGTGAGCAGGAGGTTGGGATTAGACTAGGTGGGATATTAACGGTAATGGGAAGTGAGCAGGAGGTTGTTATTCGACTAGGTGGGATATTAACGGTAATGGGCAGTGAGCAGAAGGTTGGGATTAGACGAGGGGGGATAGTAGCAGTAATGGGCTGTGAGCAGGAGGTTGGGATTAGACTCGGTGCGATATTAACGGTAATGGGTAGTGAGCAGGAGGTTGGGATTAGACTAGGTGGGGTATTAACGGTAATGGGTCGTGAGCCGGTAGTTGGGATTAGACCGGATGGGATATTAACCGTAATGGGTAGTAAGCAGATGGTGGGGATTAGACTAGGTGGGATATTAACGGAAATGGGCTGTGAGCAGTAGGTTGGGATTAGACTAGGTGGGATATTAACAGTAATGGGTAGTGAGCAAAATGTTGGAATTAGACTAGGTGGGATATTAATGGTAATGGGTAGAGAGCAGGAGGTTGGGATTAGACTTGGTGGAATATTAATAGTAACGGGTAGTGAGCACGAGGTTGCGATTAGACGAGGTGGGATATTAGAAACATAGAAAATATGTGCAGGAGTAGACCATTCGGTCCTTCGAGCCTGCACCGCCATTTAATGCGTTCATATCACACAGAATCCCCACAGTGCAGATAGAGGCCATTTCAGCCCATCAAGCCTGCACCGACACATATCGCACCCTATCCCTGTAAACCCACGTATTTAATCCCCCCCTAACACTAAGGGTCAATTTATCATAGCCAAATTAACCTAACCCGCACATCTTTGGACTGTGGGAGGAAACCGGAGCACCCGGAGGAAACCCATGCAGACACTGGGAGAATGTGCAAACTCCACACAGCCAGTCACCTGAGGCCGGATTCGAACCCTGGTCCGTGGCGCTGTGAGGCAACAGTGCTAACTACTATGCCACCGTGTTGCATGGCTGAACATGCTACCTCAGTACCCCATTCCTGCTTTCTCGCCATACCCCTTGATCCCCTTAGTTGTGAGTATTATATCTAACTCCCTTTTGAATATATTTAGCGAACTGGCCTCAACAACCTTCTGTGGTGGAGAATTCCACAGATGCACCACTCTCTGGGTGAAGAAGTTCCTCCTCATCTCAGTCTTAAATGGCTTCCCCTTTATCCTTAGACTGTGACCCCTGGTTTTATTTTTCCCTAACATTGGAAACATTCTACCCGCATCTAATTTGTCTGAACCAGTCAGGATTTTAAACGTCTCTATAAGATCCCCCCTCATTCTTCTGAACTCCAGAGGATACAAGTTCAGTTGATCCAGTCATTCTTGATAATCAGTCTGGCCATCCCAGGAATCAATCTAGTGAACCTTCGTTGCACTCCCTCAATAGCAAGAATGTCCTTCCTCAAGTTAGGAGACCAAAACTGCACACATTACTCCAGGTGTGGCCTCACCAAGGCCCTGTACAACTGTAGCATCACCTCCCTACTCCTGTACTCAAATCCCCTTGCTATGAAGGCCATCATGCCATTTGCTTTCTTGACTGCCTGCTGCACTTGCCTTCCCACCTTCAGTGACTGATGTACCATGACGCCCAGGTCTCGTTGCACCTCCCTTTTCCCTAATCTGCCACCATTCAGGTAATAGTCTGCCTCCCTATTTTTACCACCAAAGTGGATAACCTCACATTTATCCACATTATACTTCATCTGCCATACATTTGCCCATTCACCCAACCTGTCCAAGTCACTCTGTCGCCTCCTAGCATCCTCCTCATTGTTCACACTGCCTCCCAATTTAGTGACATCCGCAAATTTGGAGATATTACAATTAATCCCTTCGTCCAAATCATTAATATATAATGTAAACAGCTGGGGCCCCAGCACCGAACCCTGCGGTACCCCGCTGGTCACTGCCTGCCATTCTGAAAAGTACCCATTTACTCCTACTCTTTGTTTCTTGTGTGCCAACCAGTTCTCAATCCACGTCAATACATTACCCCCAATCCCATGTGCTTTTACTTTGCACACCAATCTCTTGTGTGGGATCTTGTCGAAGGCCTTCTGAAAGTCCAAATACACCACATCTACTGGTTCCCCCCCGTCCACCCTATTGGAAACATCCTCAAAAAATTCCAGAAGATTTGTCAAGCATGATTTCCCTTTCACAAATCCATGCTGACTTGGACCTATAATGTCGCCACTTTCCAAATGGTCTGTTATGACATCTTTAATAATTGATTCCATCATTTTACCCACCACCGATGTCAGGCTGACCGGTCTATAATTCCCTGCTTTCTCCCTCCCTCCTTTTTAAAAAGAGGGGTTACATTAGCCACCCTCCACTCCTTCGGAACTGATCCAGAGTCTAAGGAATGTTGGAAAATGATCGTCAGTGCATCCACTATTTCCAAGGCCACCTCCTTAAGTACTCTGGGATGCAGACCATCAGGCCCTGGGGATTTATCAGCCTTCAGTCCCATCAATTTCCCCAACACCTTGTCCCGACTGATAAGAATTTCCCTCAGCTCCTCCCTCTTACCAGATCCTTTGATCTCTTTTATTTCCGGTAGGTTGTTTGTGTCCTCCACAGTAAACACCGAACCAAAGTACTTGTTCAATTGATCTGCCATTTCTTTGTTCCCCATTATGACTTCCCCTGTTTCTGACTGCAGGGGACCTACGTTTGTTTTTACTTACCTCTTTCTTTTTACATATTTATAGAAGCTTTTGCAGTCCGTTTTAATGTTCTCCACAAGCTTCCTTTCATATTTTATTTTCCCTGCCCTAATCAAACCCTTCGTCCCCCTCTGCTGAGTTTTAAAGTTCTCCCAGTCCCCGGGTTTGCTGCTACTTCTGGCCAATTTGTATGCCACTTCCTTGCTTTTAATACTATCCCTGATTTCCCTTGTTAGCCATGGTTGAGCCACCTTCCCTTTTTTATTTTTACGCCTGACAGGGATGTACAATTGCTCTAGTCCATCCATGCGATCTCTAAATGTCTGCCATTTCCCTTCCACTGATAACCCCTTAAATATCAGTAATGTGTAATGAGCAGGAGGTTGGGATTAGACGAGGTGGGATATTAACGGTAATGGGCAGTGAGAAGGAGGTTGGTATTAGACTAGGTGGGATATTAACGGTAATAGGTAGTGAGCAGGAGGTTGGGATTAGACTTGGTGGGATATTAACGGAAATGGGGAGTGAGCAAGTGGTTGGGATTAGTCTGGGTGGGATATTAACGGTAATGGGTAGTGAGCAGGAGGTTGGGATTAGACTAGGTGGGAGATTACAGGTAATGGGCAGTGAGCAGCAGGTTGGTATTAGACTAGGTGGGATATTAACGGTAATGGGCAGAGAGCAGGAGGTTGGGATTAGAATAGGTGGGATATTAACAGTAATGGGTAGTGAGCAGGAGGTTGGGATTAGATTAGGCAGGATATTAACGGTAATGGGCAGTGAGCAGGCGGTTGGGATTAGAATAGGTGGGATATTAAGGGTAATGGGTAGTGAGCAGGATGTTGGCATTAGACTAGGTGGGATATTAACGGTAATGGGCAGTGAGCAGGAGGTTGGCCTTGGAGTAGGTGCGATATTAATGGTAATGGGCAGTGAGCAGGAGGTTGGGATTAGACTGGGTGCGATATTAATGGTAATGGGTATTGAGCAGGAGGTTGGGATTAGACTAGGTGGGATACTAATGGTAATGGGTAGTGAGCAGGAGGTTGGGATTAGACTAGGTGGGATATTAACAGTAATGGGCAGCGAGCAGGAGGTTTGGATTGGACTAGGTGGGATATTAACGGTAATGGGTAGTGAGCAGGAGGTTGGGATTAGACTAGGTGGGATATTAACGGTAATGGGTAGTGAGCAGGAGGTTGGGATTGGACTGGGTGGGATATTAACGGTAATGGGTAGTGAGCAGGAGTTTGGGATTAAACTAGGTGGGATACTAATGGAACTGGGCAGTTAGCAGGAGGTTGGGATTAGACTAGGTGGGATATTAACAGTAATGGGTAGTGAGCAGGAGGTTGGGATTAGATTGGGGGCATATTAATGGTAATGGGCAGTGAGCAGGAGGTTGGGATTAGACTAAGTGGGATAATAAAGGTAAAGGGTATTGAGCAGGAGGTTGGGATTAGACTAGGTGGGATATTAATGGTAATGGGTAGTAAGCAGGAGGATGGGATTAGACTAGGTGGGCTTTTAACAGTAATGGGTAGTGAGCAGGAGGATGGGATTAGACTAGGTGGGCTTTTAACAGTAATGGATAGTGAGCAGGAGGTTGGGATTAGACTAGATGGGATATTAACGGTAATGGGTAATGAGCAGGAGGTTGGGATTAGACTAGGTGGGAAATTAACGATAATGGGAAGTGAGCAGGAGGTTGGGATTAGACTAGGTGGGATATTAACGGTAATGGGCAGTGAGCAGAAGGTTGGGATTAGACGAGGTGGGATAGTAACAGTAATGGGCTGTGAACAGGAGGTTGGGATTAGACTAGGTGGGATATTAACAGTAATGGCTAGTGAGCCGGTAGTTGGGATTAGACTCGGTGGGATATTAACGGTAATGGGTAGTGACCAGGCGGTTTGGATTCGTTCGGGTGAGATATTAATAGTAATGGGTAGTGAGCAGGAGGTTGGGATTAGACTAGGTGGGATATTAACGGTAATGGGCAGTGAGCAGGAGGTTGGGATTACACTAGGTGGGATATTAACGGTAATGGGTAGTAAGCAGATGGTTGGGATTAGACTAGGTGGGATATTAATGGTAATGGGTAGTAAACAGGCGATTGGGATTACACTGGGTGGGATATTAACAGTAATTGTTAGTAGCCAGAAGGTTGGGTTTAGGCTAGGTGGGATATTAACGGTAATGGGTAGTGAGCAGGAGGTTGGGATCAGACTAGATGGGATATTAACAGTAATGGGTAGTGAGCAGGAGTTTGGGATTAGACTGGGTGGGGTATTAACTGTAATGGTTAGTGAGCACGCGGTTGGGATTAGACTTGCTGGGATATTAATGGTAATGGGTAGTGAGCAGGAGGTTGGGATTAGACTAGGTGGGATATTAACGGTAATGGGTAGTGAGCAGGAGTTTGGGATTAGAGTGGGTGGGATATTAACGGTAATGGTTAGTGAGCAGGCGGTTGGGATTAGATTTGCTGGGATATTAATGGTAATGGGTAGTGAGCAGGAGATTGGGATTTGACTAGGTGGGATATTAACGGAAAGGGGCAGTTAGCAATAGGTTGGGATTAGACTAGGTGGGATATTAACAGTAATGGGCAGTGAGCAGGAGGTTGGGATTAGACTAGGTGGGATAATAACCGTAATGAGTAGTGAGCAGATTTTTGGGATTAGACTAGGTGGGATATTAACGGTAATGGGCAGTGACCAGGAGGTTGGGATTAGACTAGGTGAGATATTAATGGTAATGGGTAGTGAGCAGGAGGTTGGGATTAGACTAGGTGGGATATGAACGGTAATGGGTAGTGAGCAGGAGGTTGGGATTAGACTGGGTGGGATATTAACGGCAATGGTTAGTGAGCAGGAGGTTGGGATTAGACTTGCTGGGATATTAATGGTAATGGGTAGTGAGCAGGAGTTTGGGATTAGACTAGATGGGATATTAACAGTAATGGGCAGCGAGCAGGAGGTTGGGATTCGACTAGGTGGGATATTAACAGAAATGGGCAGTGAGCAGGAGGTTGGGATTAGACTAGGTGGGATAATAACCGTAATGAGTAGTGAGCAGATTTTTGGGATTAGACTAGGTGGGATATTAACGGTAATGGGCAGTGACCAGGAGGTTGGGATTAGACTAGGTGAGATATTAATGGTAATGGGTAGTGAGCAGGAGGTTGGGATTAGACTAGGTGGGATATGAACGGTAATGGGTAGTAAGCAGGCGGTTGGGATTAGACTCGGTGGGATATTAACGGTAATGGGTAGTAAGCAGAAGGTTGGGATTAGACTAGGTGGGATATTAACGGTAATGGGTAGTAAGCAGGCGATTGGGATTAGACTGGGTGGAATATTAACGGTAATTGGTAGTAGCCAGAAGGTTGGGTTTAGACTAGGTGGGATATTAAAGTTAATGTGTCATGAGCAGGAGATTGGGATTAGGCTAAATGGGAATTTAACGGTAATGCATAGTGAGCAGGAGGTTGGGATTTGACTGGGTGGGATATTAACGGTAATAGGTAGTGAGCAGGAGGTTGGGATTAGACTAGGTGGGATATTAACGGCAATGGGTAGTGAGCAGGAGGTTGGGATTCGACTAGGTGGGATATTAACGGTAATGGGCAGTGAGCAGGAGGTTGGGATTAGACTAGGTGGGATATTAACGGCAATGGGTAGTGAGCAGGAGGTTGGGATTAGATTGGAGGGATATTAATTGTAATGGGCAGTGAGCAGGAGGTTGGGATTAGACTAGGTGGGATATTAACGGAAATGGGCAGTGAGCAGGAGGTTGGGATTAGATTAGGTTGGATATTAACAGTAATGGGTAGTGAGCAGGAGGTTGGGATTAGACTAGGTGGGATAATAACAGTAATGGGTAATGAGCAGTAGGTTGGGTTTAGACTAGGTGAGATATTAACGGTAAGGGCAGTGAGCAGGAGGTTGGGATTAGACTAGGTGGGATATTAACGGTAATGGGAAGTGAGCAGGAGGTTGTTATTCGACTAGGTGGGATATTAACGGTAATGGGCAGTGAGCAGAAGGTTGGGATTAGATGAGGGGGGATAG
The DNA here is from genome assembly GCA_030390025.1 of Squalus acanthias. Classification (NCBI taxonomy): domain Eukaryota; kingdom Metazoa; phylum Chordata; class Chondrichthyes; order Squaliformes; family Squalidae; genus Squalus; species Squalus acanthias. The sequence continues at coordinate 37,126 of JASTWF010000447.1, forward strand.
TAGCAGTAATGGGCTGTGAGCAGGAGGTTGGGATTAGACTCGGTGCGATATTAACGGTAATGGGTAGTGAGCAGGAGGTTGGGATTAGACTAGGTGGGGTATTAACGGTAATGGGTCGTGAGCCGGTAGTTGGGATTAGACTGGATGGGATATTAACCGTAATGGGTAGTAAGCAGATGGTGGGGATTAGACTAGGTGGGATATTAACGGAAATGGGCTGTGAGCAGTAGGTTGGGATTAGACTAGGTGGGATATTAACAGTAATGGGTAGTGAGCAAAATGTTGGAATTAGACTAGGTGGGATATTAATGGTAATGGGTAGAGAGCAGGAGGTTGGGATTAGACTTGGTGGAATATTAATAGTAACGGGTAGTGAGCACGAGGTTGCGATTAGACGAGGTGGGATATTAGAAACATAGAAAATAGGTGCAGGAGTAGACCATTCGGTCCTTCGAGCCTGCACCGCCATTTAATGCGTTCATATCACACAGAATCCCCACAGTGCAGATAGAGGCCATTTCAGCCCATCAAGCCTGCACCGACACATATCGCACCCTATCCCCGTAAACCCACGTATTTAATCCCCCCCTAACACTAAGGGTCAATTTATCATAGCCAAATTAACCTAACCCGCACATCTTTGGACTGTGGGAGGAAACCGGAGCACCCGGAGGAAACCCATGCAGACACTGGGAGAATGTGCAAACTCCACACAGCCAGTCACCTGAGGCCGGATTCGAACCCTGGTCCGTGGCGCTGTGAGGCAACAGTGCTAACTACTATGCCACCGTGTTGCATGGCTGAACATGCTACCTCAGTACCCCATTCCTGCTTTCTCGCCATACCCCTTGATCCCCTTAGTTGTGAGTATTATATCTAACTCCCTTTTGAATATATTTAGCGAACTGGCCTCAACAACCTTCTGTGGTGGAGAATTCCACAGATGCACCACTCTCTGGGTGAAGAAGTTCCTCCTCATCTCAGTCTTAAATGGCTTCCCCTTTATCCTTAGACTGTGACCCCTGGTTTTATTTTTCCCTAACATTGGAAACATTCTACCCGCATCTAATTTGTCTGAACCAGTCAGGATTTTAAACGTCTCTATAAGATCCCCCCTCATTCTTCTGAACTCCAGAGGATACAAGTTCAGTTGATCCAGTCATTCTTGATAATCAGTCTGGCCATCCCAGGAATCAATCTAGTGAACCTTCGTTGCACTCCCTCAATAGCAAGAATGTCCTTCCTCAAGTTAGGAGACCAAAACTGCACACATTACTCCAGGTGTGGCCTCACCAAGGCCCTGTACAACTGTAGCATCACCTCCCTACTCCTGTACTCAAATCCCCTTGCTATGAAGGCCATCATGCCATTTGCTTTCTTGACTGCCTGCTGCACTTGCCTTCCCACCTTCAGTGACTGATGTACCATGACGCCCAGGTCTCGTTGCACCTCCCTTTTCCCTAATCTGCCACCATTCAGGTAATAGTCTGCCTCCCTATTTTTACCACCAAAGTGGATAACCTCACATTTATCCACATTATACTTCATCTGCCATACATTTGCCCATTCACCCAACCTGTCCAAGTCACTCTGTCGCCTCCTAGCATCCTCCTCATTGTTCACACTGCCTCCCAATTTAGTGACATCCGCAAATTTGGAGATATTACAATTAATCCCTTCGTCCAAATCATTAATATATAATGTAAACAGCTGGGGCCCCAGCACCGAACCCTGCGGTACCCCGCTGGTCACTGCCTGCCATTCTGAAAAGTACCCATTTACTCCTACTCTTTGTTTCTTGTGTGCCAACCAGTTCTCAATCCACGTCAATACATTACCCCCAATCCCATGTGCTTTTACTTTGCACACCAATCTCTTGTGTGGGATCTTGTCGAAGGCCTTCTGAAAGTCCAAATACACCACATCTACTGGTTCCCCCCCGTCCACCCTATTGGAAACATCCTCAAAAAATTCCAGAAGATTTGTCAAGCATGATTTCCCTTTCACAAATCCATGCTGACTTGGACCTATAATGTCGCCACTTTCCAAATGGTCTGTTATGACATCTTTAATAATTGATTCCATCATTTTACCCACCACCGATGTCAGGCTGACCGGTCTATAATTCCCTGCTTTCTCCCTCCCTCCTTTTTAAAAAGAGGGGTTACATTAGCCACCCTCCACTCCTTCGGAACTGATCCAGAGTCTAAGGAATGTTGGAAAATGATCGTCAGTGCATCCACTATTTCCAAGGCCACCTCCTTAAGTACTCTGGGATGCAGACCATCAGGCCCTGGGGATTTATCAGCCTTCAGTCCCATCAATTTCCCCAACACCTTGTCCCGACTGATAAGAATTTCCCTCAGCTCCTCCCTCTTACCAGATCCTTTGATCTCTTTTATTTCCGGTAGGTTGTTTGTGTCCTCCACAGTAAACACCGAACCAAAGTACTTGTTCAATTGATCTGCCATTTCTTTGTTCCCCATTATGACTTCCCCTGTTTCTGACTGCAGGGGACCTACGTTTGTTTTTACTTACCTCTTTCTTTTTACATATTTATAGAAGCTTTTGCAGTCCGTTTTAATGTTCTCCACAAGCTTCCTTTCATATTTTATTTTCCCTGCCCTAATCAAACCCTTCGTCCCCCTCTGCTGAGTTTTAAAGTTCTCCCAGTCCCCGGGTTTGCTGCTACTTCTGGCCAATTTGTATGCCACTTCCTTGCTTTTAATACTATCCCTGATTTCCCTTGTTAGCCATGGTTGAGCCACCATCCCTTTTTTATTTTTACGCCTGACAGGGATGTACAATTGCTGTAGTCCATCCATGCGATCTCTAAATGTCTGCCATTTCCCTTCCACTGATAACCCCTTAAATATCAGTAATGTGTAATGAGCAGGAGGTTGGGATTAGACGAGGTGGGATATTAACGGTAATGGGCAGTGAGAAGGTGGTTGGTATTAGACTAGGTGGGATATTAACGGTAATAGGTAGTGAGCAGGAGGTTGGGATTAGACTTGGTGGGATATTAACGGAAATGGGGAGTGAGCAAGTGGTTGGGATTAGTCTGGGTGGGATATTAACGGTAATGGGTAGTGAGCAGGAGGTTGGGATTAGACTAGGTGGGAGATTACAGGTAATGGGCAGTGAGCAGCAGGTTGGTATTAGACTAGGTGGGATATTAACGGTAATGGGCAGAGAGCAGGAGGTTGGGATTAGAATAGGTGGGATATTAACAGCAATGGGTAGTGAGCAGGAGGTTGGGATTAGATTAGGCAGGATATTAACGGTAATGGGCAGTGAGCAGGCGGTTGGGATTAGAATAGGTGGGATATTAAGGGTAATGGGTAGTGAGCAGGATGTTGGCATTAGACTAGGTGGGATATTAACGGTAATGGGCAGTGAGCAGGAGGTTGGCCTTGGAGTAGGTGCGATATTAATGGTAATGGGCAGTGAGCAGGAGGTTGGGATTAGACTGGGTGCGATATTAATGGTAATGGGTATTGAGCAGGAGGTTGGGATTAGACTAGGTGGGATACTAATGGTAATGGGTAGTGAGCAGGAGGTTGGGATTAGACTAGGTGGGATATTAACAGTAATGGGCAGCGAGCAGGAGGTTTGGAATTGGACTAGGTGGGATATTAACGGTAATGGGTAGTGAGCAGGAGGTTGGGATTAGACTAGGTGGGATATTAACGGTAATGGGTAGTGAGCAGGAGGTTGGGATTGGACTGGGTGGGATATTAACGGTAATGGGTAGTGAGCAGGAGTTTGGGATTAAACTAGGTGGGATACTAATGGAACTGGGCAGTTAGCAGGAGGTTGGGATTAGACTAGGTGGGATATTAACAGTAATGGGTAGTGAGCAGGAGGTTGGGATTAGATTGGTGGCATATTAATGGTAATGGGCAGTGAGCAGGAGGTTGGGATTAGACTAAGTGGGATAATAACGGTAAAGGGTATTGAGCAGGAGGTTGGGATTAGACTAGGTGGGATATTAATGGTAATGGGTAGTAAGCAGGAGGATGGGATTAGACTAGGTGGGCTTTTAACAGTAATGGGTAGTGAGCAGGAGGATGGGATTAGACTAGGTGGGCTTTTAACAGTAATGGATAGTGAGCAGGAGGTTGGGATTAGACTAGGTGGGATATTAACGGTAATGGGTAATGAGCAGGAGGTTGGGATTAGACTAGGTGGGAAATTAACGATAATGGGAAGTGAGCAGGAGGTTGGGATTAGACTAGGTGGGATATTAACGGTAATGGGCAGTGAGCAGAAGGTTGGGATTAGACGAGGTGGGATAGTAACAGTTATGGGCTGTGAACAGGAGGTTGGGATTAGACTAGGTGGGATATTAACAGTAATGGCTAGTGAGCCGGTAGTTGGGATTAGACTCGGTGGGATATTAACGGTAATGGGTAGTGACCAGGCGGTTTGGATTAGTTCGGGTGAGATATTAATAGTAATGGGTAGTGAGCAGGAGGTTGGGATTAGACTAGGTGGGATATTAACGGTAATGGGCAGTGAGCAGGAGGTTGGGATTACACTAGGTGGGATATTAACGGTAATGGGTAGTAAGCAGATGGTTGGGATTAGACTAGGTGGGATATTAATGGTAATGGGTAGTAAACAGGCGATTGGGATTACACTGGGTGGGATATTAACAGTAATTGTTAGTAGCCAGAAGGTTGGGTTTAGGCTAGGTGGGATATTAACGGTAATGGGTAGTGAGCAGGAGGTTGGGATCAGACTAGATGGGATATTAACAGTAATGGGTAGTGAGCAGGAGTTTGGGATTAGACTGGGTGGGGTATTAACTGTAATGGTTAGTGAGCACGCGGTTGGGATTAGACTTGCTGGGATATTAATGGTAATGGGTAGTGAGCAGGAGGTTGGGATTAGACTAGGTGGGATATTAACGGTAATGGGTAGTGAGCAGGAGTTTGGGATTAGAGTGGGTGGGATATTAACGGTAATGGTTAGTGAGCAGGCGGTTGGGATTAGATTTGCTGGGATATTAATGGTAATGGGTAGTGAGCAGGAGATTGGGATTTGACTAGGTGGGATATTAACGGAAAGGGGCAGTTAGCAATAGGTTGGGATTAGACTAGGTGGGATATTAACAGTAATGGGTAGTGAGCAGGAGTTTGGGATCAAACTAGATGGGATAATAACCGTAATGAGTAGTGAGCAGGTTTTTGGGATTAGACTAGGTGGGATATTAACGGTAATGGTTAGTGAGCAGGCGGTTGGGATTAGACTTGCTGGGATATTAATGGTAATGGGTAGTGAGCAGGAGGTTGGGATTAGACTAGGTGGGATATTAACGGTAATGAGTAGTGAGCAGGAGGTTGGGATTAGACTGGGTGGGATATTAACGGTAATGGTTAGTGAGCAGGAGGTTGGGATTAGACTTGCTGGGATATTAATGGTAATGGGTAGTGAGCAGGAGTTTGGGATTAGACTAGATGGGATATTAACAGTAATGGGCAGCGAGCAGGAGGTTGGGATTCGACTAGGTGGGATATTAACAGAAATGGGCAGTGATCAGGAGGTTGGGATTAGACTAGGTGGGATAATAACCGTAATGAGTAGTGAGCAGGTTTTTGGGATTAGACTAGGTGGGATATTAACGGTAATGGGCAGTGACCAGGAGGTTGGGATTAGACTAGGTGAGATATTAATGGTAATGGGTAGTGAGCAGGAGGTTGGGATTAGACTAGGTGGGATATGAACGGTAATGGGTAGTAAGCAGGCGGTTGGGATTAGACTCGGTGGGATATTAACGGTAATGGGTAGTAAGCAGAAGGTTGGGATTAGACTAGGTGGGATATTAACGGTAATGGGTAGTAAGCAGGCGATTGGGATTAGACTGGGTGGAATATTAACGGTAATTGGTAGTAGCCAGAAGGTTGGGTTTAGACTAGGTGGGATATTAAAGTTATTGTGTCATGAGCAGGAGATTGGGATTAGGCTAAATGGGAATTTAACGGTAATGCATAGTGAGCAGGAGGTTGGGATTTGACTGGGTGGGATATTAACGGTAATAGGTAGTGAGCAGGAGGTTGGGATTAGACTAGGTGGGATATTAACGGCAATGGGTAGTGAGCAGGAGGTTGGGATTCGACTAGGTGGGATATTAACGGTAATGGGCAGTGAGCAGGAGGTTGGGATTAGACTAGGTGGGATATTAACGGCAATGGGTAGTGAGCAGGAGGTTGGGATTAGACTAGGTGGGATATTAACGGTAATGAGTAGTGAGCAGGAGGTTGGGATTAGACTGGGTGGGATATTAACGGTAATGGTTAGTGAGCAGGAGGTTGGGATTAGCCTTGCTGGGATATTAATGGTAATGGGTAGTGAGCAGGAGTTTGGGATTAGACTAGATGGGATATTAACAGTAATGGGCAGCGAGCAGGAGGTTGGGATTCGACTAGGTGGGATATTAACGGTAATGGGCAGTGAGCAGGAGGTTGGGATTAGACTAGGTGGGATATTAACGGCAATGGGTAGTGAGCAGGAGGTTGGGATTAGACTAGGTGGGATATTAACGGTAATGGGCAGTGAGCAGGAGGTTGGGATTAGAGTAGGTGGGATATTAACGGTGATGGGCAGTGAACAGTTAGTTGGGATTAGACTAGGTGGGATATTAACGGTAATGGGCAGTGAGCAGGAGGCTGGAATTAGACGATGTGGGATATTAACGGTGATGGGCATTGAGAAGGAGGATGGGTTAATTGGTGGGATATTAAAATGTAATAGGTAATGAACAGGAAGTTGGGATTAGATTGTTCGGATATTAAAGGTAATGGGCAGTGAGCAGGAGGTTGGGTTTAGACTAGGTGGGATATTAACAGTAATGGGTAGTGAGCAGCAGGTTGGGATTAGACTAGGTGGGATATTAAGGGTAAGGGGCAGTGAGCAGGCGGTTGGGATTAGACTAAGTTTCCTAAATGATCAACTTGGAAAGTTGGTAGCAGGTCGACCGTCCATTATACACCCTGCCCGATTATCATTTCCATTTAGTTCTATTCCATTACAGGTAACTGACAGAATATTACAGGCTGCTTGCTGTAATTTCCTGAAGTGCTGTCCCGGGGAGTGACGCTCCACCACAGGTTCTACCGCCCGGATTGAGTCTCTGCCGAAGTTGGAATTGACCCCCGGTGATGCAGGGGGAGGAAAAACCTGCACAGCGTCGGGTTTTCAACCTCATTTTTGGGGGTTAGTTTCCCTGTTTGTGTCTCATACACTTTAACCATTTTACCATTTAACTTTTTTGTTCTTGAAATGCCACTCATTTACTCCACAGATGATTTTTGTCATCTCTCATTTTCTTAATTTACGTTTAGTAGTTTCTAGGTCAGTCAACTCATGACCATCCCTTTAATCCCTGTCTGTTGCCTCTCGTCTCTCCTTTTCCCAGTCCCACTAAAACTGTTTCCCTTTGTTTTCAGTCCACAAAGAGTTATACCCGAAGCGTTCCCCTGTCCTTTGTACAGACTATTTTCAGTTTTATCTATTTCTTTCCTGTTTGGCCAGTTTCTCTTCGGTAACATTCTGTGATTCTAAGATCTGATATCCTGTCAGTTCTCTGATGTTTGGATAATCCAAACTCTTTCTTTGTCCCTCCCACTTACCCGATGTTCTTGTCCACTGAAATGCCTCTCGTATGTTAACAACAAGCTGACACCGTCCACCCCTCTTTCCATCGCCTGTTCCAGTCTGTCCCGGTAGAATTTCGTGAACTTGAACAGCTGGTAATCGTCGCACTTTGTCAAGAACTCAGTGATTGTAGAGTTCGGATCTGTGAACACAAATGGAGAAAACTAGACACATTTGCCCAGAAATGAGGCTCCCTGGCTTCCCGCGGGTGCAAGGATCACGCGCGCACCTACCTACCGCGCCTGCCATTGACCTCTGGGCCCACGGGGACTTCAGCTCCTGGGCCTGCTCCAACTGCCGGCGCGCAGTGCTTGCATGTCCCAGGGCGTAGTTCGTGTAATGCGACCCCTGGGATCACGTGAGCCATGGAGAGCCAATGGCAGCAGACCATCTTTCATTCATAGATTTGACAGGAAGACCTGTCAAATCTATGATTTGAAATCGGCCCCAAAACAACACCTAAACTTCAAATAATTTTTTTTAAAAACCATCACATTTTTAAAATAACTATAAGTTAAATAAATTAACTACTCACCCGTCAAGTGCCGAATTTTTGGCCCATTCACCACTTTCTGCCTAGACTGCTACATTTCATCGTATAACAAACGGCTGAAGCTTCCTGTGATCCACATTATCAAACACCTTCTGATAACCCACATATACACCGCATGTTCAACATTCCATCAACCTGTATAGTAACGTCTCAACAAAACTGCATCTTAATGTGTTAGGAGATTGGGCACATGACTGGCAAATGATGTTTAGCTTGGATAAGTGCCGTGTTATGCCTGTTGGCAGTGCGAATGCTCAACATTCATACACCCTTCATGTAGAAGCATTAAATAAGGGGGAGAAAGGAAGATGGGCATTCCAGTGCATACATCTCTGAAGTTACAGGAGCAATGCCGTGCAGCGATAGCGAGAGCAAAGGATATATTGAGCTGCATTCATAGGACAGTTGGGTATAAGACGACCTATTCTGTCCTTGTACAAGACCTTGGTAAAGGCCTCACTTGGAATACTGTGTCCAGTTATGGTCCCCACATAAGGTGGGTGATATTGAGGCTTTGATGCAGAGGAGGGACATTAGACTAATTCCCAGTACAAAGCAGTTTAGTTATCAAGATTGGCACATAAGTTGGACTCTACACTTTAGAGAAGCAAAGACTTAGCGGTGATCTGATTGAGGTTTATAAGATGATGAAGGGAATCGATTGTGTTCCATTTGACAGTTTGTTCCAATTCCATAGCTTACGGAGGGCCAGGGATCACCATTTTAAGTTGTGCAAGGCCAGATTTAAGTTAGATGTCAGGAGGTGGTTCTTTTCCCAGAGAATAGTCGACCTCTGGAACAGGATACCTTCTCTGGCGGTGGACAGTGACTCGGTCAATTCCTTCAGGCGAGAGCTGGACCTGTTCCTGTTTGCTGCGGACATCACCTCTTACAACAGGAGGACACTTCCGGGAATTCAGTGTAAGATTGATCTGCTGGACTGGTTTCAATCCCCTAGATGGGTCGGAGAGGAATTTCCCGTATTTTAATCCACCAAATTGGCCTGTGTTTTTACCTGTTTTTTTTCACCTCACCGATGGTTTGGTTTGGGATATGATGGTGGAAGTGACATAAAACAAACTATGACAAAGTATCGCAATTGCCTGGGAAAGTCTGGATGGACCAAAGGGTCTTCACCTGTCTGTCATTGTTCGTAGAATTATCATATACGACTTTTCTACATCTAATCCGTTCTGGCCTCTCCTCATCATCATCTTTATCGCTAAATACTCGCTAATTCGACCTGGATTAACAGATTTGATGAGTTTCTACACAATGGTCTCTGGTTGCCAAGTTGATCCTCTCTCCACATTATAACAGAAACATTGTTTGGGCTTCTTCAGTCCACCAATATATTTTTAATATTAAACGTGGGTTGAAATGCTGTGGTCAGTCCCTCCTCTCTCCTCTCTGACTTCCTCTAACAGTCTGGGGCGCATTATTTCTGAGCCCAGTGACTTCTCCACCTCGGCTATTTTACTGAGATCCAAATCCTTCTCTACAATGATCTCTAACTGTGGACCCACATCCTCCTCCACTACATCAACATGGTCACTTCCACCATCATTTTTAGAAAGTAAAGGAAATATTTTGTGTCTCCCCAAAATTGCATCCTCCACAAATAGTTCCCCCAGTCCAAGCTCTATCTCACCTCCACTGCTCACTGACCTGCAAAACCCACTGAGAATTGTGCTCTCTCCCTTCCTATTGCTGAACTGTGTACATATGGATTCCATCTTAGCATTGCTCCCTGGAACACCCGTATGTTCTAAACCCCTCCGCCTCTCTCTCGCTCTCCTCCTTTCAGACCTTCCTTAAACCTTACCTCTTTGAGCAAGCTTTTGCTCACCTGTCCTAATATCACCTTGTGTGACTCGGTGTCAAATTTTGATTGGTAACACTGCTGTGAAGCACCTTGATTGAGACGTTTTACTACATTAAAGGTGCTATCTAAACGCACATTTGCTCTTGTTGATCGACGCTGTCATAGAATGCTTTATTGATACTGGCGGCCACAAACTTTTACTCTTCCCTCAAAATGTTATCACCAGGAACATTTCCCTCTGAATCCGGTGAAACCAAGGCCCTGTCTTATAGATACTAGATCACATCTCTGATGCTTCTGAATGTTTGGAATGATTTATACACTCACACACACAACACTCAATACTAGCTCCAACATTTGGAATGTTGACTGGTCCACCTTTCTTTTTTTTTAAAAAACAAGTGAATTTGTCTCCCAATATTTCAAACTCTCCTTCCTTTTTCTTGCTAATACCTTTTTCACTATTTCTTAAATCTTCTGTTTCAGCTCCCACATTTTTATTAATTCCGCTCTCTAGTCTCAGATCCGGATATTTCCCAATCTCCAGTAACATCTCCTGATAGCCTCCCACTGCTCCATTCACCTTTTCTATAAAACCATTATTGTTGGTCGGTACAGGTCGCAGTCGTCCCTTCCCTTCCAACTGAACACACTCTAGTGCCCCAAGAACGTGAACACTTCCCTCCTGCTCCAGCCCTCAGCCGCAAATTGACCAGCCTCATATTTCCCGCCTTCAGCAGCCCAGTGAAAATTAATCCGGAGATCAACAGCTTGAGGCCTGGTTTCTTAGTTCAGTGCCTCAGTCTCTATAGTCCCTCTATAAACGTATTTCTATCCGTGTTACTGGCTCCGACCATGGCTATTTTCTGCTCTCCTTTCCTTCCCAGAGGTGGACCCACCCGGTCAAAGATGTTCTTCCCTCTGGCACCAGGGAGGTAACTAACCATTCAGGACCTGCTCAGGGCTGCAGAAGAGTTTGTTTATTCCCCCGACTACACAATCTGCCACCAGTACCGTTCTCCTATTCCTGTGCCCCACCTGCCTCTCACTCTCGCCCCGCTGGGTGACCTCCTGCTCTCTGTTGCCACACTGTTGCTCAGGAAGACCCTCCTCTGAGTCACTGTCTCTCTCCACCTTACAATCCCCAATACCAGGTATCCACTGGACAGTTCCAGTACTCAGGGGCTTCCTCCACCTGTGACTGCAGTGTCCCTCTCGATGGTCACTCACTTCCCTCTTTTTACTCAGCCACTCTCCTGTTCCCTCTTCCTGTGTGAGCTGCAGGTTCATGCACTAGATCTGGAGCTTTTGTCAGGACAGAAATTGTATTTTAAAGAGTTTTGTGAGCCTACCTGTGTCCATTCTCATTCTTTTTGAAGATGTTGGATCTTCTCTCTTGTTTGGACCTTCAGCCATGGTGGTGACAGGTGTTCCCAGGCTCTGATGCTCTGTAACAAATATAATTTTAATAGGAGGTTTTGAGGGAAATATTACAATGCGGAGAACGTTTCCTTGTTAAACATGATATCCAGTCGCTCCTCCCCCATCAGTACAGCAGCTGGTAGCTCTGGGATCTCAGGAAACACCATGAATATACAATTGGTGGATTTGACTGCGGTTTTACAATCATAATTCTCCATTTGTGTGTGTGCCCGCGCAGGTTCGTCCGTTGAAACTATCAATCAGCGTCTTCTCCTTTCCCCACTGTGGAAATGTCAAAGCGATTCAGTTAACTCAGTTCCAGTTTGAGACTTTGTAAAATTCAGTACGTTGCTGTTTCACTAACGCTGCCACTAGTGTAATAAACACACAACAGCAACAACAGAGGGGCAAGGAGAATGTATGAAAAATGATTAGCGATAATATAATAGGGAACACTAACGCCTTTTAAAGACATATAAAGCGTGAAAGAACAGTCCAAGGAAAGGTGGGGCTGATTAATGAACAAAAATGCAATCATCTTGTGGAAGCAGAGGACATGGCTGAGGTACTAAATTAAGACTTTGCATCCGTATTCAATAAAGGAGAGGATGCTGCCAATCGTACAGTAAAGGAGGAGGTGGTAGAGAAATTGGTCAGGGTATACAGGCCTCAAAGGAGAAATATCACCCACTCTGCCACAATCTTCCAATCCTTGGATATGGGAAAGGTGCCAGAGGACGGGAGGGCTGCAAACGTTACTTCCCTGTTCAAAAAAGGAGAGAGTGATGAACCAAATAACTACAGGCGACTCAGCTTAACATCGGTGTTGAGGAAACTCCTCGGGACAACATTTCCGAAACAAAATTAACTGTCACTTGGAAGAACATGGGTTAATTAGCGACAGCCAAAATGGATTTTTTTCAAGCCAAATCAAATCTGGCTGACTTGAATGAGCTAATCGATGAAATAGGAGAGGGTTGATGACGGTAGTGCAGTTGATGTTCTGTATATGGGCTTTCAGAAGGCGTTTGATAAAATAACTCATAATAGACTGGTTAACAAATTGAAGCCAATGATAGTAAAGGATCAGTGGCAGCGTGGATACTAAATTGGTGAAGGGACAGAAAACAGGCAGTAGTTGTGAGGGAAGTATACAGTGTCCCCAGGGGTCGGTATTAGGACCACTGCTCTCTTTGATATATTTTAGTGACATGGACTTAGGTATACAGGGCATAATTTAAAAGTTTGTCGCTGACACGAATCTCAAAAAAGTCGTAAACTGTGAGGAGGATAACAGAAGACTTCAGGAGGAAATAGAGACACTGATGAAATGGGCAGACACACGGCAGGTGAAATTTAATGAAGAGAAGTGGGAAATGCTGCATTTTGGAAGGAAGAATGAGGCGATGCAATTTAAACCAACTGGTACAATTTAAAGGGGTTGCAGGAACAGTAAAACGTGGGGGTATAGATACAGAAATCTTTGACAGTGGCAGGACAGGACGATAAGTCTTTTAGAAACGTATTTGGGAGCATTGGCTTTATAAATAGAGGCACAGGAACATAGTAACAGGAGTAGGCCACTCATTCATTCTAGCTTTTTCCTCCATTCAATTCGATCATGGCTGAGCTGGATCTTAACTCCATCTGCCCGCCTTGGTTCCATAACCCTAATACCATTGCCTAACATAAATCTATTAATGACAGTTTTGTCATTTTCAATTTAATCTCTGCAGCTTTTTGAGGGCGAGTGTTCCAGATTTCCACTACACTGTCTGAAGATATGCTTTCTTACATCACCCCTGAACGGCCTCGCTCTGCGTTTAATGTTATGCCCCCTTTTTCTGGACTGGTCCACCAAAGGACATAGATTAACTCTTTCTGTGCTAGCAATGCCTTTGATCATCTTAAACACCTCAATTAGATCATTCCTTAACTTTGTATAATCAAGGGACTAAAAGCTTCGTCAATGCAATCTATCCTCATAATTTAAAGCTTTTAGCCCAAGTATAGTTCTGTTGAATCTGAGCTGAACCACCTCCAAAACCACGATATTGTTCCCGAGGTGCGGTTCTCTAAATGGGTCTAACCAAAGCTCTGTACATCTTGAACCGCTGCAGTCCGTGTGGTGAAAGTACTGCTGTTAGGGAGGGAGTTCCAGGATTTTGAGTAGAGACGTTGAAAGATCGGCGATATACTTCTAAGTCAGGATGCTGTGTGACATGGAAGGGAACTTGGAGGTAGTGGTGTTCCCAAGCGCCTGCTGCCTTTGTCCTTCTAGGTGGAAGAGGTCGCGGGTTTGGGAGGTGCTACCGAAGAAGCCTTGGCGAGTTGCTGCAGTGCATTTTGTAGATGGTACACACTGCAGCAACGGTACGCCGGTGGTGGAGGGTGTGAATGTTTAAGGTGGTGGATGGGGTGCCAATCAAACGGGTTGCTTTGTCATGGATGGTGTCGAGCTTCTTGAGTGTTGTTGCAGCTGCACTCATTCAGGCAAGTGGAGAGTATTCCATCACACTGCTTACTTGTGACTTGTAGAAGATGGAATGGCTTTGGGGACTCAGGAGGTGAGACACGCCGCAGAATACCTGGCCTCTGACCTGCTCTTGTTCCCACAGTATTTATGTGGCTGGTCCAGTTAAGTTTCTGACCAATGGTGACCCCCCAGGATGTTGATGGTTGTGGATTCGGTGATGTAAATGCCATTGAATGTCAAGTGGAGGTGGTTAGACTCTCGCTTGTTGGAGATAGTCATTGCCTGGCACTTCTGTGGCGCGAATGTTACCTGCCACTTATCAGCCCAAGCCTGAATGTTGTTCAGGTCTTATTGCTTGCGGGCATGGACTGCTTCATTATCTGAGGAGTTGTGAATGGCACTGAATACTGTGCAGTCATCAGCGAACATCCCCATTTCTGAACATGGTTGGAGGGTAGGTCATTGATGAAGCAGCTGAAGATCGTTGGGCCCTGAGGAACTCCTGCCGCGATGTCCTGGGGCTGTGATGATTGACCTTCAAACACCACAACCATCTTCCTTTGTGCTAGGTATGACTCCAGCCAGTGGAGCGTTATCCACCCCGATTCCTATTGCTTTCAGTTTTACTAGGTCTCCTTGATGCCACAATAAGTCAAAGGCTGCCTTGATGTCAAGGACAGTCACTCTCGCCTCTCCTCTGGAATTCAGCTCCTTTGTCTATGTTTGGATTAAGGCTGTAATGAGGTCGGGAGCCGAGTGGTATTGGCGGAACCCAAACTGAGCATCAGTGAGCGGGTTATTGGTGATTAAGTGCCGCTTGATAGCACTGTCGATGACACCTTCAATCACTTTGCTCTTCATTGAGGGTAGACAGATGGGGCGTTAATTACCCGGGTTGGATTTGTCCTGCTTTTTGTGGACAGGACATACCTGGGCAGTTTTCCACATTGTCGAGTAGATGCCAGTATTGTAGCTGTACTGGAACAGCTTGGCTAGAGGCGCGACTAGTTCTGGAGCACAAGTCTTCAGCACGATAGCTGGGATGTTGTCGCGGCCCACACCCTTTCCTGTATCCAGTGCAATCAGCCATTTCTTGATATCACGTGCGAACAGTATGTTTAAATCTGAGACACTGATTGGGACGGGGAGGGAACAGGATTCCTGGCAGGGGCTGAAGACCATGACTGTGGTCTTCCCAATATTTAATTGGAGAAATGTGTAGCTCATCACAGATGGATGTCGGACAAGCAGCGTGAGGAATCAGAGTCAGTGGAGGGTTGGAGATAGCTGGTGGAGATGTGGAGCAGAGTGGTGTCAGGGTACATGTGAAAGCTGACCGCTTGTCTTCGGCTGTCTCCAAGGTGCAGCACGTAGATGAGAAATAGGAGGGGACGAGGATAGATCCATGGGGGACTCCAGAGGGAACAGTGCGGGAGCGGGAAGAGAAGACATTGATGGAGATTCTCTGGCAACGACTGGATGGGTAAAAGTGGAACCAAGTGAGGGCAGTCCCACTGAGCTGGACAACGGGGGGGAGGACAGTCCCACTGAGCTTGACAACGGAGGGAGGGCAGTCCCACTCAGCTGGACAACGGAGGGGAGGGCAGTCCCACTGAGCTGGCCAACGGAGGGGAGGGCAGTCCCACTGAGCTGGACAACGGGGGGGAGGACAGTCCCACTGAGCTGGACAACGGGGGGAGGGCAGTCCCACTGAGCTGGACAACGGGGGGGGGGGGGAGGACAGTCCCACTGAGCTGGACAACGGGGGGAGGGCAGTCCCACTGAGCTGGACAACGGAGGGAGGGCAGTCCCACTGAGCTGGACAATGGGAGGAAGGCAGTCCCACTGAGCTGGACAACGGAGGGGAGGACAGTCTCACTGAGCTGGACAACGGAGGGGAGGGCAGTCCCACTGAGCTAGACAACGGAGGGGAGGACGGTCCCACTGAGCTGGACAACGGAGGGGAGGGCAGTCTCACTGAGCTGGACAACGGGGGGAGGGCAGTCCCACTGAGCTGTACAACGGGGGGAGGGCAGTTTCACTGAGCTGGACAACGGAGGGGAGGACAGTCCCACTGAGCTGGACGACAGGGGGGAAGCGTTGGAGGATGTTGTGCTCGACCGTTTCAAAGACGGCAGAGGTCGAGAAGAATGCGGAGGGATAGTTTAACACGGTCACAGTCTCAGTGCTGTGGCAGGAGCAGAAACCCGATTGGAGAGATTCAAACATAAGGCTGTGAAAAAGATGGGCAGAAATTCGGGAAGCGACAAAACATTGAGGAAAGGGAGTCTGGAGATGGAGATGCACCTGTCTAACTCTTCACCCATGTGTCAAACGGGACGAGTCTCTGATCAAACCCTCTCCTCTGAAATACACAAACCCTATTTGTGATTCAATGTTATAGAAACAGTTAAACTCGTTTCACTTTTACAGAATATTCCACGCGCTCTGGCTGGGCGACTGGAATCTCCCAGTTCCACCGGAGGAGTTTACTTGTTGCAGGCAACAGAATAAGAGCAAAGCTTCTGATGTTCTCTTTATAACAAACTGTCTCAGAAAATGCGGCATCGTCACTTCCTGTTTTACATGGCATTATCAGCAGAGAATCAAGCTATTCATCCCAAGTGGTCTGTGCCGGTGTTTATGGTCCACACGAGCCTGCTGCCAGCGCTCTTCATCTAACCCCATCAGCGTGACCTTATATTCCTTTCTCCCTCATGCATTTATCACACATCCCATTCAATGTATCTATTATTTGCAGTGAGTCTCAGCAACATGGAACTTACCTTCTGACCGATCCTAAACAATTCAAGTGATGTTGTTCCTCCGTCCCCCCACGGGCACAGCTCTCGCCCCCCCCGCCTTCACTGGCCCAGGCCCCCGACACCTCACTGGCCCAGCACCCCGCCACCTCACTGGCCCAGATACCCGCCCCCTCCAATGGCCCAGCCCCCAGCCACCACACTGGCCCAGCACCCGACCACCTCATTGGCCCAGATACCCGCCCCCTCCACTGGCCCAGGCCCCCACCTCCTCACTGGCCCAGCACCCGATCACCTCACTGGCCCAGCCCCCCACCACCTCACTGGCCCAGCACCCGACCACCTCACTGGCCCAGCACCCCGCCACCTCACTGGCCCAGGCACCCGCCACCTCACTGGCCCAGGCCCCCACCTCCTCACTGGCCCAGCACCCGACCACCTCACTGGCCCAGCCTCCCGCCACCTCACTGGCCCAGGCACCCGCCACCTTACTGGCCCAGCCCCCCGCCACCTCACTGGCCCATCCCCCAGCCACCTCACTGGCCCAGCACCCCGCCACCTCACTGGCCAGGCCCCCGCCACCTCACTGGCTCAGCCCCCCGCCACCTCACTGGCCCATCCCCCAGCCACCTCACTGGCCCAGCACCCCACCACCTCACTGGCACAGCACCCCGCCACCTTACTGGCCCAGATACCTGCCCCCCCACTGGCCCAGATACCCGCCCCCTCCACTGGCCTTTCACCCGCCACCTCACTGGCCCAGCACTCCGCCACCTCACTGGCCCAGATACCCGCCCCCTCCACTGGCCCATCCCCCAGCCACCTCACTGCCCAAGCCCCCAGCCACCTCACTGGCCCAGATACACGCCCCCTCCACCGGCCCAGCCCCCCGCCACCTCACTGGCCCATCCCCCAGCCACCTCACTGGGCCAGCACCCCGCCACCTCACTGGCGCAGATACCCACCCCCTCCAGTGGCCCAAACCCTCGCCACCTCACTGGCCCAGGCCCCCGCCACCTCACTGTCCCAGATACCCACCCCCTCCACTAGCACAGGCCCCCGCCGACCCCTCCGGCCCAGCACTCCGCACCCACCCACACTGGCCCAGGCCTCCACAACCCCACACTAACTAAAGAAGTGAAGGATAGCGTTAGATTCAAAGAAGAAGCTTATAATGTTGCAAAGAATAATAGTAAGTCTGAGGATTGGGAGAGTTTCAGAAACCAGCAAAGGTTGACCAAAAAATTGATAAGGGAAAAAATAGAATGAGAGAAAACTTGCAAGAAATATAAAAGCAGATTGTAAGAGCTTCTACAAGTATGTAAAAAGGAAGAGAGTAGTAAAAGTAAACGTTGGTCTCTTAGAGGCTGAGACAGGAGAAATTATTAAGGGGAATAAGGAAATGGCAGAAATCTTAAACAAATACTTTGTACCTGTCTTCAAAGTAGAAGACACACAAAGCAAACTAAAAATGGTGCGGAACCAAGTTTGAAAAACTTAACGTATTTAATATAAGTAGAGAAAAAGTAATAGAGAAACTAATGGGACTAAAAGCCGACAAATCCCCTGGACCTAATGACATACATGCTAGGGTTCTAAAAGAGGTGGCTGAAGAGATAGTGGATGATTTGGTTTCGATCTTCCAAAACTCCCTAGATTCTAGACCGGATCCAGCGGATTGGAAGGTCGCAAATGTAACACCGCTATTCAAAAAGGAGGGAGAGAGAAAACAGGAAACTACAGGCCAGTTAGCCTGACATCCGTCGTCGGGAAAATGCTGGAATCCATTGTTAAGGAAGTTGTATCAGGGCACTTAAAAATCATAACATGATCAGGCAAAGTCAACATATTTTTATGAAAGGGAAATCGTGTTTGACAAATTAGAGTTTTTTGAGTATGTAACTAGCAGGGTAGATAAAGTGAAACCAGCGGATGTAGTATATTTGGATTTTCCAAAGGCATTCGATAAGGTGCCACATAAAAGGTTATTACACAAAATTAGGGCTCATGGGGTTGGGGGTAATATATCAGCATGGATAGAGGATTGGTTAACGGACAGAAAACAGAGAGTAGGGATAAACGGATCTTTTTCAGGTTGGTAGGGGTAACTAGTGGATCAGTATTGGAGCCTCAGCTATTTACAATCTATATTAATGACCTAGATGAAGGGACCGAGTGTAATGTATACAAATTTGCTGACGATACGAATCTAGGTGGGACAGTAAGCTGTGAGGGGAACACAGAGTCTGCAAAGGGATATCGATAGACTAATTGAGTGGGCAGTAAGCTGCCAGATGCAGCATAATGTAAGGAAATGTGAGGAAGAATAGAAAAACAGAATACCTTTTAAATGGTGAGAAACTTACAAATGTTGGAGTTTAGAGAGATTTGGGTGTCCTCGTGCAAGAAACACAGAAAGCTAGCATGCAGGTCCAGCAAGCATAAGGAAGGCAATGGCATGTTGGCCTTCATTGCAAGGGGCTTGAAGTATAAGAGTAAGGAAGTCTTGCTACAATTGTACAGGGTATTGTTCAGACCACACCTGGAGTACTGTGCACAGTTTTGGTCTCCTTATCTAAGGAAGGATATACTTGCCTTGGAGGCGGTGCAACGAAGGTTCACTAAATTGATGCCTGGGATGAGAGATTGTGTAGAATGGGCCTATTCTCTCTGGAGTTTAGAAGAATGAGAGGTGATCTCATTAAAACATACAAGATTCTGAAGGGATTGACAGGGTAGATGCTGAGAGGTTGTTTCCACTGGCTGGAGTGTCTAGAGCTAGGGGGCATAGTCTCAGGATAAGGGGTAAGCCATTTAAGACTGAGATGAGGAGGAATTTCTTCATTCAGAGGGTTGTGAATCTTTGGAATTCTCTGCCCCAGGGGGCAGTGAATGCTGAGTCTTTGAGTACATTCAAGGCTGAGAGAGATAGATTTTTGGACTCTCGGGGAATCCAGGGATATGGAGATCGGGCGGGAGAGTGGAGTTGAGGTCGATGATCAGCCATGATCTTATTGAATGGCGGAACAGGCTCGAGGGGCTGTGTGACCAACTCCTGCTCCTACTTCTGATGTAATCACTATCTGACAATACTCCATATCTGCTGGTCACAGGCTATAGGTTGGTCTCTGAATCGCGTTCAATGAATTGATTTTAATTAGTTTCCCTGTTCAATCTTTCCCCTTGATCTGTCACCAGACTGAAATATTTTAAACACTGAGATCTGATGGTGTCGGTGTGAGTTCAGCCCCACCTAACAAACAGACACGTGTCCATCTGCTGGGCTCTGCCCCAGACTCTACCCCAGAGTCACCTCTGAGATCAAACCCCTTTACTCAAAAACATACACAAGATTTACTTGTGAATGTGTGTTTAGAGACAGAAACTGATCTCACTTCACATTTCATTGCACAGCCTCATGCTGGATAATTGTGCTCAGTGGTCAGACACTCCCACTCTCATTCTCACCAATACCTGCCTCACTTTGTAACCTTTGTGTACTGTCTCCAGGACCAGTGTTTACCGGAGTTAATAAGACTTTGTCTGACCTTTCTCCCCAGTCGATCTCTGGAAGCTCTTGGAATCGGAAGGGTTCTCTCCGGTTGGTGTTCTCACAATCCTGTGCTGGTTCAACTGCTGTTGTTCCTCAGTCTACAATCACTGTTTACTTCCTGCTGTGGACCTTCCTCAATCACTCCGTCATTCACCGGAAGATCTAATTATGGCAGAGGAGAAAATGAGAATATTGAAATCGTGAAATAATGTAATGTAACATTTATTCTGCTAACTAAAAATTAAATTTCAAGGCCGAGTATTTTGTTGATTTTTCCCTTTCCTCAGATCCAGAGCCCGGTTTCCTGAATATCCCCAGAGTTTTGGGCGCAAATGTGCAATTTACTTCCTGTGCTTTATATAAACAGTTTCAGTGTGATCTCACTGAGCCCATCCTCCCCAGGTTACACACTGTCTGATCTCACTGGGCCCATCCTCCCCGGTTTACACACTGTCTGATCTCACTGAGCCCATCCTCCCCGGGTTACACACTGTCTGATCTCACTGGGTCCATCCTCCCTGGGTTACACACTGTCTGATCTCACTGGGCCCATCCTCCCCGGGTTACACACTGTCTGATCTCACTGGGCCCATCCTCCCCGGGTTACACACTGTCTGATCTCACTGAGCCCATCCTCCCCGGTTTACACACTGTCTGATCTCACTGGGCCCATCCTCCCCGGGTTACACACTGTCTGATCTCACTGGGCCCATCCTCCCCGGGTTACACACTGTCTGATCTCACTGGGCCCATCCTCCCCGGGTTACACACTGACTGATCTCACTGGGCCCATCCTCCCCGGGTTACACACTGTCTGATCTCACTGGGCCCATCCTCCCCGGTTTACACACTGTCTGATCTCACTGGGCCCATCCTCCCCGGGTTACACACTGTCTGATCTCACTGGGCCCATCCTCCCTGGGTTACACACTGTCTGATCTCACTGGGCCCATCCTCCCCGGGTTACACACTGTCTGATCTCACTGGGCCCATCCTCCCCGGGTTACACACTTTCTGATCTCACTGGGCCCATCCTCCCCGGGTTACACACTGTCTGATCTCACTGAGCCCATCCTCCCCGGGTTACACACTGTCTGATCTCACTGGGCCCATCCTCCCCGGGTTACACACTGTCTGATCTCACTGGGCCCATCCTCCCCGGGTTACACACTGTCTGATCTCACTGGGCCCATCCTCCCCGGGTTACACACTGTCTGATCTCACTGGGCCCATCCTCCCCGGGTGACATACTGTCTGATCTCACTGGGCCCATCCTCCCCGGGTTACACACTGTCTGATCACACTGGGCCCATCCTCCCCGGGTTACACACTGTCTGATCTCACTGGGCCCATCCTCCCCGGGTTACACACTGTCTGATCTCACTGGGCCCATCCTCCCCGGGTGACATACTGTCTGATCTCACTGGGTCCATCCTCCCCGGGTTACACACTGTCTGATCTCACTGGGTCCATCCTCCCCGGGTTACACACTGACTGATCACACTGGTAGTTTCATTTTAACTCCCTCCTCTCTCCAAACCCTGAGTCTGGGGCTGTCTGTTTTGATTTTTTCCTCACAGTAAATTTCCGGCCGCCTGAGACTTCCCCATTTTCACAGCTCTGGGCGGAAATGCGGAATTTTCTGTCCAAACTGCCTGAAGCCACCGCGCCCTCCACCCCCGGCCCAGCCCCTGTATTGTGAGCCGGTTCAGCTCATTCCCCGGGAGCTGATGCTGACAGGAATCTCCCCTCCGTTACAAACCGGGCCTGTTACACTTTAACCTCCCTCCCTGTGATAAAACATTAGAACTCAGACTCCCCCATTCTCACTGCTGTGGACGGAAATGCGCCATTTTCTCTGCGGTTACTAACCGGAGTGAGAGACTGTGAAGCCCCTCCGTCCCTCGCTGTGATCTGAACTCTGGGCCGTGAGCTGAATGGAGCCGAGTTCCCTCAGTGACAGAGCGCGGCCCCTGTAACCCGGGCAACCATCCTGTTTCTGACCGTCACTCACACACCGGCCCGCGCCGCCCGGCCCCGCCCCGCACAGAGCAAACCCCGCCCACTGGACCCAGCAAACCCCGGATCACCAAACCCCGCCCACTGGTCCCAGCAAACCCCGCTCACTGGATCCAGCAAACCCCGCCCACTGCACCCAGCAAACCCCGGATCAGCAAACCCCGCCCACTGCCCCAGCAAACCCTGGATCGGCAAACCCCGCCCACTGCCCCAGCAAACTCCGGATCAGCAAACCCCGCCCACTGCCCCAGCAAACCCTGGATCAGCAAACCCCGCCCACTGCCCCCAGCAAACCCCGCCCACTGCCCCACAAACCCCGGATCAGCAAAGGCGCGGCACTGCGCCTGCGCGGGAGGCCAAGGGCGCGGCACTGCGCCTGCGCGGGAGGCCAAGGGCGCGGCACTGCGCCTGCGCGGGAGGGCGCGGCAGTGCGCCTGTGCGGAAGGGTAACGACAGCACGAAAGTATCACTATCGCTCCCCCAGTAGTGGGAGGTCTTCATCGGAACATAGCAACAGGAGGCGGCCATTCAGCCCCTCCGACCTGTTCCACCAGTCATTTAGACCATGGCTGATCTGTGTTTTAACCCCATGGACTTGCCTTGGTTCCGTAACCCTTACTGCCCAACAAACACCTATTAATACAATAGCAAAATACTGTAGATGTTGAAATTCGAAATAACAACAGAAAATGCTGGAAACACTAAGCAGGTCAGGCACCATCCGTGGAGAGAGAAACAAGTCTATACGGAGAAAGGGCGGGGGGATTGAGCTGAAGTGATCTTGCAGAGAGCCGGCACGGGCTGGCCGGGCCGAATGACCTTCTACTGTGTCATGACGATTATTCTATGATTCTATCACCGTTTAACGGCCGAGCTCTAATCTGAAGTTTATGCTTCATTGTTCAGGACTCCCCCACCAGAGGAAAAATGTTTTTTCTCTATCCTGTCAACTCCTTTAATCATCTTAAACAACTCAATTACATCACCCCTTGATCTTCTATATTCAAGGGAATACAAGCCTAGTCTTTGCAACCTGTCCTCATAATTTAACCCTTTTAGCTCAGGTATCATCCGATGAATCCCCTCTGCATCCCCTCCAAGGACAACATCTCTTTCCTGAGGGGCGGTGCCCAGAACTGAATAACATGTGGAACAATATTCCCAACTCAAAATATATTGAGACAGAGGTTATCAAATTTAAAAAGAACTGTTACTAAACCATGGCAAGAGGAAGTCTTGCGAATTCTATGTATCTACATAACCTACTGGTCAGAAACAACAGGTTCCTACTCCTGGACTGGCGAGCACACAGACAGGAGTTTACACTGAATGTTTGACGGTCTTTCAGATGTAAATTGGAGCCAAGGCCTCTTGTACTGAGATCTGACAGATCGTTACACTGGCAACAGAGGAAATCACTCAGCGACAATAACTGAACACGGGCCCGGGGTTGATGGTGGTCCGGGTTCGGTATCGGGGTCGGTGGATCCCCACACTCACCTGTCCAGCTCGCCCAGTCTCTGCTCCGGCACCACTGCCGCTTCTCAGTCTGTTTCCGAGCAGTGGGAGCGTCACCGAGCCCCGCACACATAACAGCAACATACTGCGCATGCTCGGAATCTGAAAACTCCGCAATGCAGCAACACAGCGAACAAGCGCAACATAATGCAACACCGATTGAGAACAGTTCACACAGCACAGCCCAGGGATGGAGCCTGGGATCTTCCTGATCTCTGTGTGCGGTGCTCAGTACCACACCGATTGAGAACAGGTCACACAGCACAGCCCAGGGATGGAGCCTGGGATCTTCCTGATCTCTGTGTGCGGTGCTCAGTACCACACCGATTGAGAACAGGTCACTCAGCACAGCCCAGGGATGGAGCCTGGGATCTTCCTGATCTCTGTGTGCGGTGCTCAGTACCACACAGATTGAGAACAGGTCACTCAGCACAGCCCAGGGCTGGAGCCTGGGATCTTCCTGATCTCTGTGTGCGGTGCTCAGTACCACACCGATTAAGAACAGATCACACAGCATAGCCCAGGGATTGAGGCTGGGATCTTCCTGATCTCTGTGTGCGGTGCTCAGTACCACACCGATTGAGAACAGGTCACTCAGCCCAGCCCAGGGCTGCAGCCTGGGATCTTCCTGATCTCTCCGTGCAGTGCTCAGTACCACACCAATTGAGAACAGGTCAAATAGCACAGCCCAGGGAGGGAGCCTGGGATCTTCCTGATCTCTGTTGCGTGCTCAGTACCACACCGATTGAGAACAGGTCACTCAGCACAGCACAGGGATGGAGTCTGGGATCTTCCTGAGCTCTGTGTGTGGTGCTCAGTACCACACCGATTGAGAACAGGTCACACACCACAGCCCAGGGATGGAGCCTGGGATCTTCCTGACATCTGTGTGTGCTGCTCAGTACCACACCAATTGAGAACAGGTCACTCAGCCCAGCCCAGGGCAGCAGCCTTGGATCTTAGTGATCTCTCTGTGCAGTGCTCAGTACCACACCGATTGAGAACAGGTCAAATAGCACAGCCCAGGGAGGGAGTCTGGGATCTTCCTGATCTCGGTGTGCAGTGCTCAGTACCACACCGATTGATAACAGGTCACTCAGCACAGCCCAGGAATGGAGCCTGGGATCTTCCTGATCTCTGTGTGTGGTGCTCAGTACCACACTGATCGACAACAGGTCACTCAGCACAGACCAGGGATGCAGCCTGGGATCTTCCTGAGCTCTGTGTGCGGTGCTCAGTACCACACCGATTGAGAACAGGTCACTCAGCACAGACCAGGGATGCAGCCTGGGATCTTGCTGATCTCTGTGTGCGGTGCTCAGTACCACACCGATTGAGAACAGGTCACTCAGTTCAACCCAGTGATGGAGCCTGGGATCTTCCTGCTCTCTGTGTGAGGTGCTCAGTACCACACCGATTGAGAACAGGACATACCGCACAGCCCAGGGATGGAGCCTGGGATCTTCCTGATCTCTGTGTGCGGTGCTAAGTACCACACCGATTGAGAACAGGTCACTCAGCACAGCCCAGTGATGGAGCCTGGGATCTTCCTGATCTCTGTGTGCGGTGCTCAATACCACACCGATTGAGAACAGGTCACTCAGCACAGACCAGGGATGGAGCCTGGGATCTTCCTAATCTCTGTGTGCAGTGCTCAGTACCACACCGATTGAGAACAGGTCACTCAGCACAGTGCAGGGATGGAGCCTGGGATCTTCCTAATCTCTGTGTGCAGTGCTCAGTACCACACCGATTGACAAGAGGTCAAATATCACAGCCCAGCGATGGAGCCTGGGATCTTCCTGATCTCTGTGTCCGTTGCTCAGTACCACACCGATTGAGAACGGGTCACTCAGCTCAGCCCAGAGATTGAGGCTGGGATCTTCCTGATCTGTGTGTGCGGTGCTCAGCACCACACCGATTGAGAACAGGTCACACAGCAAAGCCCAGTGATGGAGCCTGGGGTATTCCTGACCTCTCTGTGCGGTGCTCAGTACCACACCGATTGAGAACAGGTCACACAGCACAGCCCTGGGATTGAGACTGGGATCTTCCTGATCTCTGTGTGCGGTGCTCAGTTCCACACTGAATGGGAACAGGTCACTCAACACAACCCAGGGATGGAGATTGGGATCTTCCTGGTATCTGTGCGCGGTGCTCATTACCCCACCGATTGAGAACATGTCACACAGCACAGCACTGGGATTGAGCCTGGGATCTTCCTGATCTCTGTGTGCGGTGCTCAGTACCAAACCGATTGAGAACAATTCACACTGCACAGCCCAGGGATGGAGATGGGATCTTGCTGATCTCTGTGTGCGGTGCTCAGAACCACAGCGATTGAGAACAGGACACACAGCACAGCCCAGGGATGGAGCCTGGGATCTTCCTGATCTCTGTGTGCGGTGCTCAGTAACACACCGATTGAGAACAGGTCACTCAGCTCAACTGTTAGATTTGAATTTGGAAAAACTCTAGATGGAGACGGAATTGAGGACAAGAACAAAATTGATAAAAACAACTGAGAGAGACTTGTGCACAAGGGGAGACACCCAGCATCCTCAAGCTTGAGGTGCACTCACAAAGGAAAAACAGCGGTTCATTCAAGATATACAGATCTATAATCAACGCCCACTTACTACAGAATGGGGGCGTACACGTACAAACAACGTCACCACAGTTACTCTTTATTGGTTTTGGTGTTTAGTCACTCAACTGTTGGGCCCATCCCCTGAGCTCAGTACCCCTCCCCTGCCCATTCTGGACACAGATGTTGGGAGTAACCCTACCTCCACATTCCTGTTGTTACCTCTTCCTCGCTATAAGCAAAGTTTATTGTTCGAGAGGACCGGTTTTACACTTAACTGTCAAAAACTCAAAGCCACAGTGATTCATGTGTCCAGCGAACTCGTACCATGTTTGATAATTGGTCCCCTTATCTCCTGGGAGGACAGGCCGTGCTTGGACAGTGACTCCACTAAGGCGCTGTGAATACACATCCCGAAGTTTAATTAGTGAAGAGACGCCTTGCAGCCTGCAAAAGTGCCTGTTCCTTGCATTTTACGAACCCTTATCACTTTTACTGGTCTTTGATGTTCGATATTTGACCTCGCTTACATCCCTGCTATCTGTTCCCAGCTGCATGTTGTCAGTCTCCGTTTTAATTAAGCCCCATCTTTGAATCTACAGCTATTCCTTACAAGTGCCTTTTTTATGAGAGGGTTAAACCTAGCCAAGTATCCCAGAATTCTTTGGGAACTAGCTGGATCCTTCACATCTCATGTCTGAAAAACAGAAAGTATAGACCATTAGATCATACTGATTTAATTACAGACTGCACTGTTGTGGGATCTTACTTTGCCTTTCTTACAAGAATTTTGTAAAAAGCAAATCTACATATATAAATCAAGCCATTTGATATTTTACTGGACAGGACTTTATAGGGGAATGTTTGTGGAGTGTTTCCTGGCATTTCCTGTAGTGGGATCTTACTCTCCCCTTCAGCCCAACCCAAACAAGATATTTGTAAAAAAAGAGTATGTGTTATATTTTTAAAATTTATTTTCAGAATAATCCATTTGATTTTTCTCTGGACTGGGCTTTATTGGGGAATGTGCTTGGGATGTTTTCAGAGCAAAAGCTGCTGTGGGATCTTTCCATTCATTTTATTACACTCCAGGCAAACCATTGACAGGCAGACATTTAGTTAACAGAAGTAAAGTATATATATTATTCTTTATTCCTGATTGTATTTACTTCTTTTCACCCTCCCGGGCTTTCATTTCCTCTCGGGGACCTGGATTTCTGGGGCCTCGGCTTCACATCGTCCTGTTTGATTGTCCTCGTCAAACATGGCCACACAGCCAGGAAGGCACATCATCAAAAATTGACACTCCCAGGCTCCACCCCTTTCAAAATGGATGTGTGAGTGTGTGTTTCTGCAAATTGCAGAGTCTGTGCGAGTGAGTCTGTGTGTGAGTGGGTGTCTGTGTGTCTGCAAATTGCACAGTCTGTCTGAGTGTGTGTGTCATGTTACTGTAAATTTTAGTTCAATGTGTTTGGGAGGGAGACTGTGTGAGTGACAGACAGAAAGACAGTCAGTGACACCGAGAGAGTCATGAACTCAAAAGGCACGTTGCAGAATAGAAAGCCTGTTTCTGTAGGCCACAAAGTGAAAAGATCAGATACTGAAAAGTACGATAGCAAAATACTGCGGATGCTGGAAATCCGAAATAACAACAGAAAATGCTGGAAAGATACTGAAAAGTGCCTTTTTGGTTTTAATCTTCCAACACGGCAGTCATCCCTATGCAGGCTGGCCAGGCTGTGAGTGTGTGTGTGAGAGAGTTAGAGGGCAAAAGCTGGTGTTTGTGCGAGATGTGGTTTGCTGTCTTATTACCTGCTGTTGTTGTATTAAACCCTGTTGATTTCATTCTGGTCCACATGTAAGGCTGTTGTGTATCACTTTCTTGCAGTTTATTTCATTTCACTTCACTTCAAGACAGACAGTCAGTCAGTGAGATACTGAAAAATGTCTTTTTGGACTGACTGAAAATAAAAGCTGCTCTGGGATTTTTGCATTCTTTTTATTCCACTCCCCATTACTCAAATCAAGTCAATGCAGGCAAACTGGCAGGCAGTAAGAGAGACACATGAAATCAAGACAACATGCAGTGTAGAAATAAAAACAGAAAATGCTGGAAATACTCATTATGTTAGGCAGCATCAGTGGAGGTACAGAGAAACAGAGTTAATGTTTCAGCTCGATGACCTTTCGTCCGAACCTTTCCAGAATCTGACAAAAGTTAATCGAGCTGAAACATTAACATTGTTTCTCTCTCTTTCCACAGATGCTGGCTTACCTGCTGAGTATTTCCAGCATTTTCTGATTTTATTTCAGATTTCCCACAACCACAGCATTTGCTTTTGATGCAGAATAGAAAGCCTGTTTCTGTGGGCCGCAAACTGAAAAAGATAAAATACTGAAAACTCTGTTTGCTTTCAAACTGCCAAACAGACCAGAGTAATGATAGAAATCAACTTGTGATTTGTGGCAATTTAGCAAGCTGGGTGTGTGTGTGTGTGAGAGAGAGACAGACAGCAAAAGCTGGTGTGTATGCAAGGCCTGTCTGTGTTCAAGTTATCTGTCGTGTGCATTGGTCTTGCATCTCATGTCTGAAAAACACAAAGTATACACAATTAGATCAGACTGATTTAATTCCAGACTGCATTGTTGTGGGATCTTACTTTGCCTTTCTAACAAGAATTTTGTAAAAAGCAAATCTACATATATACATCAAGCCATTTGATATTTTACTGGACTGGACTTTATAGGGGAATGTTAGTGGAGTGTTTCATGGCATTTCCTGTAGTGGGATCTTACTCTCACCTTCAGCCCAACCCAAACAAGATATTTGTAAATAAAAAAATATGTTTTATATTTTTTAATTTATTTTCAGAATAATCCATTTGATTTTTTTCTGGACTGGGCTTTATTGGGGAATGTGCTTGGGAAGTTTTCAGAGCAAAAGCTGATGTGCGATCTTTCCATTCATTTTATTACACTCCAGGCAAACCACAGACAGGCAAACATTTAGTTAACAGAAGTAAAGTATATATATTATTATTTATTCCAGATTGTATTCACTTCTTTTCACCCTCCCGGGCTTTCATTTCCTCTCAGGGACCAGGATTTCTGGTGCCTCGACTTCAATTCTTCCTATTTGTTTGTCCTCATCAAACATGGCTGCACAGCCAGAAAGGGACATCATCAAAAACTGACACTCCCAGGCTGCACCTCACCCCAAAATGAATGTGTGAGTGTGAGGGTGAGTTTCCGCAAATTGCAGAGTCTGTGTGGGTGACAGTGTCATGTTTCTGTAAACTTTAGTTCAATGTGGTTGGGAGGGAGATTGTGTGAGTGGCAGACAGTCAGTCAGAGCGAGAGAGACATGAAATCAAAAGGCAAGTAGCTGAATAGAAAGCCTGTTTCTGTAGGTCACAAAGTGAAAAGATCAGATACTGAATAGTGTCTTTTTGGTTTTTATCTTCCCACACGGCAGTCATCCCTCTGCAGGATGGCCAGGCTCTGAGTGTGTGTGTGAGAGAAAGTGAGAGAGGGCAAAAGCTGGTTTTGTGTGCGATGTGGTCTGCTGTCTTATTACCTGCTGTTGTTGTATTAAACCCTGTAGATTTCATTCTGGCCTGGTCCACATGTAATTCTGTTGTGTATCACTCTATTGCACTTTATTTCATTTCACTTCACTTCAAGACCGACAGTCAGTCAGTGAGATACTGAAAATGTCTTTGTGTACTGTCTGACAATAAAAGCTGCTCTGGGATCTTTGCATTCTTTTTATTCCACTCTACTCAAATCAAGACAAGGCAGGCAGGCAGTGACAGAGACACATGAAATCAAGACAACATGCAGAATAGAAATGAAAACAGAAAATGCTGGAAATACTCAGTATGTTAGGCAGCATCAGTGGAGATACAGAGAAACAGAGTAAATGTTTCAGCTCGATGACCTTTCGTCAGAACCTTGCCAGAATCTGATAAAAGGTAATCGAGCTGAAATATTAACTCTGTTTCTCTCTCTCTCCACAGATGTTGCCTTACCTGCTGAGTATTTCCAGCATTTTCTGTTTTGATTTCAGATTTCCCACATCCACAGCATTTTCTTTTCATGCAGAATAGAAAGCCTGTTTCTGTAGGCCGCAAAATGAAAAGATTAAATACTGAAAGCTGTCTGTTTGCTTTTAACCGGCGAAACAGAGCAGAGCAATGATAGAAATCAACTTTCTTTCATTGCTGACAGTAATTTGTGGCGATTTTGCAGGCTGGCTGTGTGTGAGTGAGAGACAGAGAGAGAGAGAGAGAGACAGACAGCAAAAGCTGGTGTGTATGCAGGGCTTGTCTGTGTTCAATTTATCTGCCGTGTTCATTGGTATTGCATCGCATGTCTGAAAAAAACAGAAAGTTTTCTCCATTTGATCATATTGATTTAATTCCGGACTGCACTGTTGTGGGATCTTACTTTGCCTTTCATTCAAGAATTTTATAAAAAAGCTAATCTACATATATACATCAAGCCATTTGATATTTTACTGGACTGGACTTTATCGGGGAATGTTTGTGAAGTGTTTCATGGCACATCCTGCTGTGGGATCTTACTCTCCCCTTCTGCCCAACCCAAACAAAACAAGACATTTAAAAAAAGAAGTATATATTATATTTTAAAAATTATTTTCAGAATAATCCATTTGATTTTTTTCTGGACTGGGCTTTATTGGGGAATGTGCATGGGATTTTTTCAGAGCAAAACTTGCTGTGCGATCTTTCCATTCATGTTATTACACTCCAGGCAAACCACAGACAGACAGACATTTAGTTAACAGAAGAAAACTATATATCAGTAGGTTAGGCAGCATCAGTGGAGATACAGTGAAAAAGAGTAAGTGATTCAGTTCGATGACCTTTCATTAAAAACCTTGCCAGAATCTGACAAAATGTAATCGAGCTGAAACATCTATTATGTTTCTCTCTCTGTCCACAGATGCTGCCTTTCCTGCTGAGTATTTCCAACACTTTCTGATTTTATTTCAGATTTCACACATCCACAGCATTTGGTTTTTGATGTAGAATAGAAAGCGTGTTTCTGTAGGCCGCAAACTGAAAAGATAAAATACTGAAAACTGTATGTTTGTAATGCTCTGTTTAGCAGTTTAAAAACAATGATAGCAATCCACATTCTTTCATTGCTGAGAGTGATTTGTGGCAATTTTAAGCCTGGCCTGTGTGTGTGTGTGAGAGAGAGGTTGAGAGAAACAGATAGCAAAAGCTGATCTGTATGCAGGGCTTGTCTGTGTTCAAGTTAATTGCCATGTGCATTGGTACTGCAACTGATACAGACCCTCAAACTAATACAGCCCCACAAACTAATACACTACCTCAAACTAATATAGCCGCTCAAACTAATACGGTAACTCAAACTAATGCAGCCCCTCAAACTAATACAGTACCTCAAACTAATACAACCCCTCAAACTAATATAGACCCTCAAACTAATAGAGCCCCCCAAAGTAATACAGCCCCTCAAACTAATTTAGCCCCTCAACTAATACAGCCCCTCAAACTAATACAGCACCTAATACTAATACAGACCCTCAAACCAATACAGACCCTCAAACTAATACAGCCCCTCAAACTATTACAGTCCCTAAAAATAATATAGCCCCACTCACTAATATAGCCCCTCAAACTAATACAGCCCCTCAAACTAATACAGCCCCTCAAACTAATACAGCCCCTCAAACTAATACAGCACCTCATACTAATACAGACCCTCATACTAATATAGTACCTCAAAATAATAGAGACCCTCAAACTAATACAGTAGCTCAAACTAATAAAGTACCTCAAAATAATACAGACCCTCAAACTAATACAGTACCTCATACTAATACAGTACCATAAACTGTTACAGCCCCTCATACTAATACAGTACCTCAAAATAATACAGACCCTCAAACTAATACAGTACCTCAAACTAATACAGTACCTCAAACTAATACAGACCCTCAAACTAATACAGCCCCTCAAACTAATAAAGTACCTCAAACAAATACAGTACATCAAACTAATACAGTACCTGAAACTAATACAGTACCTCAAACTAATACAGCCCCTCAAACTAATACAGTACCTCAAACTAATACAGCCCCTCAAACTAATAAAGTACCTCAAACTAATACAGCCCCTCAAACTAATACAGTACCTCAAACTAATACAGCCCCTCAAACTAATACAGCCCCTCAAACTAATACAGTACCTCAAACTAATACAGCATCTCAAACTAATACAGCCCCTCAAGCTAATACAGCCCCTCAAACTAATGCAGTACCTCAAACTAATACAGACAATCAAGATATTACAGTCCCTCAGACTAAAACAGCCCCTCAAACTATTACAGTCCCTAAAAATAATATAGCCCCACTCACTAATATAGCCCCTCAAACTAATACAGCTCCTTAAACTAATACAGCAGCTCAATTAATACAGCCCCTCAAACTAATACAGCCCCTCAAACTAATACAGCCCCTCAAACTATTACAGTCTCTCAAAATAATACAGTCTCTCAAACTAATACAGCTCCTCTAACTAATACAGCCCCTCAAACTAATACAGCACCTAAAACAAATAAGACACCTCACACTAATGCAGCACCTCAAAGTAATTACAGCCCCGCAACCTAATAGAGAACTTCAAATTTAACAGCCACTCAAACTAATAAAGAACCTCAAATTAACATAGCACTCAATCTAATACAGCACCTTGACCTACTAATAAACCTCAAACTAATAGAATCCACTAAGTAATGTATCACATTATACCAATACAGCAACTGAAACAAAATCAGCTCGACACCAACCAGCAACACGCAGCCCCCTTGATTGGCACCCAATCCACCACCTTGAACAATCACTCCCTCCACCACCGGTGCACCGGGGATGCAGTGTGCACCATCTGCAAGATGCACTGCTGCAACTCGCCAAGGCTTCTTCGGCAGTACCTCCCAAACCCGCGTCCTCTACCATCTCAAAGGACAAGGGCAGCAGCTGCATGGGTGCAGGACCACTTCCAGGTTACCCTCCAAGTCACACAGCACCTTGACATGGACATACATCGTCGTTCCTTCGTCGTCATTGTGTCAAAATCTCGGTGTGGTCAAAGGCTGAGCTCATTCTAAAATCACTCTCAGGACCAGTGAGAATGACAAGGCGGATCAGCGAGCCAAAACGTTAAAGATTGCCCTCAAAATGTGGGAACCACCCGTAGCCTTGCAGCGCCAGACAATAAAGTTTAAAGTCAAACACCCCCTTCCAATCTTGCAGTGGTGCAGTGTGAGTTCCCTTGAATTAAATCATTCCAGGCGGCCATCAAAGGTGAGGCCTCATGGCCCAAAGATGCCTTGAACAGAAAGGAGAATTTTGCAGTCCAGGCTGACTTGTTATTTGGTCTGGGGAGATGGGTGGTCCCAGACTCACTTCTAATGTGCTGGTCCGAAGGGTGAGAGCCTGGTCCAAAGGCAGGTCCAGCAGGTGCGGTGGCCCAGTATTGATCAGACCCTGGATGCCGTTATTATCGACTGCCTCTCCTGTGCCCAGTATGAACCGGGCCCAGAGTTAAAACATCCTCCAGCTATGTCCCAGCATCCATGGCCCGTGAGGGAATTTGCAGATTGGTTACATTGGCCCCTTTACCATGGACTCAGAAGTGTGACCAGTACAACATGCTTATAATTGATGTTATTCCAAATAGGTTAGTTGTAATTATCAGTAATTGACGTTATCTGCAGGCATCGACAGACATCACATGTCACAGTGTGGTGACGATTTGTACTAAAGGCTTTGCCTGTCAGAAGCTGGGCCTGAACCCAGTCCAGATCATCTGTTATCATCCCAGTCAGAGGGAGGGAGTGGGGGAGATTTGGGAGTTACCCGCAAAAGGCTTTGCCTGTCAAAGGCTGGGCCTGAACCCAGTCCAGATCATCTGTTAACACCCCAGGTAGAGTGGGAGTTACCCCCAAAAGAAATTCGAAGCACTTCAGTCTCTAATGTAAAACCAACAAGTCTGGCCAACATTTGTTTCTGAAAGTGGAACTGATAAGATAATGGATATGAATTGCTGCTTCAAGCACTCGAGAAGGGAAAATTTTACTGCACTTTAAGAGAATAATTAAAATTTCATTACAAGAATAGAGAGGCGTGCAGTCCAGGTGGTTCCTGCCCACTGCTGGGTATCAATGAAGCAAGATTTAGGGAAATAAAGTTCAGCATTGCCAGGGCTGTCTGTCTAACCAGACTGCTCTTCGGATTTGGGATGATTGTGATCTGAGAAAATGTACTCAGGCACAATATTTTGGGAATGAAAGTTGCTCCAATGTAAAGAAACAAATTCTGTTAATAACTTGGACTAGGTGGAAATGTGTTTTCCATTTTAACATTATCTTTGACAGTAAATACCCTGCAGGGGGCATGCACGGTATTACATGAGAGGAAACGATTGAGGTTATAAGATAGAAACAGGCACATTACACTCCCAATTGGGAAATGTTCTAAAATCATTCTCTTAGATGAATTGGAATAGATCTCCTGGGCACAATTCACCGAACGATATCAAGGAGGCAGCAATGGACATTTAATAAAAGTCAGGCAAGTGTAGGTGATAATAGTTAATTGATAGCTTTTTCTTGGAGATGTTTGTGTGCTTGCATTTAATGAACAAGAGGAAAACCGCATTTGAAATCCTGGCCACTACCGGAGACATCGAGACTGTGCAGGAGAAGCTGAGCAAAGCTCTTCACACACCCTCCACGATCTGTTGATAAGCTCCCTTGAAAGCCCAACAAGGACTTGTATCGGATGTCACGTGCACATGATAGTATGATACTAGTAAGTGTGTGCAAATATGAGGCATCTAGCATGCGGAAATATATG
This sequence comes from Squalus acanthias, assembly GCA_030390025.1. Lineage (NCBI taxonomy): Eukaryota > Metazoa > Chordata > Chondrichthyes > Squaliformes > Squalidae > Squalus > Squalus acanthias. Next base: position 72,414 of record JASTWF010000447.1, read on the forward strand.
GTGCAGATGCACTGAAGACGGGTCTCAGACATGCTTAGTTACTTGACAAGAGTACGACAGAAAATGGTTAAAGTGGTTCAAGAGAGTGAGAAAACTTTTGATCAAAGCACCAACACTTAATCCACAGAGAAACCAAACTGTTTATGAAAGAGGAAAGAGCTAAACAAACTGGTACCATGGCAGATGAATTGACATTCAAATCAAAATTGAATTAGAATTTGGAGTTCCAATGTTCAGGGTTGGTTCCTTTGTGATGACAATGAAATTGGGACAATTGAGGGCTCGGGAGAAATAACACTGAGCAAGGATTAGAATTGTCAACATGATAAAAAACGGTTAAAAGGAGAGCCATAGATTCTCTTAAGTCCATGATTTCTTGATAATATGGTACACTGGACACTTCTTTATGTTGTATTATGCTTTTCTCAGCTTGGATCTGATGTATAGTACTGGTCAGATAGAACTTGGCCTAGCTCTGAGTGCTTATTTAAATGTGATATTAATCGACTGTAAACTCCAAGGTAATTCAAGGTGAAGTCAGAAAGAATGATAATGGGTGAATGTCAGTAGACCTGGAGTGGCTTCTCCCAGGTTCAGAAGCAGGGAATGTTAAAATGTAAAAAAATGGTTCATAAGGTCAAAGAATTCCTATGGGCTTTTCTGTAGTATTTAGTCAAAGAGCGACTATGGAAGAAAGGGGAAATGTATAAACAAAGTAAATTTGAGACACAAAAGACAGAGAATGATAAACACACAGGTCAAGAGGGGGCCATATCGAGTATGTGGGCGGTTGCTCAGAAACTACAACCCACAGTAAGAGATAGTGCAGAGAGAGAATGATAAACACCCAGGTCAAGATTTGGGCCATATCGAGCTAAGGGGCCTGTTGCTCAGACCCAACATCCCACAGTAAGAGTTAGTACAGGCAGAGAATGATAAACACCCGTGTCAAGAGGGGGCCATATCGAGCTAAGGGGGCGGTTGCTAGGACCCCACATCCCACAGTAAGAGATAGTACAGACAGAGAATGATAAACACCCGGTCAAGAGGCGGCCCATTTCGAGCTAAGGGGGCGGTTGCTAGGACCCCACATCCCACAGTAAGAGATAGTACAGACAGAGAATGATAACCACCCGGTCAAGAGGCGCCCATACCGAGCTAAAGGGGCGGTTGCTAGGACCCCACATCCCACAGTAAGAGACATTACAAGGCAATTAGAATAATGGAAGCTGCACGGCCACTTAGCCGAGTCATTAAACAAAGCCTGTAGAAAAGAGCTGAAGGCCCAAAGATTAGAAGCGGGGTGAGCACCTCAGTTAGTGGCCTCGGCCAATGGCCATAATGTTGTGTGAAGGTGCAGCCCAAGGTAGCCGAATAGTACAATAATGGGTCCTTTTCCCTCTTAACTTCACATTTTCGATGGTGGCAAAATTAGGGATGACACTTTTAGGAACATAGGAATTGCGGTATGAAAACACTCCATTGTCCATTCGGTTCGCCTTCTAACATCCTGGTAGTCACATGATACAACAATAATGGAGTTGGTGACCAATCACAGCGATTAATCTCTATCAGTGATTCTGCAACAGACCCAGACATGAGGTGAGGAAAACCCCAGAGGTGGAGATCTTTGAGAACCATGGGTCTAAAGTCACCTGTTCCTCTCAGCATGCTACACTTACCACATGTCATGTCTCAAATTCCTCACATATTGTATCCCAGAATGTTAATGTCTGAAATAAATCTATCGAATTAGCATTTGAATGAATCAAGGCTGTCTTCTTGCACCGTCTCCCGAGGGAGCCAGTTCCATAGATTGACCTCTCCCTCAGAGAAATATTGTTTCCTTGGATTAGATCTGATTTTACGTCAGTTCAAGCACAGGCCGTGTCCTCTATTTCAGCTGTTCTGGACAAGGTGTGACAGCTTCTCGTGGTCTACATTATCTAATCCCTATATTATTCTAAAAGCACCAATCATATCTCTCTCAGCCTTCCCTTTAAATGTCCAGTTGGCATCAATGTAGAAAGTACTTTAAGTGGGGTTACGCCAAAGATTTATAAAGTGCCAGGATTAACTGACTATTTCAGCTCAATTTTGTCCTTTTAATACATCCCAGTATCTGATTGGCTTTACTCACTGCCACCGAGCAATGTATTGTCAGTCAGGACCTGCAGGTCTATTTCATTCCCCATGCACATTATTATCGGTCCATGAAGTAATATTCACTTCCTTGATGTCTTTGTCCACACGAAGTGTATCTGCGCCTCTCTCCATTGAATTTCCTCTGCCGCATGTCTGCTCAATGACCACATATCGTCACATCCTGCTGTAGCTGATCCTGTTCATCATTCCAGATACCACATTGATTAGTTTTGTATTAGCTGAAGATTTAGCCATTTTGATCGTGACTTCTAGCGCCTGATAATTAATAAAGATATTCAACAAAAGAGCGGCCAAAACAGACCCGGGCGGGATCCCCTGGTACATTCTCCCAGGCTGGTGATAATCTGGGTACCACTACTTTCTGGGATCTATCAGCCAACCGATTACGTACACATTGTAAAATATTTCCACTGATTCCCACTTCCTTTATTTTCAGAGCCAACCTTTCCAGCCTAATTGTGTCAAAGACCTTACTGAAATCAAAGTTCGCTTCACCCTCTGCCTCACCACCATCAAGCTCCTTTGTCACACCCTCAAACCAATCCAGTAAGTTAGATTGGCACCAACACCACACAGTAGAGTCTGTATTCTCTGAATCAACAGGCACACCAACAAGTTGAATTCATGCAGCAATTATATCACCCACAAATACCGGTCGCTGATGAGTGAAGGAGTTACAATGATCTGAAAAATGTTGCTGGGGTGGGAGTAGATGGTTCAGGGGGCGGCTGGGCACATTTTAAGATTAATTTGTAGCCGAACAAGACAGCAAACTGCCTAATAGAAAGACCCATATTGACCAGATACAACTTTCAATATGGGTGGAGGATGGGATTCAGCGTGTGTCCAACGGGGGGCCGAATGAAACAATTCCAGTGAGGTGGGCGATCAAAGAGGGAAGAGAGTGTTAGCGGATTCCCCGTGGTTATTGGCGTAGTAAATGGTTATTAGTCCAGCAACAATAACTTCTGCGTGGTTTAGATCCCAGCGGTTTTAAACAATAAGCTTTAATATACAGTGACCAGTAACAGCATGTCTTTATACAACTGTCCTACAGTATTACATTAACTGACTAGCAAGTAATATAACCTGTTCCCTCCATGAAATTAAAGATGATCAGAATTGTACCTTTGTGGGCTACTGTTAAGGAAAACGAAATTCCGACAGTCACGAGAGATCTACTTTATGGAGAGACCAGGCTCTAACTTTATACTATTCGCTACCTCGGGCTGCCCGTACTCATAACATTATCATTCTTATTATCCGACCAAGCTGAAGCCACGCTACCAACTCCAAATCCTCGACTTCCATCTCTGTCTGTCAGGCTTGTTATTGCGCTCTCCTCTTATCTGTACCTCTCTGTTTCTTCACAGTTTGTTTCAAAACAAATCCTGTTATCTGTAAGCTCAGCTAGAATGTGGCAAGGACATTTTAACTTCCTGTGCACAAGGCTGGGACTGATGAGAAGTTGGTCATCCAGTAATGGTCAATATTCTAAATTTCCCTCCGGATGAACCTGAGTGGAACCACCGTGGATAAATATTCACCTTAACATTTAACTTTATTTCTAGCCATACCATGGATCATCTTGCAGTTTACAATCGGTTAATGTTACACTTTCATGAACACACGTGACATATACTTATTGCTCCAACGATGCCTTTGGTCTTATTTGGTTTGTTGATAATCATCCGTGAGTTCCCCTGTATTCCCGGAGCTCGCTTCTGACCAGCCTGCTTTTTTCCTCTGTCATGGTGTAAGGGCTTGTCCTAGCAATATGTACATGATAACTGGTCTAAGTTTCATTTGGCCAATACTACAGATCATTATACAGAGCAAATCTTCACACATTGTACAGATAGCTACAGTGTACCATGTTACTGAGAAATTATGGTCATAAAAGATTCTCCAGCTCTACTGTTACTATTATCCATCTTGTGGGAAATTCTTCCTCAGTATTATTTCCCCCAGCCCTCAATTGTTTCAATTTAATAGTCAATGCAACGGAAACCTAATATAGATGTATTCAAATCCAAATCACATGACCATATTTAATTTCCATCCAACCGATAGGGACAATTGTGTTTAACTCTCTCCAGATTGTTTCATAAAAGGTTCGGTTTCTCTATGTGTCAGTGTATTGATATAACATGTTTTTCTCCCTCTCCTGAACCATATTCGTTTCATTTAATGCTGTAGTCAAGTAACTGAGCCTGTCTGAGGCCCGTTCCTCATGCTAGTTGCCTCACGTATAACATATCATATTAGCACACACAATCACACGCACACACACAATCACACGCACACACATACACATTCACTCACACACACACTCACACACACTCCCACACACAAGCACTCAGACACACACACTTACAAACACAAACTCTCACACACACACTCACACACACACAATCACACACACACATTCACACACATTCACACACATACACACACACACGACACACACTCACACACACCAGTATTCCACTGTCACCTATGACATCCGAAACAAGCCATTCTTGAGTTTTCAGTTAATCTTCTCAACTGATTGTGACGGGAAGGGTGGTCAGGAAATCATTGCTCATCTCCCTCTGCATGGTCCCAATGTCGTAAGTAAAGGAGATTCTATCAAATAGAGTTGTCCTATTGCTTAATGTAGGCATGAGCACCAACATCTCCAAGAGAAACCTCTCAATTAATTATTATCACCTACACTTTCCTGAATTGCACTAGAATGTACATTGCTACAACATTGATATCTTTTGCTGAATTGTCCCGGTGATTTATTCCAAAACAGCTAAAAATAATTCAGGAACATTCCCATTTGTTGGTGTAATTTTCCTGTTTCTATCTTATGTCTTCAAACACTTCCTCCCGTTCGATTTTGCACAGTTTTACCAATTCATCCCATTCATGATCCCTGGATTACTGTCAAATAATCATATTATATTCTAAATAAGGATAAAGTTCCCACTTGATCCAAGCTATTAACATATTTTATTTGCTTATTTTACTCACTGAACCTCTTGTTGGACACTTTTTTTCGAATATAACACGGTATGTCATGGCCGAGTCAATGTTACCAGTTCAAAATTATCCCCAATCCAATGAGCAGTGTTTTTGGACTGCCAGGACTTGTTAATGCTCAGTTTTATTTCAGCAACACTTTCTTTGTTGACTCACAGCATTGGACAGGAACCACCTAGACTGGCTTACTCTCTTTTGTTTCAATGAAAATGTGCTAATCCACGTCAACTTCAGGTGCATGTTCCCCTCAGGAGCGCATGAAACAGCCACTGATATCAATTTGTCTTCTGAATTCAAATATCAGAAACAAATGATGCCCTGGCTTGGTGGTTTTATTTTAGAGACAGATGTTTATGGAATTATTTTGGGGCTAATTCCCACCTCTCCCCCCACTCGCTCACACTGACTCGGATGGTAACAGATGATCTGGATTGTGTTCAGGCCCAGACTTTGACAGGCAAAGCCTTTTGGAGGTAACTCCCACAATCCCCCCCACTCGCTCACTCTGACGGCGTTGATAACAGATGATCTGGGCTTGGTTTAGGCCCAGCCTTTGACAGGCAAAGCCCTCAGTCGAAAACTTCACCAGGCTGTGACAAGTGATATCTGAGGATATCTGCAGATACAATCTTACATTCTTAAAGCTAATGGATCTCTTCCTGCACCAACAGTTTATTTAAAAGATCATGGTCCCCTGTATAAATGAAAAGAAAACCATAGAATCCATTGTGGCTCTGCTTGAGAGCTCAAGGGGTTAATTTGACAATTCATGTCCTTCTGTCACAATGGGGAAACATCCACACAAAATAAAATACACTTCAAATTTAACAATACCAATATATAAATTTACTTTCTGCAATACAAAAGTTGTTGCGTGGTGTACGGGAAACAGCTGTCAGTGGAAACTGTGAACTTCTTTATATGTTTAAGATACAACAATTGTCCGTGTGGTTGATAGTGAGGAATGAAGCTGTAGACTGCAGAAATATCTCTATGGACTGGTCAGGTGGGCAGAAAAGTGGCAAATGGATTCTATCCAGCGACGTTCAAGGCAATGCATTTGGAGAGGGATAACACGGCAAGGGAATGCACACTAAATGTGATAATGCTGAGAAGTGTTGAGGAATAGAGGGACCTTGGAGAGCCTGTCCACAGATCCCTGAAGGTAGCAGGAGAGGTAGATAAGATGGTTAAGGAGCCACACTGGATACTTGAATTTATTAGTCGAGGCTTAGAATACAAAGGCAGTGGGTTTATGCTTGAACTGTATAAAACAATAGTAAGGCCACAGCTAGAGTACAGCATACAGTTCTGGTAACCACATTATAGGAAAGATGTGATGGCCCTCGAGAGGGGACAGAGGAGATTTACCAGGATGTTGCCAGGACTGGATAATTTTCGCTATGAGGAATTATTTGATAGGCTGTGATAGCTATCTTTATAACAGTGGAGGTTTCGGGGAGAGTTAACTGTGGCGTATCAATTATGAGGAGCCGAGAGAGAGTGGAAACAAAGGAGCAATTTCCCCCATCAGCGTGATCAATGACCAGGGGTCATAGATTTATAGTAATTGGTAGAAGGATAACAAGGGACTTGAGGAGAACTATCTTCACCCAGATGGTGGTGGAAGTTTGGAACTCACAGCCAGAAGTTTAAATTAAAACACCTTATCCAGGGTGAACCATTGCTTTTGTTCCCACAAGTCAGCCTGTCGTAGCCATGCACCTTCTGTTTCAGTAAGGTTATTTATTCAGGGACAACAACTGTATTATCTCACCAGCCAGAATTCTTTCATAGGATAGCGTATTTTTCTAAATAGGTTATTTGGCTGATTCCTTCACACCCACCACTTGACCAAAAAATGAGCTCGAGCATCAAGGGCAGCGTTTGCTCAATGTTTCAAATAAGCTTACAATAGTAATTTCACGAGATTCACAAGAGCTAATCATGTGCTACATTAAAATTCCTTTAATTCATCCCAGGACAATGTTTTACCTTATTTTATATTGAACAGAAATTAAAAGAATTACAGGTGCATTGTCATGCAATCAGCGAAACAACATGTAATTAGAATGTCCAGGAGGCAGATGTACGTTCTGTAGAGGCGCTTTATTCATACGAGTCAAGGAGACGTTGTTTGGCGCTGGCTGTAACTTGACACGCTGTTCCATTGATCCAGCGTGAGCACAGATTCTTGTTTTCTTACAGACCTTACCAGAAGCCAGGTGATTCATTCTCCATCCACAATGTTTTCCTCCTTCGTTGAAGTAACATGTTGGTCTTAACTTTTTTCGGTAGTGGCTTTTCGCGAATCCAATTTCTGAGGCGTTGCCAAGCATCGTGTGGAGGAGTAGGCGACACCATCTGGCTGACCGTCAAATGTAGTTCGATCGCATCCATTTCCTGTGTCGTGCTCCAAGCTGGGTCTTGGTAGACAGTGTACGACTGCACTTTGTAACGTTCCTCTATTCCTTTATCCCGCGGGACATCTTTTTAGATTGTCTTTGGAGACGGTTTTAAGAATGCGCTTGCCAATCGGCTGATTAATATGTATTTCAAAAGTTCTTTCGTTAATAACGGAACGTATTTGAACAGGTTTTTTCCACTTAGGTCTTAGACCAGGTTTTTGCTCGAACTTCTTTTCCTGTACCCATTCTCCTGCTAGGGGTTGCCTTGCTTTGTTTCTCATTTTTTTCTTCCTATTTGTCTCCCTTATCCTCTGGTCAATTTGCTGTATCTCCTCTGTTACTTCTCATTTTAATCTAACTGTCGCTGTCGGGTCAAGGAATCAGAAAGTGTAGAGGCAGTAAAAGAACCTTGGGTAAGCGGTGTATGCATCTCAATCCCACACATTACATAATATGGAGTTTTAGGGGACACTGTCCCAGATGCAGATGCGGGCACATTATTAAGTGATAGCTGCACTTCCGGATTGACGGTGGTCCACTTATTTCCCCTGATTCTCAACAGTTTGACCAATAGCTTTTTACTTCCTGGTTTTTACGTTCAACAAGCCCCGCTGATTGCGGACGACGTGATGTGCTATGCTCTAACCAAATCCCCATTTGATCGTAGCAGTCTTTGAAGCCCTTGGAGACAAACACTCTGCTTTGATCGGATGAAAGATTTTGGGTGTGCCAGTTACAGTAATTATGTCAGTAATAGCATTGGCGAGTGCGTTTTCCGAAACAGTTTTTGTGGGGACCAACCAACAGAAGGAAGTGCATTCATCAACGCAAACGAGAACATGTCTGTATCCCAAAGACGGGGGAAATGGTCCAAGGAAGTCAATAAAGAATTTACCCATTGGTTCATCAGCTTTCCCAGGAGACAATGGTGGTGCCTTAATTAGTGATGACTTATTGGGTAAATTGCATAGCTCACAATTTGCCATATATGTTTTGCAGGCCTTAAGCATGCCTGGCCACAAATATAAGGGAGTCAATTTGCAACATCTGGTACCACAGTGTGCTAGACCTATGCCCTAGTGAGCTTCTTTTACAAGCTGTTCTCGTTAGTGTCGCGGGGGTACTTCTCGGTTTCCCTTGGGCAACGTAAATACCACAATACCAGTAGGGTTTTCCGAGTAAAAGTAATTTGGTGGATATCCTGGTGGATTCTCCTTTGTTGGGTCTAATACCTGAATCTGTTCCTCATCCTGATTAGCTGCCCGTTCTGCCCTAGTGAAAACACTAATATTGGCAGGCCCCTCTCGACGGGGTGTCATGCAGACCGACCGTTTCGCCTGTTCGTCTGCAAGACTGTTGCCTTTGGAGTGTACTGTCCATGTGGTATGCCCGTTTACATGAATCACCTGACAATTCTGTTCCTCCATCCTCGAACGGAGAATGTCTTCTCAGAATGACTTATGTTTTATGGGTTTACATTATGATTGGTAAAGTTTGTTTGTTCCCAGAAAACTAGGTCTTTGCTATATCCTCTTTTACAATAGTCACTATCTGTACAAATTAATATGGGTTTAATAGGGTCTGCCTTTTCTAAAGCATACCATAGCGCTGCGGCTTCAAGATATTGCGCCGTCTTATGGCCAAGGGGTATGGACATTAATTCTTCTGTATAAAAAGTATAGGAATCTCGAAAGGTCCCTCCTATTATCCCCATTCCAGCTGAGGATTGTTGGGATGTCCCTTTTTTAATAGTCATTGACGATCCATCACAGTAAATGACTTGATGGTACTCTGTAAGCGGTCTCATAGGCATATGTCTGAATCCCTCCTCCGTATCATTATCCTCCATGATTGTGAAATGCTCTCAGTCCATTTCCGGGGATAGGAAATTAAAAATGAGTGCAGGATCATTTAAGAACCATGCCCATTTATCATATCGGATCTGGTAGCTCTTTTTTCATCAGAGGCCGTCCTCAATACTGATCTTAGATCGGGAATTTCATTATAGATGGTGATGGTGTATTTCCCTTGAAGGGTTCGTGCCTTGATGAGGCATTGGACTACCATAGTCATGAACCTTTCCTTTTTAATGTACCTCCTTTCAACATTGGAAAAGTTAAAAGAATGGAACTGAATGGACACTATGCTCTTTTCATTACAGAAAACTGCAACTGCCACTTTAGATGATGAGTTGAGATTAATATTGAGGGGAACTTGTAAGTCCCTCTGTTCCAGGTCTATGGCTTTTTGTGCCTCTCGGCATAATTGTTGCAATATTAAGTAATCGTCTGGTGAAAATATGAATGGTCCTTTTGCCGCTTCGTCCACTCTAGCATACAGGGGGTCTGAGAGCTCGGCAAAGGATGGTGTAAAGGATCGAGCAAAATTCAGGAATCCTAAATTGCTTACAGGTTTTTCAGAGTTTTTGGATATTGAATGGTGGCTATTTTTTTTCATAGGATTGACTTAATCCTCTACCGTTTCCAGTTATTTGTAGGCCCAGAAAATCAACCTCTTCCCTAGGTCTTTTCAAAGATGAATGATGTGGGCTGAAAAGAGAACGGGGCTGTTTTTAAATCCCTGGAGCAATCTGGTGCAGCAATACTGATTGTCATCAATGCATTCATCGCTTTTTTTGGCCAATCAGCTTTTTCGATTGGATGGGACCAGAAGCCGTTTGCTAGATCAATGCAAGATTTATATTTTTCCCTTGTGATTCCCGAGAGAGGGCTGTGGGATTTTGCTGTTGTGCTGTATGTGGGGCCGTTACCTATTTAAGGCTGTATAATCGACCACTAATCTCCACCTCCCATCTGGTTTAGAAACACCAAACAATGGTGAATTCGTTCTAGTTGCAATTTTTATTAAGACACCTTGTTCTGTTAGTTCTTTGAGGGTTGTTAGGAGATCTGTTTTACTGTTGTGGTTCTGGATAGGGCACTGTTTTTTAGTTTTGTGCCAGCCGGCATCAAGTGGGTGGGGTTTGATGTCTATCTTTCCACATTGATTTGGATGGTGTTGTAGATAAGGGTAGTGTCTATTAATGAGTTGCTCAAGAAGGTTTTCTTCTCCCCCCTCTAGGCAAGTTCGATCAAGCTGTGTTTGAACATGTTTTTCAATGTCATCCTGCTCTGTAGTTGCTTCTACAGGTCTGGTTGAAATGTTAAGGAAATGTTTCATGTTTGGTTGTCCTATAATGAGGGAACATACCAATCGTGGTACCAGCCCTACATCTGCGGTCACTGTGATTCTGTATATAGCAATAGGTATTTTGTAAAACATAATTATTTGGGTTTTACCTTGTGTGAATCCCCCTAATGTTTTTTTTTACAAATTTGGCCCCCCAAATCTGTCCACTTATTTTTTATAATTTCGGTGTCCATTACAGTGTAATCAGCTCCTCTATCAAACAGGGCCTTCACTTGTGTGTGTGTGGGCAAGGTTGCCAGGGTATAGAGGAATTAAAGGGGCTCTGTCTCGGTGCCAAGCCTTCAATACTGAGTTTGTTCATCCTCAGAATCCTGAGTTTCATTTGCTGCCATGTCTTTGATCATTTTAACTGATTTATGTTCCTCCCTCTTGGGCGTATCAAGTTTTCCAGATCCCTTAGGGGGTCTGCCGGACCATTTATTATCTTAATGGTCCTCCTGTTGGGGTGGCCATTGGTTCTGCCGGGAATCATTTTGATCCCTATTTTGGTTTTCCCGGTAACCTCCCATGGCTCTCTGATAGTTTGGGACAGTGTAAAAGCTGTCCCCATAGGGACTCCACTGTCCTTTGATTTCACTTCGAGGCCTAGCCCCTTGACTATGCCATCTTTCCGGGAGAGATCTTTCTCGTGTCGCGGGCGAGTTGGGGGTGTAAACCTTCTGGAATACCTTCCTGGGGGTCCCGAATCACGAGTTTGTGTCTGGACAGCGTGGACTTGAGACTTGAGCCTATGCGGTCCTTGTTTCTGAGTAGTAAACGTACCTTCTCCGGTATTTGTATCCCTAGTTTCTGGTCTCATTATAGGTTTAGTTTGGGTAGACCTAAGTGGTCACGATTATATTGGATAATGCGATTGATATTATCCCATCTTTGTTGGTTATCTCGATAATGGTTTAGAACACCCTCACAGGTAAGTTTGAGTGCTGTATTGGGGTATTGATTGGCCTGGTAACCGTGGACAATCTCCCAGTTATCCTGTGTGAGTACCTTGCCTAATCTGTTGGCAGCTACCAGCCCTTTAGTTGTGGCTGTATTAGTGAGTATTTCCTTGATGGAACCCATTACATGCCCTCCCTGAGTTGCCGTGAGAACATGGGCGTATATTTGTACCCAGATGTTACCCTGGTTTAATGGGGGAATTAAGTCTGAACTTATTATCATTTGTACTAGTTGCCTCAGGTGTTGGGCATTCCAATCTTGGCAACATATTTCCAATTTATCAAGGTTAGTTAGATTCCAGCAGTTTATTCCTGGCTGGTGTTTCCCGGTCTACCACACATTGTGTAAAAAAGTGAGAAGTCACACAACACCAGGTTATAGTCCAACAGTTGTATTTGAAATCACAAGCTTTCGAAGCGGCTGCTCTGTCGTCAGGTGAGATAGAGCTTAGGTTTACTTGACCTAGGGGCAAAATGTGTGGTTGCTTGGGTTGGTTTACTGGACGAGCAATCCCTGCACCTCCAGCATTTAGATAAGATTGAGCTAGTGGTTGTCGGCATTGGTTATAATGAATTCTAAGCTGTCTATAATATTCTCGAAGAGTCTGGACATTTATTTCATCATGAGCTTGCCACCTTAGCCGGAATTCATGACCCCCAGGAGCATAGGATACTCCGGGTCCTACTATTCGGTCATGGTTGCCACCGCCTTGTTGGGCACCGTTCATTAGGCCTCCCAATTGTGCGGGTGTACACCTTATCATTAAAGAATTTAGTGGGTTTGGAGTATTTGTTTGATTATCCCACTGGATATACTGTTTCCCCCGGTTCTGGGCGAGCAAAATCAATCGTGCCATGAGTTCTAAAGGCTCCATCGGCATCAAAGACTTCTAATTCACAAGTTATTACTTGGTCTTGTGGAGGTACAAGGATAGGATTATTTCCCCTAATAAAGCAATCGTTTGCATTTCCTAATAAAAATACTTGGCCAATTCCGACAGCTTTTGCCATTTCGTCAGGACCTAACCTCGGATAGGATTTAATATGAACTTTATAAGAAATTTCTGGACCTCAATGGTATATTGAGGGAGTTCTGATTTAAATTCTACAAGGCCTGATCAGGGACTTGTCGTCTCTAGAGTCTTAAATCTGGGTCTTAGTCCCACTGTCAGTAAAACACTCCTTCTATAATTAACAATCTACGAGATGGAAATAGATATAAATATAAGTATAGGGTTTTGTATCAACTCGTTAACACACACGTTGGTCGCCAACTGAAGGGATATTTACTAGCCCTAGCCCCTTTGGGGCGACCCCGGATCAGGCTTATTTCTCAGACGTTCACTTTTAACTAAAGTTTGAGGCAGCAGAATACTAAAGATGCTTAATTGGATCTAAATTCCGGGCTAACTCTCCCTAAAGGGAAGGAACAACCCGAGAATATTACTGTCCTCCAGATTTCGCTGTTAATAAGTTTAGCTAGACTGTAACGTCCCGGATATTATGAGGGTCCGGAGAACTCCTTCAGAAATCTGTAACTCTTCACCAACGAGTGGAGAGAGATTGAGATCACGAGTTATTGATACAGAAGACTTACGTGTGACAATTCTGCAAATATATAGAGATTTATTAAAAGAACCGACATGCAATTTAAAGTTGGTTAATCAGTCAATCGCAACGTTAACAGTTCTAAAAAGAGAAAAAATACAATCTTTTTAACAGGGAATCTTACTTTTAAATCTTAAGTTCGCTACAGTATTACTGTTTTCTATACAGTATATCCATCAATATCAAATACGCTTGATCCCCGAGGTAAATAGATTTGGAGACCACAGAGCCGCCTCTGAAGCCGAGAATCGCTTTGCCCAATTAAAGCGACTCTGCTATCTCATTTGAAACTTTAATATTTATTCCCTTTTCCAGCTGTATCCCATAAGATTTTCTGCTGATGCAAGTTAATTATCCCTATTCATCTTGCTGCCGACCTCGGCAATTCTCCACTGCCACATCAGCTTGTAATATTCCAGAATTTAGTGGTATCTCCAGGTGTTCTGGGTTTCCCATCTAAAATGGTGTGACGGGCAGGCGTTCCACATTTTACGTCATCTTTACGAGGGCAAATGTTCCTTATCTAATGTGGCAACTTTACGAAGCTTAAATTAAAACACCTTATCCAGGGTGGACCATTGTTTTTGTTCCCAAACGTCAGCTCGCAGTCATGCACGTTCTGTTTCAATAAGGTTATTTATTCAGGGTCAACAACTTTCTTATCTCATTAGCCAGAATTCTTTCATACCACGTGTCGACCACGGTACAGGGGTATCCTCGTTTGAGGAAAAAGGAAGACATGTCGGAAGCACTGCTATGGAAGGTGGCATTGTCAGAGCAGATGCGGCGGAGACGGATAAACTGGGAGAAGGGAATAGAGTCCTTACAGGAAGCGGGGTGGGAGGAAGTGTAGTCCAGGTAGCTGTGGGAGTCAGTGGGCTTGTAGTGAATGTGGGTCAATAACCTATCCCCAGAGATGGAGACGGAGACGTCGAGGAAGGGGAGGGTAGAGTCGGAGATGGACCATGTGAAGGTGAGGGAAGGGTGGAAATTGGAAGCAAAGTGAATGAAATTGTCTAGTTCAGGGCAACAGCTGGAAACGGCACTGAAACAGTCGTCAATGTACCGGAAAAAGAGGTGAGGGAGAGGACCCGAGTAGGACAGGAACAAAGAGTGTTCCACATATCCCACGAAAAGGCAGGCAGAGCTAGGACCCATAAGGGTACCCATAGCAACACCTTTGATTTGGAGGAAATGAGTGGAGTCAAAGAGAATTTGTTCAATGTGAGAACAGGTTCAGGCAGGTGGAGGAGGGTGGCGGTTGATGGGGACTGGTTGGGCCTCTGTTCAAGGAAGAAGCGGAGCGCCCTCAGGCCATCCTAGTGGGGGATAAAGGTATAGAGGGATTGCACGTCCATGGTGAAAAGGAGGCGGTTGGGGCCTGGAAACTGGAAACTGTTAAAGTGGCGGAGGGCGTCAGAGGAATCGCGGATGTAGGTGGGAAGGGACTGGACAAGGGGAGAACAAATAGAGTCGAGATAGGAAGAGATAAGTTCCGTGGGGCAAGAACAGGCTGAAACGATGGGTCTACCTGGACAGTCCTATTTGTGGATCTTGGGAAGGAGGTAGAAGCGGGCTGTGCGGGGTTTGGGAACTATGAGGTTCGTGGCCATGGGGGGATGATCTCCAGAGGAAATGAGGTCAGTGACAGTCTTGGACACGGTGGTTTGATGTTCGGTAGTGGGGTCATGGTCCAGGTAGAGGTAGGAGGATGTGTCGGAGAGTTGGCGTTCAACTTCCGCTAGGTAGAGGTCGGTTCGCCAAACAACAACCGCACCACACTTGTCAGCAGGTTTAATGACAATGTCAGGGTTGGATCTGAGAGAATGGAGTGCTGCAAGTTCAGAGGGAGGTAGGTTGGAGTGAGAGAGGGGAGCAGAGAAATTGAGCTGGCCGATGTCACGGCGGCAGTTAGCAATGAAAAGATCTAGAGAGGGTAAGAGGCCAGAGGGAGGGGTCCAGGTGGAACGGGAATTCTGAAAGCGGGAGAAAGGGTCAACCGTGCGGGGGGAAGACTCCTGGCCAGAGAAGTGGGCACGGAGACGGAGGCGGCGGAAAAAGAGCTCAGCATCGTGCCGAGCTCGAAATTCATTGAGGTGGGGGCGTAAGGGGATGAAGCTCAGGCCTTTGCTGAGCACTGATAGTTAGGGATCAGAGAGGGGACGGTCAGAAGGGATAGTGAAAACGCGGCAGGGGGTGAGATTGGGAGAAGGAGGGTCAGAGGAATGAGAAGGGAAAGAAGGTTCCGGAGGGGTTTTGGTGTTCAAGTGTTGATGAAGCTTGCGATCCTTGACATCAGAAAGGAAGAACAAAAGTTTTTTGTTGAATCGTCGAATGAGTCAAAGGATGAAATGGAACTGTGGACCCCGACAACTTTGAGATAGAGTGCGTCGGTGCTGCTAAAGGGAGAGATCGAGAGTGTTCATGTGGCGCCACATGGCGTTGAGCGTGGATCTCAAGATGGGGCGAGAGCTGTAGTTCGAGGAACGATGAATATCTTGGAGATATTTGTAATCCTGGGTGGATCCGAAACACGAAGGGCGGAAGTTTAGTTGGAATCCACTTGGAATAAGTCGGAGTTGGAGAACGTTGCTGAGGAAAGAGATGTGGCTGTGAAACCGAGTCTTGGCAGATACCTGATCAAACACGAGAAGGGAAACTGAAAGCAATGAAGATGAACAAGGTTGAAGAGACAAATGGAAATCCCATCGAAGAGAAGAGCAGAACATGTTCAAGGTGGGCATTCTTAGAACAGAGGTGACAGTGAACCAAACACTAATACGATAGCAAAATACTGTGGATGCTGGAAATGTGAAATAACAACAGAAAATGCTGGAAAAACTCAGCAGGCCAGGCAACATCCGTGGAGAGAGAAACCCTAACCCTAACCCTAACCCTAACGTTTCAGGTCGATCTTTCGTCAGAACTGGAAAAAGCAGGAAATGAAATAGATTTTGAAGTTAGTTTAGGGGCTGGAAAAAGGGGGAGGGGATGAAAGAACACAAGGGAAGGTCAGTGGTGGGATAGAAAGCAGGAGAGATTAAGAGACATTGAGAGACATTCCCAGAGATATTCAAGGCAAGAGGAGGTGGAAATGGGACAGGTTGAGGAACAAAGGATGGCTCTAGATGAAGTGTGAATTGCACTGGCAGAATGAAGGACAGCTGCCATGTGGGAGGGAAGAATAAAAGATCAAACAAAAGTGTGGATTAAAAAAAAAATCAATAAATAAACATGCATATATATGTGATAGGGGCTGGGGTTATGCTCTGAAATTGTTGAACTCTATTTTGAGTCCAGAGGGCTGTAGGGTGCCTATTCGAAAGCTGAGGTGCTGTTCATCGAATTTACGCTCAGCTTCCGTGGAACAATGCTGGAGGCCGAGGACGGTGAGGTCAGAGTGGGAATGGAACGGTGAATTAAAGTGACAGGCCACCTGGAGCTCGTTGTCCCCCTTACGGACTGAACGGAGGTGTTCCGCAAAGCGGTAACCCAATCTGCGTTTGTTCTCCCCAATGTAGAGGAGACCACATCGTGAACAGCGAATACAGTATACTAAATTGCAGGAAGTACAAGTAAATCGCTGTATCTCCTGGAAGGGGTGCTTGGGGCCCTGGACAGTGGGAAGGGGGGAGGTATAAGTGCAGGTGTTGCATCTCTTGCCCTTGCAGGGGAAGGTGCTGGGCGAAGGGGAAGGGGTGCTGGGTGTGGTAGAGGAGTGGATTAAGGTGTCGCGGTGGGAACCAGTCCCATTTCCACCTCCTCTTGCCTTGAATATCTCTTAATGTCTCTCAATGTCTCTTAATCTCTCCTGCTTTCTGTCCTATCACTGACCTTCGCTTTTGTTCTGTCCTCCCCTCCCCCTTTTCCCAGCCCTAACATGCTTTAAAATCTATTCCATTTCCTGCTTTTTACCAGGTCTGAAGAAAGGTCTTCGACCTGAAACGTTAACTCTGTTTCTCTCTCCACGGATGCTGCCTGGCCTGCTGAGTGTTTCCGGCGTTTTATGTTGTTATTTCCAATCTTTCAATCACTGGGATCATCTCTATGATGCTGCCGTTTATGAAAAGGTATATGTTGGGAATGTGTTTACTCTGATGGCCTGCGATGGAATAAATCAAAGAACTAGATTGCGGCAATCCTTCTTTTTTCATGTTTTATTCCTTCATTTTTGCTGTCAGTTTATCGTCTTTTGTACTCGGTTTTAGTTCAGGAAGGGAAACTCCGTTCTCTCTGTTCCGTGCTCGGTATTTTGCGGGCGGGTGAGATGTTGTCCATTCGCTCCATTTTATTTTAAAACAGTTTACAATAAGGTGATCTAGATTGTGTTGCAGTAATGCGTTGTGGTGACAATGGCTCAATGAGTCTGTTTGTTCAATGACCGCAATTAATGCCAGTTACACTGAGGCCTAATGATGTGACTCTGGGATTTGCCACTGCTTTAAATAAGGAGCTCCTGTCACTGTGTCACCTCACACAGTCAGCGCGCTGCCTCCAGCACAAACACCATCACAGAGGGAAGGTATGGATTGGCGCATCGTCACTAAAGGTCGGCTTTATGACTGGCAGATAGTAAAAATATTTGTGGTTGTACAATATATTTACTATCCCCTTCTCGCTGCTGTTGGTGTTCCCAGTAAGTATCTATGCCCAGTTATTAATTCTATGAACCATGTACACTGTAAGATTATTCTTGCTATTTGCCGTGTGTTATTAATGGTATTCCGTGTTTCAAGTTGTTAGTCTTTGTTAACGCATGGGTTGTTGTTTTAAAATATTGGCACATCTCCTCTATTGTTAGTGTTCCTGATAAGTCTCTGTATTCAGCTACTAATTCTGAAAATCATATTTCATTGTATTATTGTTCTTGTTATATACTACCTTACAAATGCATTCCGCGGCACTTTGACTGTGGGAAAATCTTCTGATTTCGATGCTAATAAACGCATTTAGTGGGAGATTATCTGGTCAATGATCACTATTTATTCTAATACAGTGTTCATTCTTAATGATGTTATTTGAAAAATCTTCCTTTCAATGATCTACAATTTGTGTATTTCAACAAAAATGTCAAAAACTCAATCTTCAAAACAATTCTTACAGCCCAGGTACAGCGTAGTGCGCTTGTATTTATTATCTTATCTTTTGCATATTACGTGGGTAGATTTTAAATAAAATTGCCTGTAATTATTGCATGCCAAGCTTGCAGTTTCTGTATTTTGCTATTGTATTTATTTTCAGTTCTAAATATAATGGATATTCTAACCAGGAGCAGGAATCCAAGCGGGTTTTCCCCCTCGCTAACACAGGGACACAGAAGCGAAATTCAACGCTCCAAATGCTGACTGATCCCGGGACACGAAGGATTGCTGAGAGGTTCTGGTCCTTTGTGTCCCGGGTACCTCGGGCGGTGCTTTTGTCTGCTGGGCTAAAGGTAGATCGATCATTTAATCTCTCATTAATCAAACATCTGTTACTTTAATAATATATTTATTCCCATTTCATTTATTTATGAATTATTCTTACAATGAACGCTGTATTCAGCTGCACAGGTAATAGAATTAGATTATATCATTGAATGTCGCTTATGAGTTGCAGATTTCACCCCGAATTCCATCAAAGTGCTGCTCTTGCTCCCAGCCTGATATATAATTTCCCTGTTTATTTCCCTTCCTCACAGTTAACCTGTTGACGATTGTGATTCTGTCTCGGGGAAAGTGCGGTCTCTCCAAATGTGTCACTCGCTACCTGGTGGCCATGGCAGCGGCGGATCTACTGGTCGTTATCCTCGATCTGATTTTGAGGGACATTCCGATAGTTTATGTTGAACAGTTTTATTATTTCGTGAAGTCCACCCCCGTGTGTAATATCCACGCCGTCCTGCTTTATGCAGCCACAGACTGTTCTGTCTGGTTCACCGTCTCTTTCACGTTTGATCGATTTGTGGCCATTTGTTGTCAGAAACTGAAAGCAAAATATTGCACCGAGAAAACTGCGGCTCTGGTTCTGGGAACAGTGACTGTGCTGAGCGGTTTAAAGAACATTTTCTGGTATTTTATGTTCACAGGTGCATATGAACTTTGGAACCTCCCCTGGTTTTGTGATGTAACACTCGATGCTCAGGAATCACGGGTCTGGGGATCAATCGAGTTCCTTCATTATATTCTCACCCCGTGTGTCCCATTTGTTCTAATTCTGCTGCTCAATGCTTTCACCATCAGTCACATTTTAGTGGCCAGCAGAGCCCGCAGGAGACTCCGGGGTCCCAGCAGTGGGGAGAGTCTCAGAGACCCAGAGATGGAGAGCCGCAGGAAATCCATCATTTTACTGCTTGTTATCTCGGGAAATTTCATCCTGTTATGGTTAGTGATTATGGTGTATTCTATATGGAGCCGGATGTGGTGGTTAGGGTATTGGTCTGTATATTTACCTCGCTATGTACTGGAAATTGGTTTAATGCTGCAGCTGCTGAGTTGCTGCACAAACACTGGGATTTATGCCGTGACCCAGACTAAGTTCAGAGAGCAGTTGAAGAATGTGGGGAAATATCCCTTTACTCTGATTGTAAAGTTCATTAAAATATGAGAAGAAGCGGAGACTTTGGAGCCTGAGAGCTCCCTGGGCCTGATATTCTGATGGAGCCGCTCTCCCCGGGGCGTCCGCGGGGCCGGTGATCTGGGTGACAAGCTCACTCACACACTGTCTACACTGCGCTCCCTGTGAGGGGTGCGACCATTTGTCAGGATCATCTCTAAAGGCACCAGTGGTCTAGACAAAGATGGCCGCTCCTAAGGTGCCGCCTGAAGCAGCTCAACTCCCGCCCGCACCAAGATGGCGGCCCCCCTGCCCCAGACAATGATGGCGGCGCCGCACAATTTATAAAGCAGCGGGTCAGGCTGCCTCTGTGGAGAGAGTAACGGAGTTAACGTTTCAGATCAATAACCCTTCGTCAGAACTGGAAAAAGCGGGAGATGTAACAGATTTTAAGCAAGTGTAGGGGCAGAGAAAGGGGGGAGGGAAGGAAATAACGAAAGGGAAGGTCTGTCATAGGATGAAAGGCAGCAGAGATTAAGAGACTTTAAGAAAGATTAAGATATGGTGCAAGGCAAAAGGAGATGGTAATGAGGGACAAGTTAAGAAACAAAAGATGGCTCCAGAGATGTGTAAGTGGCACTGGCAGAATGAAAGACAGCTGCCATGTGGGAGAGAGAAAAAAAAATAAAGGGAAATAAAGTGATCGGGGCAGAAATTATTGTTGAATTCTATGTTGAGAGAAAAAACAATAAAGGGAAATAAAGTGATCGGGGCAGAAGTTATTGTTGAATTCTATGTTGAGTCCAGAAGGCTGTAAAGTGCCTAATCGAAAGATGAGGTGCTGTTCCTTGAGCTTACGTTGAGCTTCATTGGAACAGTAATAGAGGCCGAGGATGGTGAGGTCTGAGTGGGAGTGGAGCGAAGAATTAAAGTGATGGGCGACCGGATGTTCGGGTCCCCCTTACAGCATGAATGGAGGTGTTCCGCAAAGTGGTAACCTGACAAACATTCAGTATACGCCCACTGACTCCCACAGCCACCTGGACGACACTTCCTCCCACCGCGCCTCCTGTAAGGACTCTATTCCATTCTCCCAGTTTCCTCGTCTCTACTGCCTCTGCTCCGACGATGCCAGCTTCCATACCAGTGCTTCCGACATGTCTTCCTTTTTCCATTACCTTGGATTCCCCTCTAATCTGTTGACATGGAACTCGACCGTGTCCGTTCTATTTCTCGCACATCTGCCCTCACCCCTCCCCCTCACTCCCAGAACAACGGTAGGTTTCCCTTTGTTCTCACCTTTCACCCCACCAGCCTCCGCATTCAACGGATCATCCTCTGCCATTTCCGCCACCTCCAGCGTGACCCCAGCACCAAACGCTTCTTCCCCTCACCTCCCCTTTCAGAATTCAGCAGGGACCGCTCCCTCTGCAGCACCCTGGTCCACTGCTCTACCACCGCCAACACCCCTTCCCCTTCGCCGGGCATCTTCCCGTGCAAGCGCAGGAGATGCAACACCTGCCGTTTTAACTCCTCCCTTCCCACTGTCCAGGACCGGAAACACTCCTTCCAGGTGAATCAGCGATTTACTTGTCCTTCTTACAATTTACTATACTGTATTCGCTGCTCATGATGTGGTCTCCTCTACATTGGGGAGACCAAACGTGGATTGGGTGACTGCTTTGCGGAACACCACCGTTCAATCGGTAAGGTGGTCCCCGAGCTTCTGGCCGCCTGTCACTTTAATTCTCTGTTCCACTCCCACTCTGACCTCTCCATCCTCGGGTTCTTACACTGTTCCAATGAAGCTCAACGTAAGCTCGAGGAACAGCACCTCATCTTTCGATTAGGCACTTTATAGCCTTCTGGACTCAACATTGAGTTCAACAATTTCAGACAATAACCCCGGCCCCAACCCTTTTTTCCATTTATTTTATATTTGTTTTCTCTCTCCAACATGGCAGCTGAATTAAATTCTGCCAGTGCCATTTACAATTCTCTACAGCCATCTTTTGTTTCTTAACTTGTCCCATTAACTCCTCCTTTTGCCTTGCACCATCTCTTATTCTCTCTTAATGTCTCTTAATCTCTCCTGCTTTCCATCCTGTCACAGACTTTCCCTTTTGCTCTTTCCTCCCCGACCCACTTTCCCTGCCCCTACACTTGCTTAAAATCTGTTAAATCTCCAGCTTTTTCCATTTCTGACAAAGTGTCTTCGATCTGAAACGTTAACACTGCTTCTCTCTACACAGATTCTGCCTGACCTGCTGAGTATTTCCAGCATTTTCTGTTTTTATATCAGATTCCCAGCATCCGCAGTATTTTGCTTTTGTATACAGCACCGGGACACGCCCCCCACCCCCGCCCAGCACAAAGATGGCGACACTCGCGCACCGCAAAAAGATGGCGGCTCCGGTGCCCAGTAACGGATATCACACTCGGGGCCTTTCCCCGCGGATGGGTGGCCGCCATTGATGTTTCCCATTCGCAGATGCGAGGCCCGAGAGTGGGGACGGGACGCGAGCGTCCGGAGTGCGGCAGCAGCGGGAGTTCCAGTTGCCGTGGGAGCCAGCGTAATGCAGCAGTCTGGCCAGAAGGAGGCCAGGCACCAAGCCTCGGGCCCGCCCGCCTCCAGCTCACTGCCTGCCGGCCGCGCTCCGCATATAAGATAGGCACGATCCTCAGTGAATCCTTTAGAATCCTGAATAATAAATCTAGTAAATCAATATAACTCTTTAAAATAATTAGGAATTCATTGAAACCTTTTAAGGTGCTTTAAAATCTTTATAACATTTTATCATTCATTATTAATCTTTACAGATTAAAGCTCCCTATAAACTGTCCACTCAAACACTCCAGGGACAGGCACAGCACGGTTAGATACAGAGTAAAGCTCCCTCGACACGGTCCCATCAAACACTCCCAGGGCATCTACAGCACCGGTTTGATACAGAGTAAAGCTCCCTCTACACTGTCCCATCTAACACTGCCAGGGCAGGTACAGCATGGGTTAGATACAGACTAAAGCTCCCTCTACACTGTCCCATCAAACACGTCCTGGGCAGGTACAGCATGGTTTAGATACAGAGTAAAGCTCCCTCTACACTGTCCCATCAAACACTGCCAGGGCAGGTACAGCATGGGTTAGATACAGAGTAAAGCTCCCTCTACACTGCCCCATCAAACACTCCCAGGGCAGGTACAGCACGAGGTTGGATACAGAGTAAAGATCTCTCTACACTGCCCCATCAAACACTCCCAGGGCAGGTACAGGGCGTTAGATACAGAGTAAAGCTCCCTCTACACTGTACCATCAAACACTCCCAGGGCCGGTACAGCACGGGTTAGATACAGAGTAAAGCTCCCTCTACACTGCCCCATCAAACACTCCCAGGGCTGGTACATACCCAGGGCTGGTACATTCAGAGGACTTGTCGTCCCCACTACCGCACCCAGCCCACAATACAGTACGCTCCTCTACCGGTCATCACAGGCAGTCATCCCAGTCCTGATCCCAATCTATAGATGCAGAGAAACTGTTCCCTTTGGCAGAAGGGTCGTTCACCAGAGAACCCAAATTTAAGGTGATTTGAGAAAGAGGAAACATGAGGAAACATTTCTTTACAAAGTGAATCCATTGCCTGAAAGGGCGGTTTAAACAGATTCAATAATAACCTTCAAAAGGGAATTGGATAAATACTTGAAGGGGAAACAATTACTGGGCAATGGGGAAAGAGCGGGAGAGTGAGATTAATTGGTTGATCTACGATATAGGTAAAAGTCGGGATGAGGTCCTAAAAGCAGAATATAGGGAATTAGGAGGTAAACTAAAAAATAGGACCTCAAATGTAGTAATCTCAGGATTGCTACCAGTGTCACGTGCTAGTCAGAGAAGAAATAGGAGGATATTTCAAATGAATGCGTGGTTGGAGGAATGGTGCAAGGGGGAGGGATTCAAATTCCTTGGACATTGGAACCGGTGCTGGGGGAGGTGAGACCAGTACAAACGGGACGATCTGCACCTGGGCAGGGCCGGGACCGATGTCCTAGGGGGAGTGTTTGCTAGTGCTGTTGGGGAGGGTTTAAACTAAAGGGTCAGGGGGTTGAGAACCTGAGCAGGGAGACAGAGGTAGGGAAACAAGGATAAAAGCTAAGACAAGAAGGAGAAAAACCAAAGTAAAATGCAAAGAACTCAACGGTATAAATCAAACATGATCGCAGTAAATAATAATTCATATAGTTCTGAGAGCTTTAAAATAACAAACCTGAAGGCTTTGTGTCTTAATGCAAGAAGCATTCGGAAGAAGGTGGATGAATTAGCTGCGCAAATAGAGGTAAATTAATACGATTTGGTTGGGATTACAGAAACATGGCTCCAGGGTGGCAGAGGCTGGGAACTCAACATCAAGGGGTATTCAATATTTAGGAAAGATAGGCAAAAAAGAAAGGGAGGTGGGGTAGCATTGCTGGTTAAAATGGGGATTAACACAATTGAAAGGAAGGATATTAGCTCTGATGATGCGGAATCTGTATAGGTAGAACTGAGAAATAACAAGGGGCAGAACACGTTAGTGGGAGTGGTATATAGACCTCCAAACAGTAATACGGAGTTTGGGGACGGCATTAAAAGGGAAATTAGAGAAGCATGCAGTAAGGCACAGCAGTCATCACGGGTGACTTTAATTTACAGATAGATTGGGCTAACCAAATTAGTAAAAATACTGTGGAGGAGGAATTCCCAGAATGTTTACGGGATGGTTTTCTGGAACAATATTTCGAGGAACCAACCAGAGCACAGACCATCTTAGACTGGGTGTTATGTAACGAGAAAGGATTAATTAGCAATCTTGTTGTACGAGGCCCCTTGTGTCAGAGTGATCATAATATGATAGAACTCTTCATTAGGATGGAGAGTGAAGGAGTTGAATCAGAGACTAGGGTCCTGAATTTAAATAAAATAAACTACGATGGTATGAGGCGCGAATTGGGTAGGATTGAATGGGGAATGTCACTCAAGGGGCTGACGGTGGATAGGCAATGGCAAACATTCAAAGACTGCATGGATGAACTACTTAATTTGTTTATCCCAGTGTGGCATAAGCAGAAAACAAAAAGGGTGACTCAACCGTGGCTAACAAGGGAAATTAGGGATAGCATAACTTTCAAGGAGAGGGCATATACATTGGCCAGAAAAAGCGGTAACCCTGAGGATTGGGAGCAGTTTAGGATTCAACAAAGGAGGACAAAGGGATTAATTAATAAGGGGAAATTTGAATATGAAAGTAAGCTTGCTGGGAACATAAAAACTGACTGTAAGAGCTTTTATAGATATGTGAAGAGAAACAGATTAGTGAAATCAAGTGTAGGTCCCTTGCAGACAGAAGCGGCGGAAGTTATACTGGGGAACAAAGAAATGGCAGACCAATTAAATGCATATTTTCGTTCTGTCTTCACAAAGGAGGACACAAATAACCTCCCAAAGATGTTGGAGAACATACGATATGATGAAGGGGAGGAACTGAAAGAAATCAGTTATGCAGGGAAATGGTGTTAGGGAAATTGACGGGATTAAAGGCCGATAAATCCCCAGGGCATGATAATCTACATCCTAGGTTAATTAAGGCAGTGGCTCTAGAAATAATAGATGAATTGCTGATCATCTTCCAACATTCGATGGAATTTGGAACTGTACCCATGGATTGGAGGGTAGCTAATGTTACCCCACTATTCAAAAAGGGTGGTAGAGAGAAAACGTGTAATTACAGACCGGTAAGCCTGACATCGGTAGTGAGGAAAATGCTAGAGTCCATTATAAAGGATGTAATAGCTGGGCACTTGAAAAACAGTGACAGGATCGGACAAAGTCAACATGGATTTACAAAAGGTAAATCGTGCTTGACTAATCTATTGGAATTTTAGGAGGATGTAACTGGGAAAATAGATAAGGTAGAAACAGTAGATGTGGTGTTTTTGGATTTTCAAAAGGCTTTCGATAAAGTCCCGCATAAGAGATTAGCGTGTAAAGTTAAGGCACATGGGATTGGGGGCAAGGTATTGACTTGGATAGAGAACTGTTTGGCGGACAGAAAGCAGAGAGTAGCAATTAATGGGTCTTTTTCCGAGTGGCAAGCAGTGACTATTGGGGTACCGCAGCTATTCACAATATAAATTAGTGATCTAGATAAGGGAACTAAATGTAATATCTCCAAGTTTGCAGATGACACAAAGCTGGGTGGCAGTGTGCGCTGCGAGGAGGATACCGAGAAACTCAAGGATGATTTGGACAGGTTGGGTGAGTGGGCAGAAGCGTGGCAGATGCAATATACCGTGGTTAAATGCGAGGATATCCACTTTGGTGTCAAAAACAGAAAGGCAGACTATTATCTGAATGGCAATAGATTGGGAGAAGGGGAAGTGCAACGAGACCTGGGTGTCCTTGTGCACCAGTAACTGAAAGTAAGCATGCAGGTGCAGCAGGCGGAGAAGAAGGCAAATGGTATGTTGGCCTTCATAGCGAAAGGGTTTGAGTACAGGAACAGGGATGGCCTGCTGCAGTTGTACAGCGCCTTGGTGAGACCACACCTTGAGTACTGCGTTCAGTTTTGGTCGCCTTATCTGAGGAAGGAAGTTCTTGCCATGGAAGGAGTTCAGCGAAGATTCACAAGGTTTATAACTGGGATAGCAGGAATGACATATGAGGAGAGATTGGGTCGATAGGGCTTATACTCGCTGGAGTATAGAAGAATGAGAGGGGATCTCATCGAAACTTATAAAATTCTGAGAGGTCTGGACAAACTAGATGCAGGAAGAATGTTCCCGATGGTCGGGGAGTCCAGAATCAGGAGTCATAATCTAAGGATAACGGGTAAGCCAATTAGGACAGAAATGAGGAAGAATTTTTTCACCCAGAGAGTGGTGTACCTGTGGAATTCACTACCACAAAAGGTAGTTGAGGTCAATTCATTAATTATATTCAAGAATGAGTTAGATATATTTCTTAAAGCTAAAGGTATCAAGGGATATGGGGAGAAGGCAGGTACAGGGTACTGAGCTTGGATGATCAGCCTTGATCTCATCGAATGTCGGAGCAGGCTCGAGGGACCGAATGCCCTGTCCTGCTCCTCTCTTCTATATTTCTATTTTTCTATGTTACCGAGAGCTGGCATCTGCACGCTGCGCCAAATGGCCTCCTTCTGTGCTATGTTACTTTTTTAAGCTTTCCCTATTTATTTCCGCCTTCCTACATTTCTTCCCCCCTTTCCGCTCTATCATTCACATTTCCTCCCTCTCTCCTCACTCACCCCCCGGTTTCGTCCTGAAGCAATAATGCAGGGTTTGACTTGAACAGCAAGGCGACCCTCCGATTGGTCAGAGCGCGGCACCGCCCCTCAGCAGTTCATCACAGTGCCGTCGGGAGGGATGACTGAGTGCCGGCGGGAGCCATGCTGTGATTGGTCAGAGTTTGCAGCAGCCGTTTCATGGTTCGCCCATCTGTCCATCAAGTGTCGGGTGGGTGGATCCCCCATTTGATCGGCAGCTTAGGGACGCGCTGCATTCTGGGTTTACGGGCCAACCGACCCCGTGACCCCGGAGTGAGGGTGGTGGTCATGTTGGCTGAGACGTCTAAGCGGTGAGGTCACTTCTGGCTATTGACAAGATGTCGGTGCGGAGGAAGAAAGAAAATAAATAAAGAGACAAAGAAAATAATGAATGAAAGAAAATAAGTAAAATAAGAAAATAAGGAAAGAGAGAAGGAAAGAGAAAGAAAGAAATAAAAGAGAGAAATGAATGTAAGAGAGAAATAAAATAAATAAGAAATAAAATAATGGGAGAAAGAGGGACAGGATGAAAGAAAATGAGACAAAGAAAGAATGAAGGAAAGAAGGTAACAGAGGAAAGAAATAAAGAAAGAGAGAAAAGAAATACAGAAAGAGAAAAGAGTTAAGGAAAGAAAGAAAAGAAAGAGACGAAGAAAGAAATGAAATAAAGAAAGTGAGAAAGAAGGAAAGGAGGAAAGAAAGAATGAAAGTGAGAAAGAAAGACAGAAGAAAGAAAGAAAGATAGAAAATAAATGTCAAGAAATGGGAGCTGGGAATGATCCATGCTGATCAAACGAAAGGGACAAGGGGTGAAAGGGGGGCAGACAGGCGCTCCTCCTCTGACTTCACTTTCAGAATACACAAGATGGCCGAGGGGATGGGCGGCAACATTCGGTGCCATGTTGATATCATTGCTGCACTGTGAGGGGTATCCAGTGAGGCGCACTGAGCACACATACCACTCATCCTCCACTGGTAGTGAGGGAATGGAGTCAGGTGTACGCCCAGACTGGGTAGTGACGAATGGAGTGAGAAGTAGAGCCAGATCGGATAGTGAGGGACTGGAGTGAGGTATAGTCCCAGACCGGGTAGTGAGTGACTGGAGTCGGGTGTAGGTCCAGATCGGGTAGTGAGGGACTGGAGTGAGGTATAGTCCCAGACCGGGTAGTGAGAGACTGGAGTCAGGTGTAGGTCCAGACCGGGTAGTGAGGGACTGGAGTGAGGTATAGCCGCAGACAGGGTAGTGAGGGATTGGAGTGTGGTATAAGCCCAGATCCTGTAGTGAGGGACTGGAGTGAGGTGTAGCCGCAGACAGGGTAGTGAGGGACTGGAGTCAGGTGTAGGTCCAGACCGGGTAGTGAGGGAATGGAGTGAGGTGTAGGGGCAGAATGGATAGTGAGGAACTGAAGTCAGGTCTGGGCCCAGACCAGGTAGTTAGGGACTGGAATGAGGTGTAGCCACAGACCGGGTAGTGAGGGACTGGAGTGAGGTGTAGCCCCAGACAGGGTAGTGAGGGACTGGAGTCAGGTGTAGGCACAGACTGGTTAGTGAGGGACTGGAGTGAGGTGTGTGCACAGACCGGGTAGTGCAGGACAAGAGTCAGGTGTAGGTCAAAAACGGGTAGTGAGGGACAGGATTGAGGGATCGACCAAGACCGGGTAGCGAGGGATTGGAGTGAACTGTAGGCCCAGACCGGGTAGAGAGGGACTCGAGTCAGGTGTAGAACCAGACCGGGTAGTGAGGGACTGGAGTGAGGTATAGACACCAGAACACACCACCATCCCACCTCACCCCTCACCCACACCATTCTACCCAGACCCGCACACCAGAACAACCCATCCCAACTCATCCCTCACCCACAGCATTCTACCCAGACCCGCAAACCAGAACACCCCCATCCCAACTCACCCCTCACCCAAACCATTCTACCCAGACCCGCACACCAGAACACCTCCCCATCCGACCTCACCCCTCACCCACACCATTCTACCCAGACCCGCACACCAGAACACACCCCCATCCCAACTCACCCCTCAGCCACACCATTCTACCCAGACCCGCACAACAGAACACCCCCATCGCATCTCACCCCTCACCCACACCATTCTACCCAGCCCGCACACCAGAACAACCCCCATCCCAACTCACCCCGAACCCACACCATTCTACCCAGACCCGCACACCAGAACACAACCCCATCACAACTCACCCCTCACCCACACCATTCCACCCAGACCCGCACACCAGAACGCACCCCATCCCAACTCACACGTCACACACACCATTCCACCCAGACCCGCACACCAGAACACCCCCATCTCAACTCACCCCCTCACCCACACCATTCTACCCAGACCCGCACACCAGAACACCCCCCCATCCCACCTCACACCTCACACACACCATTCTACCCAGACCCGCACGCCAGAACACACCCCCATCCCAACTCACCCCTCACCCACACCATTCTACCCAGACCCGCACACCAGAACACAGCCCCATCCCAACACACCCCTCACCCACACCATTCTACCCAGACCCGCACACCAGAACACACCCCCATCCAACCTCACCCCTCACCCACACCATTCTACCCAGACCCGCACACCAGAACACCCCCATCCCACCTCACCCCTCACACACTCCATTCTACCCATACCCGCACACCAGAACACACCCCATCCCACCTCAGCCCTCACACACACCATTCTACACAGACCCGCAGACCAGTACACCCCCCATCCCAACTCACCCCTCACCCACACCATTCTACCCAGACCAGCGCACCAGAACACCACCACCATCCCAACTCACACCTCACCGACACCATTCTACCCAGACCCGCACACCAGAACACCCCCCATCCCACCTCACCCCTCAACCACACCATTCTACCCAGACCCGCACACCAGCATACCCCCCATCTCAACTCACACCTCACCCACATCATTCTACCCACACCTCACTCCAGAACACCCCCCATCCCACCTCACCCCTCACCCACACCATTCTCCCCAGACCCGCACACCAAAACACCCCCCATCCCAACTCAGCCCCTCACCCACACCATTCTACCCAGACCCGCACACCAGAACAGCCCCCATCCCATCTCACCCCTCACCCACACCATTCTACCCAGACCAGCGCACCAGAACACCACCACCATCCCAACTCACACCTCACCGACACCATTCTACCCAGACCCGCACACCAGAACACCCCCCATTCCACCTCACCCCTCAACCACACCATTCTACCCAGACCCGCACACCAGCATACCCCCCATCTCAACTCACACCTCACCCACATCATTCTACCCACACCTCACTCCAGAACACCCCCCATCCCACCTCACCCCTCAACCACACCATTCTCCCCAGACCCGCACACCAAAACACCCCCCATCCCAACTCAGCCCCTCACCCACACCATTCTACCCAGACCCGCACACCAGAACAGCCCCCATCCCATCTCACCCCTCACCCACACCATTCTCCCCAGACCCGCACACCAGAACACCCCCCCATCCCACCTCACACCTCACACACACCATTCTATCCAGACCCGCACACCAGAACACACCCCCATCCCAACTCACCCCTCACCCACACCATTCTACCCAGACCCGCACACCAGAACACAGCCCCATCCCAACACACCCCTCACCCACACCATTCTACCCAGACCCGCACACCAGAACACACCCCCATCCAACCTCACCCCTCACCCACACCATTCTACCCAGACCCGCACACCAGAACACCCCCCATCCCATCTCACCCCTCACCCACACCATTCTACCCAGACCCGCACAACAGAACACTCCCCATCCCAACTCACCCCTCACCCACACCATTCTACCCAGACCCGCACACCAGAACACACCCATCCCGCCTCACCCCTCACCCACACCATTCTACCCAGACCCGCACACCAGAACACCCCCCATCCCACCTCACCCCTCACCCACACCATTCTATCCAGACCCGCACACCAGAACAACCCCCATCACAACTCACCCCTCACCCACACCATTCTACACAGACCTGCACACCAGAACACACCCCATCCCAACTCACCCCTCACCCACACCATTCTACCCAGACCCGCACACCAGAACACAACCCAATCCCAACTCACCCCTGACCCACACCATTCTACCCAGACCCGCACACCAGAACACACCCCCATCCCAACTCACCCCTCACCCACACCATTCTACCCATACCCGCACACCAGAACATTCCCCATCCCACCTCACCCCTCACCCACACCAGTCTATCCAGACCCGCACACCAGAACACACCCCCATCCCAACTCACCCCTCACCCACACCATTCTATCCAGACCCGCACACCAGAACACTCCCCCATCACAACTCACCCCTCACCCACACCATTCTACCCAGACCCGCACACCAGAACACACCCCATCAGACCTCACCCCTCACCCACACCATTCTACCCAGATCCGCCTACCAGAACACCCCCCCATCTCAACTCACCCCTCACCCACACCATTCTACCCAGATCCGCCTACCAGAACACCCCCCCATCTCAACTCACCCCTCACCCACACCATTCTACCCAGACCCGCACACCAGAACACCAGCATCCCAACTCACTCCTCACCTGCACCATTCTACCCAGACCCGCACACCAGAACACCCCCCCCATCCCAACTCACCCCTCACCCACACCATTCTACCCAGACCCGCACACCAGAACACCAGCATCCCAACTCACTCCTCACCTGCACCATTCTACCCAGACCCGCACACCAGAACACCCCCCCATCCCAACTCACCCCTCACCCACACCATTCTACCCAGACCCGCACACCAGAACACCCCCCCATCCCAACTCACTCCTCACCCACAGCATTCTACCCAGACCCGCACACCAGAACACCCCCCCATCCCAAACTCACCCCTCACCCACACCATTCTACCAAGACCCGCACACCAGAACACCCCCATCCCACCTCACCCCTCACCCACAACATTCAACCAGAACCGCACACCAGAACAACCCCCATCCCAACTCAACCCTCACCCACACCATTCTACCCAGACCCGCACACCAGAACACCCCCATCTCAACACATCCCTCACCCACCGCATTCTACCCAGACCCGCACACAAGAACACCCCACCATCCCAACTCACCCCTCACACACACCATTCTACCCAGACCCGCACAGAAGAACACCTCCCCATCCCAACTCACCCCTCACCCACAGCATTCTACCCAGACCCGCCTACTAGAACACCCACCTATCCCAAATTAACCCTCACCCCAATCCTTCCCCCGCTCAACCTACTCCACCACAACCCTCACACCAACCCACACCAAACCTCACCCCACCC
Source organism: Squalus acanthias (assembly GCA_030390025.1). NCBI lineage: Eukaryota > Metazoa > Chordata > Chondrichthyes > Squaliformes > Squalidae > Squalus > Squalus acanthias. The sequence goes on from JASTWF010000447.1 coordinate 104,995, forward strand.
ACTCAACCTATTCCACCCCATCCCTTCGCCGCGTTCCACCGCACCACCTCACCCCATCCTACCGCACCACCTCACCCCAACCCACGCCACCCCCTCACCCCATCCCACCACACTCACTCACCACATCCTGCACCACCTCCTCACACCATCCCAGCTCATCTCAGGAAAACAACCCCCCCAAAACCTTCACCCCACCCCACCCACTCACCACTTCCCAGCCCACCCCCACACCGCATTCCACTCCATCACACCATCCCACACCACATCCTGACATTATCCCAGCACACCCACTCACTCCATCCCACCCCACACCGTAACCCCATCCCACACTCTCACACCATCACAACCCACCACCTCAAACCATCATACCCCACACCCTCACATCATCCCACCCGACCATACACCCATAGCGGATCCCACATCAAATCCTCATCGCACCCAACCAACCCCCTCACCGCAACTCACTCACTCACCCCATTCCACAGCAGCACCTCATTTCGTAGCACCCCCTTCCCCAATCCCAGCACTCCCTCTCAAACAATCCCAACACACCCCCTCTCCCAATCCCACTCCACACCCTCACGCTATCCCATCCCTTTGTCCATCCCACCCACCACTCACCCCATCCCAACCCCTCAGGCTAACAGAACCCACCCCTCACCACATGGCACCCCGTCACCGCACACTAAGCTACCCCACCCTGTCACCCCATCCTACCCCTCACCCCATCCCACAAGCTCACCGCAAACTATCCCTCCCCACCAGCTCACCCATCCCATCATTCTGTCAATCCGATCTCCCCAAACCCTCACCCTTTCCCAACCCACTCCTCACCCTATTACAACCACCCCCTCACTGCATCCCTCCCAAATCCCTCATCCCGTCCCATTCCACCCACTCACCCCATCCCAACACAACCCCTCACCGCTTCCTGCCCACCCACTCACCCCGTCCCACCCCACCAACTCACACAAACCAAACCCACACCTCACCTCATCAAACCCCCTCACCCCATTCCAGCACCTCACCCCATCCCACCCCAAACCCTTAACGAATCCTACTCCACACCCTCATACAATCCAATCCCTTCAGTCCATCCCACCCCACCCCCTCAACCCATCCCACCCTTCAGTCCATCCCAGCCCACACCCTCACCCCAACCCACCCTTCAGTCCATCCCACCCCAACCCCTCACCCCATCCCACCCTTCAGTCCATCCCACCCCAGCCCCTCACTCAATCCCACCCTTCAGTCCATCCCACCCCACCCCCTCACCCCATCCCACCCTTGAGTCCATCCCATCCCACACCCTCACCCCATCCCACCCCACCCCCTCAACCAATCCCACCCCAGCCCATCACACCACATCCCATCCCAGCATATCCCACCCTTCAGTCCATCCCACCCCAACCCCTCACCACATCCCACCCTTCAGTCCATCCCACCCCACCCCCTCACCCCATCCCACCCTTCAGTCCATCCCACCCCACCCCTCACCCCATCCCACCCTTCAGTCCATCCCACCCCAACCCCTCACGCAATCCCACCCCACCCCCTCAACCCATCCCACCCCATCCCACACACTCAACCCATCCTAGCCCACCCCCTCAACCCATCCCACCCCACCCCATCCCACCACATCCCACCCCACCCCCTCACCCCATCCCAACCTTCAGTCCATCCCAACCCACCCCCTCATCCCATTCCTCCCTTCAGTCCATCCCACCCCACCACCTCAACCCATCCCACCCCACCCCATCACATCACATCCCATCCCACCCCACCCACTCAATCCACCCCACCCCACCCCATCCCACCACATACCACCCCACCCCCTCACCCCATCCCACAATTCAGTCCATCCCACCCCAACCCCTCACCCCATCCCACCCTTCAGTCCCTCCCACCCCATCCCACTCCCTCACGCCACCCCACCCCACCCCCTCAACCCATCCCACCCCTCCCCATCCCACCACATTCCACGGCACCCCCTCACCCCATCCCACCCTTCAGTCCATCCCACCCCACCCCCTCATCCCATCCCACCCTTCAGTCCATCCCACCCCAACCCCTCACGCAATCCCACCCCACCCCCTCAACCCATCCCACCCCATCCCACACCCTCAACCCATCTTACCCCACCCCCTCACCCCACCCCACCCCACCCCATCACACCACATCCCATCCCACCCCACCCCCTCAACCCATCCCACCCCACCCCATCCCACCACATCCCACCCCACCCCCTCACCCCATCCCAACCTTCAGTCCATCCCAACCCACCCCCTCACCCCATTCCTCCCTTCAGTCCATCCCACCCCACCACCTTAACCCATCCGACCCCACCCCATCACACCACATCCCACCCCACCCCACCCACTCAATCCACCCCACCCCACCCCATCCCACCACATACCACCCCACCCCCTCACCCCATCCCACCCTTCAGTCCATCCCACCCCAACCCCTCATCCCATCCCACCCTTCAGTCCATCCCACCCCATCCCACTCCCTCACGCCACCCCACCCCACCCCCTCAACCCATCCCACCCCACCCCATCCCACCACATTCCACGCCACCCCCTCACCCCATCCCACCCTTCATTCCATCCCATCCCACCCCATCACCCGATCCCACCCCACACCCTGACCCCATTCCCCCCATTCCCTCGTCCCGTCCCACCCAACCACCTCAGCCAATCCAAACAAACCTTTTCACCGGTTCCACACATTCACCCCATCCCACTCCCTCACCACATCCCATCTTCTGACACTATCTCAGCCCATTACATCACCCCATCCCACACCTCAGTCCATCCCACCACAACCCCTCACCCCATCCCAACACAGCCCGACACCCAACCTCAACCTATCCCACCCCAACTCCTCACCCCATCCCGCACCCACCCTCACGACGATCCCATCCCACCCACTCACCCCATTACACCCCACTCAATCACCCTATCTCACCCCACCCCCTCACCCCATCCCACCCCTACCCCTCACCCCATCCCACCACAATCCCTCACCCCATCCCACCCCACACCACATACCATCTCCCCACCCAATCCCATCCCATCCAACCCCGTCACCCGAGCCCACCACACTCCCCAACCTATCAGTCCCCAACTCCTCACCCATCCCACCCACTCACCACATCACCCATCCCACACCAATTCCTCACCACAGCCCACTTTCCACGTTAAGCCACTTTTACATCTTTGTACTTCCGCGGGAGTTTCTTGCACGGGAGGTGTTCTTTCAGCATGAGCTGCCCCTGGGAAAGGACGAGAATCAGCCGCTAAGGGCTGAGCTAGCACAGAGAGATTTCGCAGTTACACTTCATCTTACCAGGGGCTCTCAGGAAAAATCACCGAGCCCCAACCACCAGTGAAATCCCCTGCCCCTTAACACCTGGGGATTCCACTCCCCTTAACACAAGGTAAATCACCACCCCCTTAACACCAAGGGGTTCCACTCCCCTATAACATCAGGGGAATCACCTCCCCTTAACACCACGGGACTCCGCTCCCCTTAACACAAGGGGAATCTCCTGCCCCTTACACCAGGCGACTCCATTGCCCCTAACACCAGGTTGAATGCCCTTCCCTTAACACCTGGGGACACCACTCCACCTTCACACCAGGGGAATCCTGTCCCAAAAGACCAGGGGAATCGCCTTCCCTAACACCAGGGGAATCCCCTCCCCTAAGACCAGGGGAATCCCCTTCCCTAACACCAGGGGAATCCCCTCCCCTAAGACCAGGGGAATCCCCTTCCCTAACACCAGGGGAATCCCCTTCCTTAAATACAAGGGGAATCCCCTCCCCTTAAAACCAATGGAATACACTCCCCTGAACAGCAGGGAAATCCTCTCCGCTTTTACAACAGGGGAATCCTCTGTCAATTAACAGCAGTGGATCTCCTTCCCTTTAACATCAGGTGACTCCCCTCCCCTTAAATCCAGGGGACTGTCCTCCGCTTAACGCCAGGGGACATCCATCCCCTTTAAAAATATGGGACTCCCCACCCCTTTAACCCCAGGGGAATCCCTTCCACTTTAACAACAGAGGAACCCTCTCCCCTTAACACCAGGGGAATCCGCTGCCAATTAACAGCAGGGGACTGTCCTCCCCTTAAAGCCAGGGACTCCCCTCCTCTCTGAAAACAGGGGACTCCCCTCCCCTTAACACATGGGGATTCCCTTCCGCTCTAACAACAGGGGAATCCCCTCCGCTCTAACAACAGGGGAATCCCCTCCCCCTTAACACCAGGGGAAAACCCTGCCACTAACACCAAGGAAATCCCATCCCGTTAATACCAGGGGGATTCCCCTCTCCCTGAACTCCAGGGGATTCCACTGCCCTTTTACACCAGGGGACTCCCTCTACCCCTTTAACAGCAGGGGAATCGACTCCCCTAACACCAGGGGAAGCTCTCACCTAAACACAAGGGGAATACCCTGCCAATTAAAACCAGGGGAATCCCCTCATCTTTAACACAAGGCACTCCCTTGCCTTTTAACACCAGGGGACTTCCCTCCCCTAAACAACAGGGAAAAACCCTGCCAATTAGCATCAGGGGAATCCTTTGCCCCTTAACAACAGGGGACTTCCCTCCCCTCAAAAGCAGGGCAATCCCCTGCCAATTAACACCAGGAGACCCATCCCCTTAAAATCAGGGGAATCCCCTCCCATTAACACCAGGGCAATCTCCTCCCCTAAACACCAGGGGAGTCCCGATTACCCTTAGCACAAGGGGAGTTCCCTCCATTAACACCAAGAGAATAACCTACCCCTTAAGTCAAGGGGAACCCCCCATAACACCAGGGGAGTCCCTCGTGTATCACCAGTGGCATTCCATGCCCCTTAAGTCAAGAAGAATCCCCTCCCCGAACATCAGAGGATTAACCTCCCCTATCACCATGCTAATACCCTCCCCTTACAACAGGGTAATCCCCTGCCCCTTAACACCCGGGAAATCCCCTCCCCTTACACCAGGGGAATCCACTCCACTAACCATCTTGGGAATCCCCTCCCCTTAACATCAGGGATTCACCTCCTCTTAGCAACAATTTACTCACCATCCGTTTAACACAAGGGGACTCTTTGACACCTCCACGACCCCTCTTTAAAAAGGTGCCCTGATGGAGAGAATCCCTCTTCACAGGGTACTAGACGATTATAGTTCCTCTTGTAAAATGGGAAGGTAGGGAGTCTCCCTCTTTAAAAGGGTTCCCTAATGGGGTGAGACTTACATGGAACATATGAGCAGGAGTAGGCCATTCAGCACCTCGAGCCTGCTCCGCCATTTAATGAGATCATGGCTAATCATCCAAATTCAGTACCCTGTCCCTGCTTTCTCCCCATATCCCTTGATCCCTTTAGCCTTAAGAAATATATCTAACTCTTTCTTGAATATATTTAATGAATTAGGCCTCAACTGCATTCTGTGGTAGAGAATTCCACAGGTTCACCACCCTCTGGGTGAAGAAATTCCTCCTCATCTCTGTCCTAAATGGCTTACCCCTTATCCTTAGACTGTGACCCCTGGTTCTGGACTCCCCCGCCTTCGGGAACATTCTTCCTGCATCTATTCTGTCTCGTCCTGTTAGAATTTTATAAGTTTCAATGAGATCTCCTCTCATTCTTCTAAACACTATCGAATACCAGCCCAATTGTCCCAATCTCTCTTCATACGTCATTCCTGCCATCCCAGTTATCAGCCTGGTGAATCCTCGCTGTACTCCCTCCATGGCAAGAAAATCCTTCCTCAGATCAGGTGTCCAAAACTACGCACAATACTCAAGGTGTGGTCTCACAAAGGCCCTGTACAATTGCAGCAAGACATCCCTGCTCCTTTACTCGAAACCTCTCGCTATGAAGGCCAACATACCATTTGCCTTCTTAACCGCCTGCTGCACCTGCATGCTTACCTTCAACGGCTGGTGCACAAGGACACCCAGGTCTCGTTGCACTTCCTCTTTTCCCAATCTATTGCCATTCAAATAATAATCTGCCTTCCTGTTTTTGCCACGAAAGTGGATAACCTCGCATTCATCCACATTATACTGCATCTGCCATGCATCTGCCCAATCACCCAACTTGTCCAAATCATACTGGAGTTTCTCTGCATCCTTCTCACAGGACACACGCCCACCCAGCTTTGTGTCGTCTGCAAACTTGCACATATTACATCTAGTTCCCTCGTCTAGATCATTTATATATATTGTGAATAGCTGGGGTCCTAGGACCGATCCCTGCGGTAGCCCACGAGTCACTGCCTGCTACTCGGAAATAGACCCATTTATTCCAACTCTTTGCTTCCTGACTGCCAACCAGTTCTCTATCCAAGACAGTACCTTACCACCAATCACGTGTGCTTTAACTTTGCACACTAATCTCTCATGCGGGACCTTATCAAAAGTCTTCTGAAAGTCCAAATACACCACATCCACTCGTTTTGCCTTATCTATTCTACCAGTTACATCCTCAAAAACTTCCAGTAGATTAGTCAAGCATGGTTTACCTTTTGTAAATCCATGTTGACTTTGTCGGGTCCTATCACTGTTTTCCAAGTGCTCTGCTATTACATATTTTATAACGGACTCTAGCATTTTCCCCACTACCGTTGTCAGACTTACTGGTCTATATTTCCCCGTTTTCTCTCTACCACCTTTTTTAAATAGTGGGGTTACATTAGCTATCCTCCAATCCATGGGAACTGTTCCAGAGTCTATAGAATTTTGGAAGATGACCAGCAATGCATCTACTATTTCGAGGACCACTTCCTTAAGTACCCTAGGATGTAGATTATCTGGCCCCGGGGATTTATCGGCCTTCAATCCCATCAATTTCCCTAAGACTATTTCCCTACAAATACTGATTTCATTCAATTCCTCCCTCTCATTAGACCATATGTCCCCCGACATCTCTGGGAGGTTATTTGTTTCATTCTTTGTGAAGGCAGAACCAAAGTATGTATTTAATTGGTCCGCCATTTCTTTGCTCCCCATTATAAATTCGGCTGATTCTGACTGCAAGGGACCTACGCTTGACTTCACCAATCTTTTTCTCTTCACATATCTATAGAAGCTTTTTCAGTCAGTTTTTAAGTTCCCTGAAAGCTTACTCTCATAATCTATTTCTCCCCCTCTTAATTAATCCCTTTGTCCTCCTTGGCTGAATCCTAAACTGCTCCAATCCTCAGATTGGCTGCTTTTTCTGGCCAAATTATATGTCCGCTCCTTGGATCTTATGCTATCCCTAGTCAACTACTTCACTCTTCATTTTAATGAAGAATTCTATCATATTATGATCGCCCCTTCCCAAGGGGCCTCACACAACAAGATTGCTAATTAATGCTTTCTCATTACATAATACCCAGTCTAACATGGCCTAATCTCTAATTGGTTCCTTGACATATTGGTTCAGGAAACCATCCCGTATACACTCTAGGAATTCCTCCTCGCCAGTATTGTTACTAAATTGGTTAGCCCAATCTATATGTAGATTAAAGTCACCATTGATAACTGCTGTGCCCTTACTGCATGCGCCTCTAATTTAATGCCATGACCAACCTCAGCATTACTGTTTGGGGGTCTGTATGGAACCGACACTGATGTTTTCTGCCCCTTCGTATTTCTCAGCTCTGCCCATACATATTCCACATCATCAGAGCTAATATCCTTCCTTACTATTGTGTTAATCTCCTGTTTAACCAGCAATGGTACCTCACCTCCTTTTCCGTTTTTCCTGGCCTTCCTGAATATTGAATACCCCTGGATGTTGAATTCCCAGTTTTCTTCATCTTGGAGCCATGTCTCCGTAATCCCAATTATATCATATCTATTTACATCTATTTGCGCAGCTAATTCATCCACCTTATTTTGAATGCTCCTCGCAATAAGATACAAAGCCTTCAGGCTTGATTTTTTAAAACTCTTAGTCATTTTAGAATTATTATGTACTGTGGCCCTGTTTGATTTACACCCTTGATTTTTCTGACTTCCACTTTTGCTTTTATCCTTCCTGTCTTTTGTTTCTATCGTTGCTTCCCTTTCCTCTGTCTCCATGCATAGCTTCCCAAACCCCTGCCATTTTAGTTTAAACCCTCCCCAACAGCACTAGCAAACACTCCCCCTAGGACATCGGTTCCGGTCCCGCCCAGGTGCAAACCGTCCAGTTTGTACTGATACCACCTTACCCAGAACTGGTTCAAATGTCCCAGGAATTTGAATCCCTCCCCCTTGCACCATTCCTCTCGCTACATATTCATCCGAAATATCCTTCTATTTCTACTCTGACTAGCACGTGGCACTGGTAGCAATCCTGAGATTACTGCCTTTGAGGTCCTATTTTTTTTATTTACCTCCTAACTCCACATATTCAGCTTTTAGGAACACATCCCGTTTTTTTACCTATATCTTTGGTACCAATATGCATCACGACAACTGGCTATTCACCCTCCCCCTCCAGAATGCCCTGCAGCCGCTCGAGACATCCTTCACCCTGGCACCAGGGAGGCATCATACCATCCTGGAGTCTCGTTTGTGGCCGCAGAAACGCCTATCTATTCCAGTTACAATAGAATCCCCTATCTCTATAGCTCCCCACATTTTGTTCCTCCCGTCCTGTGCAGGAGGACCACGCATGGTGCCAGGAAGTTGGCTGCTGCTGCCTTCCCCCGATAAGCCATTCCCCTCAACAATATCCAAAGTGGTATATCACATTGACCTGGAAAATAATTTTGCATTATAATAGGTATTTTCCATGCAAAAGCAAATTGCAATGCAATATCACTTTGCAATATAATATTAATTTGCAATGCAACAGCACATTGCAAAGTGCTATTTCAATTCAATGTACTATTCCATTGCAAATGACTATTATATTCCAATGTTTTGCAATATAATCGTTAGTTGCAATGCAATGGAACATTGCAATGGAGTATCACTTTGCAATATAATAGTCATTTACAATGCAGTAGCACATTGCAACGGAATATCGCTTTGAAGTATAATATTCATGTGCAAAGCAATAAAACATTGCAATGGTATACCACTTTGCAATACAATTGTAATTTGCAATGCAATAGCATATTGCAATGTAATATAACTTTGCAATATAATCATCTTTTGCAATATAATACCACATTGCAATGAAATACCACTTTGCCAAATAAGCATAATTTGCAATGCAATAGTGCGTTGCAATGGAATATAAATTTGCAATATAAAACACATTTGCAGTTCAATATGACATTGCAATGGATATCACTTAACAATATCATAGTCATTTGTAATGCAACAGAATATTGCAACAGAATATCACTTTGCTATATATAGGCATTCGCAATGCAATAGCACATTGCTTTGGCATATCACTTTGCCATATAATAGTCATTTGCAATGCAATAGCACATTGCAAAATGCTGTTTCATTGTAATGTGCTATTGCCTTGCGAACATTGCAATGGAATACCACTTTTCATTATAATAGTGATTTGCAATGAAATAGCACATTTCAATAGAATATCGCTTTGAAGTATAATAGTCATGTGCAAAGCAATAGAACATTGCAATGGAATACCACTTAACAACATCGTAGTCATTTGCAGTGCAATAAAACATTGAAAGGGGATAGCACTTTGTAGTATCATAGTCATGTGCAATGCAATAGCACATTGCAATGGAATATCGCTTTGCAATAGAATCGTAAATTGCCAATGCAATATAACATTGGAATGGAATATCACTTTGCAATATAATAGTAATTTGCAATGCAATGGAACATTGCAATGGAATATCACTCTGCAAGATAATAGTGTTTTGGAGTGGAATCTGCCTTTGCAATGAAATCTGGCTTTGCAATATAACAGTCATTTGCAATGCATTTGCACATTGCAATGGAATATCACTTAAAAATATCACAGTCATTTGTAATGCAATATAATATTGCAATAGCATATCACTTTGCAATATATTATTCATTTGCAATGCAATAATACATTGCCTTGGAATATTACTTGGCAATATAATGGTCATTTACATATCACATTGCAATATAAAAGCCATTTGCATTGCAATAGAACATTGCAGTGGAATATCACTTTGCAATAGAATAGTCATTTGCAATGGAATAGACCATTGCAATAGAATATAATTTTGCAATATATTAGTCATTTGCAATTCAAAAGTACATTAAAATTGAATATCACTTTGCATTATAATCGTCAGTTGCAATGCAATAGAACATGGCAATATAATATCGCTTTGCAATATAAAAGCCGTTTGCAATGCAATAGAACTTTGCAATGGAATATCACTTTGCAATATAATCAGAATTTGCATTTCAATAGTATATTGAAACTGAATATCACGTTGCATTATATTAGTCATTTGCAATGCAATACCACATTGCAATGAAATATCGCTTTGCAATAGAAAAGTTATTTGCATTGCAAAAAACGTTGCAATTAAATATCACTTTGCATTATAATAGTCATTTGCAATGCAATACCACATTGCAATGGAATATCACTTTACAGTATAATAGTCATTTACAATTCAATATCTCATTGCAGTGCAATATCATTTTGCAATATAATAGGCATTTACCATGCAAAAGCACATTGCAATGGAATATCACTTTGCAATATAATAGTAATTTGCAATGCAATGCAATAGCACATTACAAAGTGCTGTTTCATTGGAATGTGCTATTGCATTGCAAATAACGACTATATTGCAAAGCTTTGCAATATAAACGTCATTTGCAATGCACTAGAACATTGTAATGGAAGCTCACATTTCAATATAATAGTAATTTGCAATTGAATTGTACATTGCTATGGAATATCACTTTGCAATATAAGAGTCATTTCAAATGCAATAGCACACTGCAATGGAATTTTATACTTTGCAATATAATAGTCATTTGCAATGCAATAGCACATTGCGAAGTGCTATTTCAATTCAATATGCTATTTCATTGCAAATGACTATTATATTCCAAAGATTTGCAATTAAATCGTCAGTTGCAATGCAATAGAACATTGCAATGGAATATCACTTTGCAATATAATAGTCATTTACAATGCAGTAGCACATTGCAATGGAATATCGCTTTGACGTATAATAGTCATGTGTAAAGCAATAAAATATTGCAATGGTATACCACTTTGCAATACAATTGTAATTTGCAATGCAATAGCACATTGCAATGTAATATCACTTTGCAATATAATCATCATTTGCAATATAATACCACATAGCAATGAAATGCCACTTTGCAAAATAACCATCATTTGCAATGCAATAGTGCGTTGCAATGGAATATAAGCTTGCAAGATAAAACACATTTGCAGTGCAATATCACATTGCAATGGATATCACTTAACAATAGCATAGTCATTTGTAATGCAATAGAATATTGCAATGGAATATCACAATGAAATAAAATGGCAATTTGCAATGGAATGATATATTCCAATGGAATATCACTTTGCAATATAATAGTCATTTGCAATGCAATTGGACTTTGCAATGGAATATCACTTAAAAATATCGTAGTCCTTGGTAATGCAATAGAATATTGCAACAGAACATCACTTTGCAATATATAGTTATTAGCAATGCAATAGCACGTTGCCTTGGTACATCACTTTGCCATATAATAGTCATTTGCAATGCAATAGCACATTGCGAAGTGCTATTTCAATTCAATATGCTATTTCATTGCAAATGACTATTATATTCCAAAGTTTTGCAATGTAATCGTCAGTTGCAATGCAATAGTACATTGCAATGGAATATCACTTTGCAATATAATAGTCATTTACAATGCAGTAGCACATTGCAACGGAATATCGCTTTAACGTATAATAATCATGTGTAAAGCAATAAAACATTGCAATGGTATACCACTTTGCAATTCAATTGTAACTTATCACTTTGCAATATAATCATCATTTGCAATGTAATACCACATTGCAATGAAATTCCACTTTGCAAAATAACCATTATTTGCAATGCCATAGTGCGTTGCAATTAAATATAAGTTAGCAAGATAAAACACATATGCAGTGCAATATCACATTGCAATGGATATCAATTAACAATATCATAGTCATTTGTAATGCAATAGAATATTGCAATGGAATATCACAATGCAATATAATGGCCATTTGCAATGGAATGATACATTCCAATGGAATATCACTTTGCAATATAATAGTCATTTGCAATGCAATTGGACTTTGCAATGGAATATCACTTAAAAATATCGTAGTCATTTGTAATGCAGTAGAATATTGCAACAGAACATCACTTTGCTATGTATAGTCATTAGCAATGCAATAGCACGTTGCCTTGGTACATCACTTTGCCATATAATAGTCATTTGTAATGCAGTAGAATATTGCAATAGAATATCACTTTGCAATATAATCAGAATTTGCAATTCAATAGTACATTGCAACTGTATATCACTTTGCATTATATTAGTCATTTACAATGCAATACCACATTGCCATTAAATATCACTTTTCATTATAATAGTCATTTGCAATTCAATACCACATTGCAATGGAATATCACTTTGCAGTATAATAGGCATTTACCATGCAAAAGCACATTTCAATGGAATATCACTTTGCAAAATAATAGTCATTTGCAATGGAATAGCACATTGCCATGGAATATCACATTGCAATATTATAGTCATTTACAATGTAACAGCACATTGCAATGGGATATCGCTTGTAAGTATAATAGTCATGTGCAAAGCAATAAAACATTGCAATGGAATAACACTTTGAAATATAATGGTAATTTGCAATACATTAGCACATTGCAAAGAAATACCACTTTGCAAAATAACTGTCATTTGCAATGCAATTGCGCATTGCAATGGATATCACTTAACAATATCATAGTCATTTCTAATGCAATAGAATATTGCAATGGAATATCACTTTGCAATATAATGGTCATTTGCAATGGAATGGAACATTGCAATGGTATATCAACTTGCAATATAATAGTCATTTGCAATGCAATGGAACATTGCAATGGAATATCACTTTGCAATATAGTAGTCATTTGCAATGCAATACCACATTGGTATGGAATATCGCATTGCAATAGAATCGTCATTTCCAATGCAAACAACAGTGCAATGGAATATCACTTTGCAATATACTAGTCATTTGCAAAGCAATGCTACTTGGCAATCTAATATCACGTTGTAAAATAACGCAATAGCATGTTAAAACGGAATATCCCTGCAATATAATCGTGTTTTGCAATGCAACAGAACATTGCAAGGAAATATCACTTTGCAATATAACCGTCATTTGCAATGCAATAGCACATTCCAATGGAATATTGCTTTGCAATACAATAATCATTTGCAATGCAAGAGCACATTAAAAAGCAATAGCACTGCAATACAATCGTGTTTTGCAATGCAATAGCACATTGCAATGGAATATCACTTTTCAGTATCGCAGTCATTTGTAAAGCAATAAAATATTGGAATGCAATCTCATTCCGCAATATAATAGTCATTTGCAATTGAATGGAACATTGCATTATAATATCACTTTGCAATATAATAGTGCTTCGGAGTGGAATCTGCATTTGAAATGGAATCTGACTATACAATATGGTAGTCATTTGCAATGCAATTTCAAATTACCTTGGAATATCACTTTGCAATATAATAGTAATTTGCAATGCAATACCACATTGTAATGGAATATCGCTTTGCAATAGAATAGTAATTTGCCATTGCAGTATAACATTGCGATGGAATATCACTTTGCAACATAAGAGTCATTTGCAATGTAACAGAATATTGCAATGGAATATCACTTTGCAGTAAAATAGTCATTTGGAATTCAATAGCAAATTGCAACGGAATATCAGTTTGCAATACAGACGTCATTTGCAATGCAACAGAACATTGCAATGGAATATCACTTTGCAATATAATAATCATTTGCAATGCAATGGAACATTGCAATGAGATGCCATTTTGCAATAAAACAGTACTTTGGATTGGAGTCTGCCTTTGCAATGAAGTCTGACTTTGCAACATAATAGTCACTTGCAACGTAATTGCAAACTGCAATGGAATATCACTTAACAATATCGTAGTCATTTGTAATGCAAAAAATTATTGCAACAGAATATCACTTTTGCAATATAATAGTCATTTGCAATGGAATAGCACATTGCAATGGAATATCATGTTGCAATATAATCGTCATTTGCAATGCAGCAGCACATTGCAATGGAATATCGATTTGAAGTGTTGGTGAAAAATGAATTCACTCAAGTCTGTCTCAAAGCAGAAGCTCACAGTTTATTTAACAGATGGCTCTGGCAGAAGAGTCATAGATCCCACGATCTAGTGATTCACTTCTCGTCGTGACAGGTATCAAAACGTTTTTATACATTATAGTGCCGGTTACAAAATTTCCTCACCGAATGACATTTGCCCAGCAACAACTTTTAATTATAACACAGGTTTTTTTTACTTCCTAACCGATACTATAAACATCGAAATGTGGTCAGCGATGTCTTGTATGACTGTCTGGTTTAGTTCCTCGCACGTACTCATGTTAACTACAGACATTTTCCAATCGCACTGTGTCAGTTTAACCATTTTGTCTTTACATTGTTGCTTTTGTCTTTTACATTCTTTAACTTTTACATTCTTTAACTTTAAGTACTATTTTACTCCAACAGAAGTATAATAGTCATGTGCAAAGCAAGAGAACATTGCAATGGAATACCACTTTGCAATATAATTGTCATTTGCAATGCAATAGCACATGGCAATGGAATACCGCTTTGAAGTATAATAATCATGTGCAATATAATAGAACATCTTAATGAATTATCACTTTGAAAAATAACCGTCAATGGAAAAGCAAAAGCATATTGCAAAGCAATATCAGTTTGTAATATAATAGTCATTTGCAATGCAATAGCACATTGCAAAGTGCTGTTTCATTTCAATGTGTTATTACATTGCAAATGATTATTATATTGCAAAGCTTTGCAATATAATCGTCAGATGCGATGGAATAGCACATTGTAATGGAATATCACTTTGCAATGTCGTAATCATTTGTAATGAAATAGAATATTGCAATGGAATATCACTTTGCAATATAATAGTGCTTTGGATTGGAATCTGCATTTGAAATGGTATCTGACTTTACAAAATAATAGTCATTTGCAATGCAATTGCAGATTGCCATGGAATATCACTTTGCAATATGATAGTCATTTGCAATGCAATACCACATTGTAAAGGAATATCGCTTTGCAATAGAATTATCAATTCATAATACAATATATCATTTCAATGGAATATCACGTTGCAATATATTAGTCATTTGAAGTGTAATAGAATACTGCAATGGATTATCACTTACCAATAACGCAGTCATTTGTAATGCAATAGAATAATGCAATAGAATATCACTTGGCAATATAATAATCATTTGCAATGCAAATGCACATTGCCTTGGAATATCACTTTGCAATATAATAAGCATTTAACATGCAAAGCCACATTGCAATGACATGCCACTTTGCAAAATAATCGTCATTTGCAATGCAATAGCGCATTGCTATGGATTATATGTTTGCAATTTAAAACACATTTGCAATGCACTAGCACATTGCAATGCATATCACTTCAACATGGCATATTCAATTGTAATGCAATGGTATATTGCATTGGAATATCAATTGGTAATATAATGGTCATTTGCAATGTAATGTAGCATTGCAGTGGAATATGACTTTACAATATAACAGTGCTTTGGAGTGGAATCTGCCTTTGCAATGAAATCTGATTGCAATATAATCGGCATTTGCAATGCATTTGCAGATTGCAATGGAATATCACTTAACAATATCATAGTCATTTGTAGTGCAATATAATATTGCAATAGAATATAAGATTACAATATAATCATTTGCAATGCAATAGCACATTGTCTTGGAATATCACTTTGCAACATAATAGGTATTTAGATTGCAAAAGCACACTGAAATGGAATATTGCTTTGCAATATAATAGTAATTTGCAATGCAATAGCACATTGCAAAGTGCTATTTCATTTAAATGTGCTATTTCATTGCAAATTACTGTTATATTCCAAAAATTTGCAATATAATCGTCAGTTGCAATGCAATAGAACATTGCAATGGAATATCAATTTGCAATATAATATTTGTTTACAATGCATTGGCAAATTGCAATGGAATATCACTTGAAAGTATCATAATTATGAGCAAAGCAATGAAACATTGCAATGGAATATCAGTTTGCAATAAAAAACACATTTGCAATGCAATAGCACATTGCAATGGATATCAATTAACAATCTCATAGTCATTTGTAATTCAATAGAATATTGCAATGGAATATCACTATGCAATAGAATAATATTTGCAATAGAATGGAACATTCCAATGGAATATCACTTTGCAATATAATAGTCATTTGCAATGCAATTGGACATTGCAATCGGATATCATTTAACATAGAAACATAGAAAAATAGAAGGCCATTCGGACAATCGAGCCTGCTCGCCATTCGATGAGATCATGGCTGATCATCCAAACTCAGTACGATAGCAAAATACTGCGGATGCTGGAAAATTGAAACAACAGAAAACGGTGGAAAAACTCAGTAGGACAGGCAACATCCGTGGAGAGAGAAACAGAGTTAACGTTTCAGTTCGAAACCCTTCGTCAGAACTGAGAAAAAAGCAGAAATGAAACAGATAAAAAAGCAAGGGGGAGGCTGGGGGGAGGATTAACTATGGTAAGTAGAGACATTAAGAGATGCTCAAGGCAAGACGAGATGCTAATGGGACAGGTTAAGAAACAAAAGGTGCAGTGTGAAATGCGGGCAGAATGAGAGACAGCTGCCGTAGGGGGAGAGAGAGAAAAAAGGTAAAAGTGGCACGAACCAAAAGGGTGGATAAAATGTATATATGTGGTGGGGACTGAGGTTATGATCTGAAATTGTTGAACTCGATATTGAGTCCGGCAGGCTGTAAAGTGCCTAAACGAAAGATGAGGTGCTGTTCCTCGAGCTTACGCTGAGCTTCCGTGGAACAATGCACGAGGCCGAGGACGGTGAGGTCTGAGTGGGCGTGGAGAGGTGAATTAAAATGACAAGCGACCGGAAGCTCGGGGTCACCCTTACGGACTGAACGGAGGTGTTCCGCAAAGTGGTCACCCAATCTGCGTTTGGTCTCCCCAATGTCGAGGAGAGCGCATCGTGAGCAGCGAATACAGTATATTAGATTAAAATAAGTAAACGCAAATCGCTGTTTCACCTGGAAGGGGTGTTTGGGGCCCTGGAGAGTGGGAAGGGGGAATCTATAAGGGCAGGTGTTGCATCTCCTGCGATTGCACGTGAACTTGCCGGGCGAGGGGGAAGGGGCGCTAGGGGTGAGAGAGGAGTGGACTAGGGTGTCTCGGAGGGAGCGGTCCCTACAGAATGCTGAAAGGGGAGCTGAGGGTAAGATACGTTTGCTGGTGGGATCACTTTGGAGCTGGCAGAAATGGCAGGAAATGATCCGTTGAATGTGGAGGCTGGTGGCGTGAAAGGTGAGAACAAGGGTCCCTCTATCGTGTTTCCAGGAGGGAGGGGGCGGGGTGAGGGCAGAAGTGCGGGAGATAGAACGGACACGGCTGAGGGCCGTGTCGACCACGGTAGAGGGGAATCCTCGCTTGAGGAAAAACAAAGACACGTCGGAAGCACTGGTATGGAAAGTGGCATCGTCGGAGCAGATTCGGTGGAGACGGAGAAACTGGGAGAAGGGAATAGAGTCCTGACAGGAGGCGGGGTGGGAGGAAGTGTAGTCCAGGTAGCTGTGGGAGTCAGTGGGCTTGTAGTGAATGTTGCTCAATAACCTTTCCCCAGAGATGGAGAGGGAGAAGTCCAGGAAGGGAAGGGAAGAGTCGGAGATGGATCATGTGAAAGTCAGAGAAGGGTGGAAATTGGAGGCAAAGTGAATGAAATTGTCTATTTCAGGGCGAGAGCAGGAAACGGCACCGATACAGTCGTCAATGTACCGGAAAAAGAGGTGAGGGAGGGGACCCGAGTAGGACTGGAACAAAGAGTGTTCCACATATCCCACGAAACGGCAGGCATAGCTAGGACCCATGCGGGTACCCATAGCAACACCTTTGATTTGGATGAAATGGGTGTAGTCAAAGGAGAATTTGTTCAATGTGAGAACAAATTCAGCCAGGTGGAGGAGAGTGGCGGTGGCTGGGGACTGGTTGGGCCTCTGTTCAAGGAAGAAGCGGAGCACCCTCAGGACATCCTGGTGGGGGATGTCGTTGTAGAGTGTTTGTACGTCCATGGTGAAAAGGAGGCGGTTGGGGCCAGGAAACTGGAAACTGTTAAAGTGGCGGAGGTCGTCGGAAGAGTCGCGGATGTAGGTGGGAAGAGACTTGACAAGGGGAGAAAAAATACAGTCGAGATAAGAAGAGATAAGTTCCATGGGGCAGGAGCAGGCTGAAACGATTGGTCTTCCAGGGCAGTCCTGTTTGTGGATCTTGGGAAGGAGGTAGAAGCGGGCTGTACGGGGTTGGGGAATTATGAGGTTGGCGGCCGTGGGGGGAAGATCTCCAGAGGAGATGAGGTCAGTGATGGTCTTGGAAACGGTGGCTAAATGTTCGGTAGTGCGGTCAAGGTCCAGGTGGAGGTAGGAGGAGTTGTCGGAGAGTTGTCATTCAACTTCCGCTAGGTAGAGGTCGGTTCGCAAAACAACAACAGCACCGCCCTTGTCAGCAGGTTTAATGACAGTGTCGGGGTTGGATCGGAGAGAAGGAGTGCTGCCAGTTCAGAGGGAGCTAGGTTGGAGTGAGTGAGGGGAGCAGAGAAATTGAGATGGCCGGTGTCACGGCGGCAGTTAGCAATGAAAAGATCTAGAGAGGGTAAGAGGCCAGAGGGAAGGGTCCAGGTGGAACGAGAATTCTGAAAGTGGGACCCAAACTCAGTACCCTGTCCCTGCCTTCACCCCATATCCCTTGATACCTTTAGCCTTAAGAAATATATCTAACTCCTTCTTCAATACATTTACTGACTTGGCCTCAACTGCCTTCTGTGGTAGGGAATTGCACAGGTTTAGCACTCTCTGGGTGAAGAAATTCCTGCTCATCTCTGTCCTAAATGGTTAACCCCTTAATATTAGACTGTGATCTCTTGTTCTGGACTCACCCGCCATCGGGAACATCCTTCCTGCCTCAAGTCTCTCTAGCCCTGTTAGAATTTCATAACTTTCAATGAGATCTTCTCTTATTCTTCTAAACTCCAGCGAGTATAAGCGCAATCGACCCCATCTCTCCTCGTACGTCATTCCTGCCATCCCAGGCATCAGTTTGGTGAATCTTCGCTGCACACCCTTTATGGCAAGAACATCCATCTTCAGATAAGGCGAACAAAACTGCACACAATACTCAAGGTGTGATCTCAACAAGGCCCTGTACAGCTGCAGCAAGACATCCTTGTTCCTGTAATCAAACCTTCTGGCTACGAAGGCCAACATACCATTTGCCTTCTTAACCGCCTGCTGTACCTGCATGCTTACCTTCAGCGACTGGTGCACAAGGACACCCAGGTCTCGTTGCAATTCCCCTTCTCCTAATCTATTGCCGTTCAGATAATAATCTGCCTTTCTGTTTTTGCCACCAAAGTGGATAACCTCGCATTTATCCACATTATACTGCATCTGCCATGCTTCTGCCCAATCACCCAACCTGTCCAAATCATACTGGAGTTTCTCGGCATCCTCCTAGCAGCACACACGCCCACCCAGCTTTGTTTCATCTGCAAACTTGGAGATATTACATCTAGTTCCCTCTTCTAGATCATTAATATATATAGTTAATAGTTGGGGTCCTAGGACCAATCCCTCCGGAACCCCACTAGTCACTGCCTGCCACTCGGAAAAAGACCGCTTTATTCCAACTGCTTGCTTCCTGTCTGCCAACCAGTTCTCTGTCCAAGTCAGTACCTTGCCCGCAATCCCATCTGCCTTAACTTTACACGCTAATCTCTTATGCGGGACCTTATAGAAAGCCTTCTGAAAGTCCAAATACACCAAATCCACTGGTTCTACCTTATCTATTCTATCAGTAACATCCTCAAAAAATTCCAGCAGATTAGTCAAGCAGTATAATAGTCATGTGCAATGCAATAGCAGATTGCAACGGAATACCGCTTTGCAATAGAATCGTAATTTGCCAATCCAATATAACATTGCGATGGAATATCACTTTGCAATATGATAGTGCATTTGGAGTGGTATCTGCCTTTGCAATGAAATCTGGCTTTGCAATATATTAGTTATTTGCAATGCATTTCCACATTGCAATGGAATATCAGTTAAAAATATCACAGTCATTTGTAATGCAATATAATGTTGCAATAGAATATCACTTTGCAATATATTATTCATTTGCAATGCAACAGCACATTCCTTGGAATATCACGTTGCAATATAATAGGCATTTACAATGCAAAAGCACACTGCAATGGCATATTACTTTGCAATATAATAGTCATTTGCAATGGAATGGCACATTGCAATGGAATATAATTCAGCAGTATAATAGTTATTTGCAATTCAAAAGTACATTGCAATTGAATATCACTTTGCATTATAATCGTCAGTTGCAAATGCAATAGAAAATTGCAATGGAATATCACTTTGCAAAATAATCAGAATTTGCAATTCAATAGTACATTTAAACTGAATATCACTTTGCATTATAATCGTCAGTTGAAATGCAATAGAACAGTGCAATATAATATCACTTTGCAATGGAAAAGTCATTTGCAATGCAATACCACATTGCAATGGAATATCACTTTGCAATATATTAGTCATTTGCAGTGTAATAGAATATTGCATTGGAATTTCACTTTGCAGTATAATAGTCATTTGCAATTCAATATCTCATCAGTTTGCAAGATAAAAGTTATGTGTACTGCAATTGCACATTGCAATGGAGTATCACTTAACAATATCGGAGTCATTTGTAATGCAATAGAATATTGCTATAGAATATCACTTTGCAATATAATAGTCATTTGCATTCCAATAGCACATTGCCTTAGAATATCACTTCGCATTATAATAGGCATTTACCATGAAAAAGCACATTTCAATGGAATATCTCTTTGCAAAATAATAGTCATTTACAATGGAATCGCACATTGGCATGGAATATCATTTGCAATAAAATAATCATTTGCAATGCAATAGAACACTGCTATGGAATATCACTTTGCAATATTATAGTCATTTACAATGCAATAGCACCTTGCAATGGAATATCGCTTTGAAGTATAATAGTCATGTGCAAAGCAATAAAATATTACAATGGAATAACACTTTGAAATATAATGGTAATTTGCAATACATTTGCACATTGCAATGAAATACCAATTTGCAAAATAATCGTCATTTGCAATGTAATAGTGCATTGCAATGGATATCACTTAACAATATCATAGTCATTTGAAATGCAATTGCACATTGCAATGGAATATCACTTAACAATATCGTAGTCATTTGTAATGCAATAGAATATTGCAATGGAATATCACTTTGCAATATTTAGTCATTTGCAATGCAATAGCACATTGCCTTGGTATATCACGTTGCCATATAATGGTCATTTGCAATGGAATATCACTTTTAAGAGTATCGTAGTCATTTTTCATTCAATATAATATTGCAATGGAATATCACTTTGTAATTAATTTGCACTTGCATTGGAATAGCACATTCCAATGTAATATTGCTTAGCAATACAATAATCATTTGCAATGCAATAGCACAATATCACTGCAATATAATCGTGTTTTGCAATGCAACTGAACATTGGAAGCAAATATCACTTTGGAATAACAATCATTTACAATGAAGTAGCACATTGCAATGGAATATCACTTTGAAATATAATAATCATTTGCAACGGAATAGCACATTCCAATGGAATATCAACTTGCAATGTAATAGTCATTTTCAAAGCAATGTAACATTGCAATGGAATATCACTTTGCAATGTAATAGTGCTTTGGAGTGAAATCTGCCTTTGCAATGGAATCGAACTTTGCAGTATAATATTCATTTGCAACGCAATAGCACATTGCACCGGCACATCACTTTGCAATATAATAGGCATTTGCAATGCAATACCAAATTGCAATGGAATATCGCCTTGCAATTGTTAGGGAGAAATCAAATCACTCCAGTCTGTGTCGATAGGTAAATGAAAAACAGTTTATTAATGTTCAGAGATCCCTGGGAGAGGCGTCATAGACCTTACCCGGCCTAGTGAACACGGCTTCTCAAGCTCCCGTTGTCAATTACAACCTTTTATTTAAGAATTATCCAATCACATAGCTACAAAATATCACAGGATAACAATTATGTCAATTCAAACTAAACTGGTTAATTCATTATATTTCCTATCCTTGTCAGCTACAAACTAAAAACAATTATCCAATGACGTATATATGCTGCAAATCACATTCTTTGTTTTGCCTGAGTGCTGGGCCACATCTCATTCTCACACTTGTCCATTATATTTCTCCACAGATGCCCAATGTATTCTGGCCTTGAATGCTGCTGGGCATCCAAATCCCATTCATCCTTATCTCTCCACCTGGTTCTTATTCTATTTCGTACAAAACTTCCATTCCCTTTACAGCTAAGAGAGGTTTTAATGTAATTTAATTTAACATGAGTACAAATTAACCCTTTCACAATAGAATCTTCATTTGCAATGCAAACAACATTGCAATGGAATACCACTTTGCAATGTACTAGTCATTTGCAATGCAATAGAACTTGGCAATCCAATATCACGTTGTAAAATACAGCAATAGCACATTAAAACGGAATATCCCTGCAACATAATCGTGTTTTGCAATGCAATAGAACATTGCAAGGAAATATCACGTTGCAATATAATAGTTATTTGCAATGCAATAGAACATTGCAATGGAATAACACTTTGCAATATAATAGTCATTTACAATGCAAGTGTACATTTCAATGGAATATCACTCAGCAATATAATCATGTTTTGCAATGCAATAGAACATTGCAATGGAATATCACATTGCAATATAATAATCATTTGCAATGCAATAGCACATTGCAATGAAACATCACTTAACAATATCGTAGTCATTTGTAATGCAATAAAATATTGCAATGCAATATCATTCTGCAATATAATAGTCATTTGCAATGGAATGGAACATTGCAATAGAATATCACTTTGCAATGCAATAGTGCTTCGGAGTGGAATCTGCATTTGAAATGGAATCTGACTTTGAAATATTGTAGTCATTTCCAATGCAATTGCAAATTGCAATGGAATATCACTTTGCAATTTCATAGTCAGTTGCAATGCAAAAGCACATTGCAATGGAATATCACTTAACAATATCGTAGTCATTTGTAAAACAATAAAATATTGCAATACAATATTATTCTGCAATATAATAGTCATTTGCAATGGAATGGAACATTGCAATATAATATCACTTTGCAATACAATAGTGCTTCGGAGTGGAATCTGTATGTGAAATGGATTCTGACTTTACACTAGGGTAGTCATTTTAAATGGAATACCACGTTGTAATGGAATATCGCTTTGAAATAGAATAGTCATTTGCCAATGCAATATAACATTGCGATGGAATATCACATTGCAATATAAGAGTCATTTACAATGTAACATAATATTGCAATGGAATATTGCTTTGCAGTATAATAGTCATTTGCAGTTCAATAGCACATTGCAACTGAATATTAGTTTGAAATATAGAAGTAATTTGCAATGCAATAGAACATTGCAATGGAATATCACTTTGCAATATAATAGTACTTTGGATTGGAATCTGACTTTGCAATGAAGTCTGACTGTACAATATAATAGTCACTTGCAATGCAATTGCAAATTGCAATGGAATATCAATTAACAATATCGTAGTCATTTGTAATGCAAAAGACTATTGCAATGGAATATCATGTTGCAATATTATAGTCATTTGCAATGCAATAGAACACTGCAATTGAATATCACTTTGCAATATAATAGTCATTTGCAATGCAGCAGCACATTGCAATGGAATATCGTTTTGAAGTATAATAGTCAAGCGCAAAGCTTTGCAATAAAATAGTCATTTGCAATGCAATAGCACATTGCCTTGGAATATCACTTTGCAATATAATAGGCATTTACAATGCAAAAGCACACTGCATTGGAATATCACTTTGCAATATAATAGTCATTTGGAATGCAATAGCGCGTTGCAAAGTGCTGTTTCATTTCAATGTGCTATTTCATTGTTAATGACGATTATATTGCAAAGCTTTGCAATAGAATCGTCAGATGCAATGCAATAGAAAATTGCAATGGAATATCACTCTGCAATATAATAGTCATTTGCAATGGAATAGCACATTGCAATGGAATATCACTCTGCAATATAATAGTGCTTTGGATTGGAATCTGCATTTGAAATGGAATCTGACTTTTCAATATAATAGTTATTTGCAATGCAATTGCATATTGCCATGGAATATAACTTTGCAATCTAATAGTCATTTGCAATGCAATACTACATTGTAAAGGAATATCGCTTTGCAATAGAATTGTCAATTCACAATTCAATATATCGTTGCAATGTAATATCACGTTGCAATATATTAGTCATTTGCAGTGTAATAGAATATTGCAACGGTATATCAGTTTGCAATATATTAGTCATTTGCAATGCAATTGCACATTGCAATGGAATATCACTTAACAATATCGGAGTCATTTGTAATGCAATAGAATATTGCAATAGAATATCACTTTGCAATATAATAGTCATTTGCAATGCAATAGCACTTTGCCTTGGAATATCACTTTGCAATACAATAAGCATTTAACATGCAAAACCACATTGCAATGGAATATCACTTTGCAATATAATAGCACATTGCAATGAATACCACTTTGCAAAATGATCGTCATTTGCAATGCAATAGCGCATTGCAATGGATTATAAGTTTGCAATTCGAAACAAATTTGCAATGCAATAGCACATTTCAATGCATCTCATTCAAAATGTCATATTCAATTGTAATGCAATGTTATAAGAACATAAGAACATAAGAAATAGATACAGGAGTAGGCCAATCGGTCCCTCGAGCCTGCTCCGCCATTCAATAAGATCATGGCTGATCTGATCCTAACCTCAATTTTAAAGAACAGAAGAAGTAGGAGCAGAACCCGGCCACTCAGCCCCTGGTCCCGCTATGCGACCCACAGGGCCCTGACCGCTCCGAACTCAGCCTCATGTCCAATTTCCTGCCCGCTCACCGTAACACCTATTCCCCTTTACCTCTAGGAAACTATCTATATCTGTTTTAAATTTATTTAATGATGTAGCTTCCACAGCTTCCTTGGGCAGCAAATTCCACAGACCTACTACCCTCAGAGTGAAGAAGTTTCTCCTCATCTCAGTTTTGAAAGAGCAGCCCCTTATTCTAAGATTATGCCCCCTAGTTCTAGTTTCACCCATCCTTGGGAACATCCTTACCGCATCCAACCTATCAAGCCCCTTCACAATCTTATATGTTTCAATAAGATCGCCTCTCATTCTTCTGAACTCCAATGAGTAGAGTCCCAATCTACTCAACCTCTCCTCATATGTCCACCCCCTCATCCCCTGATTAACCGAGTGAACCTTCTTTGTACTTCCTCGAGAGCAATTATGTCTCTTTTTAAGTATGGACACCAAAACTGTACTCAGTATTCCAGGTGCGGTCTCACCAATACCTTGTATAACTGCAGCAATACCTCCATGTTTTTATAATCTATCCCCCTAGCAATAAAAGACATCAGTCCGTTGGCCTTCTTGATCACCTGCTGCACGT
Source organism: Squalus acanthias (assembly GCA_030390025.1). Taxonomy (NCBI): domain Eukaryota; kingdom Metazoa; phylum Chordata; class Chondrichthyes; order Squaliformes; family Squalidae; genus Squalus; species Squalus acanthias. Next base: position 130,995 of record JASTWF010000447.1, read on the forward strand.
GCATACTAACTTTTCGATTTTCTTGCACTAGGACCCCCAGATCCCTTTGTACTGCAGTACTTTCCAGTTTCTCGCCATTAAGATAATTGCCTAGAAATTCGGGTGGCCGGCTTGCCGCGGGGGTAAGGATCGCGCGCGCTCTTACCTACCGTGCCTGCCGTTGTGTTTCGGGGCCACACGAACTTCGGGTCCTGGGCATCTCCCTAGTGCCGGCGCGCAGTGCTTGCATGTCCCAGGGGCGCAGTTAGTGCGATGCGACTTCTAGGATCACGTGGGCCATGGAGAGCCAATGGCAGCAGGCCATTTTTCATTCATAGATTTGACAGGAGACCTGTCAAATCTATGAATTGAAATCGGCCCGAAAAGAACAGCTAAACCTCAACTATTTTTTTTTAAAAAACCATCACATTAATAAAATAACTATAGTTAAATAAATTAAACACTTTAAACAAAAATTTACATTTTCGAAAAAATTTTAATTCTTTTTAAAAGTTATAAAAATAAACTTACCTTTCTTTAAAGTCTCTAAAAAAGATAAACATTTTGAAATTTTTTAAAAATAATACTTAATTAACTGCTTACCTTGTTGAAAACGGATCTTACGCCTCCTTTTTACTTGTGTAAAGTCTTCAATACTTACCCTTGCGTTGAAACCTAAAAATAAACCAGTGTTTTGCGTGGGCGCAGCCTCTCGTTCGCACGCGGTTCACCGAGGAACCGCCCCCCTCGCCATACCGGAAGTGATGGTGACCCGCGCATGCGCAGTGCATGCAGGAAACCGGCACTTCGGGAACGAATATGGGTGAGTATGCAGCGAGTACTGGCCGAATTTTTGGGCCAATAACTTGCTCTCTGATTTTCCTGCCAAAGTGCATAACCTCACATTTTCCAATATTGTATTGCATCTGCCAAATCTCCGCCCACTCACCCAGCCTGTCTACATCCCCTTGTAGGTTTTGTATGTTCTCCTCACTTTCTACTTTCCCTCCCATCTTTGTATCATCTGCAAACTTTGATATGTTACACTCGGTCCCCTCCTCCAAATCATTAATATAGATTCTAAAGAGTTGGGGATCCAGCACCGACCTCTGCAGAACACCACTGGCTATTAACCATTTATCCCAACTATCTGCTTCCTGTTAGATAACCAATCCTCCATCCATGCCAGAATATTACCCCAATCCAGTGATTTTTTATCTTGAGCAATAATCTTTTATGTGGCACCTTGTCGAATGCCTTCTGGAAGTCTAAACACATTATGTCCACTGGTTCCCCTTTATCCACCCTGTACGTTATGTCCTCAAAGTACTCAAGCAAATTTGTCAGACATGACTTCCCCTTCATAAAGCCATGCTGACTTTGTCCTATTAAATTATGTTTATCTAAATGTTCCGTTACTGTCTCCTTAATAAACGACTCCAAAATTTTAACCACCACAGATGTTAGGCTAAATGGTCTATAATTTCCAGCCTTCTGCCTACAACCCTTTTTAAATAAGGGTGTTACATTAGCAGTTTTCCAATCTGCCGGGAACTTTGCTGAGTCCAGGGAATTTTGGAAAATTATTACCAAAGCATGCACAATCCCTACTGCCACTTCTCTCAAGAACCTAGGATGAAAGCCATCAGGTCCAGGGGATTTATCCGCCTTGTGACCCATTATTTTACTGAGTACCAATTCCTTAGTGATTTTAATCGTATTTAGCTCCTCCCCCCCCCCTAGAGCCCACTGTTTGTCCAGTGTTGGGATATTCTTTGTGTCCTCTACCGTAAAGACTGAAACAAAAAATGTGTTCAGCATTTTTTTCCATCTCCATGTTTCCCACCATTAATTTTCCGGTCTCATCCTCTAAGGGACCTACGTTTGCCTTAGCCACCCTTTTACTTTTTATATAACTATAGAAACTCTTGCTATCTGTTTTTATATTTTTTGCTAATTTATTTTCATAATCTGTCTTCCCTTTCTTAATCAATCCTTCTATTACTTTTTGCTGTCTGTTGAAGACTTCCCAATCTTCTACCCTCCCACTAAGTTTGGCTACCTTATATGTCCTTGTTTTTAGTCGGATACTATCCTTAATTTCTTTACATAGCCACGGATGGCTTTAATTTCTTTTACACCCTTTTTTCCTCAGTGGAATATATTTCATTTGAAAGTTGAAAAATAACTCCTTAAATGAACACCACTGCTCATGTACCGTCTTACCCTTTAATCTATTTTGCCAGTCCACTTTAATCAATTCCACTCTCATACCATCATAGTCTCCTTTATTCAATCTCAGTAAGCTTGTTTGAGAACCAACCTTCTCACCTACTCTAATTGGATATGGAATTCAAACATGTTATGTTCACTCATTCCAAGGGGATCCTTAACTAGGACATTATTAATTAATCCTGACTCATTACACAGGAACAGGTCCAAGGTTGCTTGCCCCCTTGTAGGATCAGTTACATACTGCTCAAGAAATCAATCCCTAATACACTCAATAAACTCTTCCTCAAGGCTGCCCTGCCCAATTTGATTTGTCCAGTTAATATGATAGTTAAAATCCCCCATAATTATAGCTGTTCCCTTATTACATGCCCCAACTATTTCCTGATTAATACTTCTTCCAGCAGAGTTGCAACTATTAGGTGGCCTATATACTACTCCCACTAGTGTTTTTTTCCCCCTTATTATTCCTTATCTCCACCCAAATTGTTTCATTATCCTGATCCTTTGACCCAATATCATTTCTCTGTATATTGCATTGGAATATCAATTTGCAATATAATGGTCATTTGCAATGGAATGGAACGTTGCAATGGAATATCACTTTGCAATATAACAGTGCTTTGGAGTGGAATCTGTCTTTGCAATGAAATCTGACTTTGTAATATAATCGTCATTTGCAATGCATTTGCACATTGCAATGGAATATCACTTAACAATGTCATAGTCATTTGTAATGCAATATAATATTGCAACAGCATATAAGATTACAATATAATATTATTTTGCAATGCAATAGCACATTGCCTTGGAATAACACTTTGCAACATAATAGGTATTTACAATGCAAAAGCACACTGCAATTGAATATTACTTTGCAATATAATAGCCATTTGCAATGAAATAGCTTTTTGCAAAGTGCTATTTCATTTAAATGTGCTATTTCTTTGCAAATGACTTTTATATTCCAAAGCTTTGCAATATAATCAGTTGCAATGCAATAGCATATTGCAATGGAATATCACTGTGGAATATAATAGTCATTTGCAATGCAACAGAGCATTGAAATGGAATATCACTTTGCAATATCACAATCATTTGCAATGCAATAGCATATTGGAATGGAATATCACTGCATTATAATAATGCTTTGGAGTGGAATCTGCCTTTGCAATGGAATCTGACTTTGCAGTAAAATATTTTTTGCAATTCAAAGCACATTGCACTGGAATATCACTTTGCAATATAATAGTAATTTACACTGCAATAGCACATTGCAATGAAATATCATTTTGCAATCTAAAATGAATTCCAATGCAAGAGCACATTGCAATGGAATATCACTTTGAAATATAATAGTTCTTTGCAATGCAATAGAACATTGCAATTGAATATTACTTTGCAATATAATAGTCATTTGCAATGGAATAGAACATTGCACTGGAATATCACTTTGAATAAAATAGTCATTTGCAGTGGATTATCACTTCACAATATCGTAGTCATTCGTAATGCAAAAGAATATTGCAATGCAATATCACTTTGCAATATAATAGTCATTTGCAATGCCATAGCATCTTGCAATGGAATATCATTTTGCAGTATAATAGTCATTTGCAATGGAATAGCACATTGCAATGGAATATCACTGTATTATAATAGTGCTTTGGAGTGGAATCGGCCTTTTCAATGGAATCTGACTCAGCAGTGCAATATTCATTGCAAAGTAATAGCACATTGCAATTGAATATAACTATGTAATATAATCGTCCTTTGCAATTCAAGAGAACTTTGCAATGGATATCACTTTACAATATAATAGTAATTTGCAATGCAATAGAACATTGCAGTGGAATATCACTTTGCAATATTATAATCCTTTGTACTGCAATAGAACATTGCAATGGCATATCACTTTGCAATATAATAGTCATTTGCAATGCAATAGAACATTGCAATTGTATATCACTGCAATATAATAGTCATTTGCAATGATATAGAATATTGTAATTGAATATCAAATTGCAATATAATACTCATTTGCAATGCAATATAACATTGCAATGGAATAGCTCTTTGCAATATAATAGTCATTTGCAATGCAATAACACGTTACAATGATTATTCACTTTAATAGAATAGTCATTTGCAATGCAATAGCACATCGCAATGGAATATCGCTTTGAAATATAAGCGTTATTTGAAATGCAATTGCATATGGCAATGGAATATTGTGCGAAAGGTTGATAGTTCAGATATTTATTCGACGAGAATTATATATGTGTAACTTGAAGTGTAGCATTTGACCAAATAATATTACCCATAATTACTCCTGGGTAACTAAAAGCTAAGATTTGTTCAAAATGTAGCTGCAGACAGTCAAAAGCAGTTTTGTCTAAGTTTTGATAACAAACAGCCACCGACTGCGAGTGAAGGTTAAATTGATTTAAAAAAAGCATATTATGATGCTAAGTAGAAATTAGAATTCGCTTACCAAATCTAATTGTAACAATATTTAAAGGGTAATTAGTATAAGGACATAAAATGAGAGAGATCATGGAAGTTAAGGTATTATCTGGTAGATTAAAGAGAGATAGTCTGGATACCTCAGGACTAGTGAAACAGCGCAGACATGGGCTGGGCCCTTGGTGTAGAAAGGCCTTGTACAAGATGGCTATGAAATGAAAGAGATATGGTAAATTCCAATGGGGTGAAAAACTATAAACAAGATAACAAGACAGCAGGATAGCGTTGTGGAAATGTACTGGAGAACGAGTGGCCAGGTTATATCAATAACCTGAGTGACAATGGTATTTTGACCGTCAGAACCAATTAAAGAAGATGATTTTGTTAAAGACCATATATGGACACTGGCCAAACGAACTGTTGAACAGGAATTGGTTAAAACCCTGATACTCAAAGAACAACTTCATACAGACTTACTGCGAGAACAAAGGAACAGACTTAAGACGACGTCATCTGTGTCCGAGAGGTTCCAGAGACCAGGGCTGCGAGATACTCATTAAAACTAACGCCTAATATTAGGTATATTAGGCTGTATGTTCAATAAATCTGATCTATTGCTCAAAAATACTGGCTGCTGCCTATTGGTGTCTTGTCCAAGAACTCAGAGATCATTAACATCTTACAAATTGACACCCCAGATGGGACAAGACAAATCAGCTAGTATTGTGCAATAGGTCAGACCTCGAAAGTAGCTTCCTCATCAGCTGCTGCTCGTGAGGAGGGATAACCCCCACGGGGAGTGCGGAGTGCCCGTCAATTGCGCGCCGATAGTTATTGATGTTAGAGGTCTGTTATGAACACCAAATGGCCAGTAAAAGTTTCGTTAACGCATATAACTGTAAGTTAGATAAAGGCGCCTGTGCAGAAGAAGTGCAAGTATTACTGACGAAATGTTTAATCAAAGAACACCGAGTCCCCTTTGAAGAAGTGATATTCCAGAAGGTGTGAATCAGATTAACCACTAAGTTAAGAGAGAAACATAGCCAGGTGGTTAAGCATAAAGTGCAGGAGAGAAAGGGAGAGATAAAGAAGGAAAAATATATAATTTCCAAAGCAAAAAAAACTTTGAACTGCAATTTAAGTTTAAGCTGCTGTGTAACAGCTGAGAAGAACAACAAAAAGTTTGTTTAACAAAAGATTACGTTTCAGTCTAAGATTTAACCTTGGAGTCGCGTTTGCTGTGGTGAAATTTTCCAAAGCAGTTTAATTTGATTTGTTTAAATGTGAAAAACTAATTTTTCTCCAGTTATATTCAATGTTTTTACAGTATTTTGGAAAGGCATCTGAAGAAAGGAAAATAAGAAATATGATGTAATTTTCTATTTTCTGCAAGCATTAGCTATTTTGTTTTGTTTTCTCTGTTCTGTTCGTGTTTAGTTTAAGTGTCGAAACAGAACTGTTTTTTTCCGAACGGGAAACGTTTTTATTTACGTGGTGATGCAATTGCGTGCACCTGACAATGTTTCGCTCCACCTTCTTAAAATCTGCAAAGGAGTTAACCCTTTCCACTGACAGCTGTTTAAGTTTACCAAGCAACACATTTAGTATGACATTTAAACATATTGGACATTATTAAATTTGAGTTTCTTAATTTTAAGTTAATAGTTCGCCTAGAGTGACAGAAGAAAATTATGATTTGATAAATTAACCCCTTGGGCTTTTAAGCAGAGCCACACCGGATTATTTTCTTTCTTTTGTTATATGACAGTTACCTTGTAAAGTAATTGCAGCACTTCTGTCTCTAATGTTAAAACACTGTGTAAACCTCTTAGCCTGGGAATCACTTGTTTCTGAAATTGGAATTGATAAAATAAATTGATCGAAATGAAATTGAACATGGACAAAACTGGTCAGTCCAACAATACTGCTGCTTGGATTTTGGGACAATTTTGAAATAACATATTCGACTGAGACACTATCTAATGTGTTACTTTTGGAAAAGTAAAGATCCTCTAAAATAATGATAACTGTAAAGGCTTAATAATCAATATTATACTGTAGAGTAAAGTTTCTCCAGTGCTCATGAATGAGATATGAATGTTTATTAATGGGATGTGTAAAATGGAGAGAGGAAGTGATTGAACGTGTAAGATAGAAACAGAAAAATTACACCACCAAATGAGAATTTCCCTAGCTTTCTAGTGAAAGTCAGGAAAGTGTAGTTACGAATATTAAACACATAGCTTTCTCTTGGAGACATTTCTCTGTACTGAGCTTTTTAAGAAAGCTTTGATAGCCTGGCCACTACCCAAGATATCGGAACGATGCAGAGGAAGATGAGCAACGATCTCCAGACGATTGCAATCTTTTGGTACCTGAAAGTCCGAGAATGGCATGTATCAAATGGCACATGTGGCATAATATGGAGATACCGATATGATTGTGCAAATTAGATTTGTTACATATGAAGCAATTACCATCCGTAAATGCATGGTGTATCTGCACTGAAGAACCGTTCTCTGGCATACTCAATTACATGACAACAGCACGACATGAAATGATTAATGCGGCTCAGTAGAGTGAGACAAATTTGAAAGCATTGACACACACTCCATCGATAAATTATCTAATTAATGAAACAATCAGAATAGAGTGAAACACACTGCTACCTGTTAGAGGGATTTGAATTGAAGTTGAAGTGGAGAGTTACATGGAATTTGGATTGTGACAATTGAGGGCTAATGAGAAATCATGTTTAGTAAGAATTATCCTCAAGATGGATACCAGTAAAAGAAAGATCTCGAGAATCTTTTAAGTTCATGGCTTGTTGATTCGATGTTAAACTGTAATGTCGCTTAAGACGGTTGTAAAACTGAATTTAACTGTGCTTGTAATAATTGTGTTTTGTAGGTAACAGAGTGTGGGAAAAACCTGTACGAATCCAGTATGAGGTAATTTTGGTGGTGCCTCCTGTGTCACTACTTCCGCAACTACCATGCTTTACGGGTCTAACAGGACCTGTCCCACCAACCAACACGTTTTTAAGTATGGGCAGCAGAATTATGTGGCACAATTCGGATACTACATTCCCCTGTTGCCTGAGACCTTCAGTGAGCTTGTGATGCGACTGAAATTCTCCCTAAAGCATATTTATATTTTGGAGCAAGACAACTCGAGAATAGATATTGAAATTGACAGCATTGGGGACAACTCACACTGGTGGGATATTGGGCTTGATATATCAGCACACCCTTACGTTCGTATTAGTTCCCATGTTCTGGGAGTTCTCCAACTTGTAATGATAGTGTATTTCATATATGTATACCCTATGTAGTAAGACTTTGATGCTAAGGCAATTGTGTACTCATGTCTATGACTATCCAGCACCAACAAATTACTTTAGCACACCGAAAGAGAAGATCAACATAGAGGAGAGCCCAGGCGGGGTAAAACCAGGAAAGATAGAAGAAACAGATGATCCCCCAGATGGGGCAGAATTGGAACACCAGAAACGTGAATTGAATTTGAGTAAAGGGGCAGAGGTGGCTCCTCCCCCTCAAACGAATGGACTGTAAGAGAGGGGGAAATCTTCATTTTCGAGACTCCCTACTAACTAGCGCCCAAGTTGAAAGAACAATAAGAACTAGCAAGATTAGTCAAGAGCCGATTGTGAGAAGTCAATAAGGGTATTCACTTCTCAAGGTGGGGAGATGTAAGAAATCGTGGATTGAAAGAAATAATAGTCTGTTACGGGTTCTCCAGATCAGCAGTTTGCCTAATTTGATGACACAGAAAGATTCCAGTCATGTCAGAAAAATAGCTGCACAGAGAGCTGAATTTCGAGGTCAGAACACAGAAAATGCCATCTGGTGGGCATAACTAGAGCTGATAAGGGATGCAGCAAGAAGCTGTGGGATAAACAAGTTGTCTATGAGAGGGCAAGAAGACCTTTATATCAGAGGTAAGGAGGAAAATTACCTCATGAGACTGGGAGGGAGTCTGTTAAATGTAGCCTCTCCCTTGTAATTGGACAAAAGGGTGGTGAACAAATGATTGCCACCAGGTATCCAGCAGCCCACCGAAATAACTATAAATATAGACCACCGAGAGAGGAAATCAGACAGTTAGGGGTGAAGGCTTCCGCGAGGTGGCTACCGTCAAGTTTAACCTCTGAGGTGGCTGACGGCCTAGCACCTCCAACAGCTCGAGGGATGACCCAACGGAAGTGACCGCTGCTGCAGAATGCAGAAATCCACCCAATCCAAGACCACCGTACTGCCTCCCCGTCCGTCCAGTTGTTTCGTTCCGTTCCAGGGCCGTAAATTGCCCTCATCTGTCACGGGTTGTATGTCTACTGTATCTATTTCAATCGCATGTAGTAATATCTGATTATGCTTTAAACTATAGCTCTTTAATAAAAAGCCTTACAACTCCTAATACCCTTTGGGTAATCTGTGTGTGACCTGTGATCCTAATCTTAGACTCTCTGTCTCTTTCCCGTCGGCTGTGTTCCCCGTCTGTCTCACACTTTCTGTCACCCCATCTGATTCTCGCTCTGTTTCCCCAAGCATGTCTCTCTCTCTGTCTCCCCCGTTTCTGTCTTTCTCTCTGCCCCCGTCTATCTAATCCCTGTCAATCTCGCCTCCATCTCTCTCCCCCACATCTATCTCCACCCCGTCAGTTTCCGATATCTCTCTCTCTCTCTCTCTCTGTATCCCTCTCTGTACCCCCTCTGTCTTTCTATCTGTCTCCACCGTCTGTCTCTCTCTCTCTCGCTGTCTCCCCAATCTGTTTCTCACTCTGTCTTCCTCCCCCATCTGTTACCGGCCGTCTGTATTCCTTCGTCTATCTCTCTCTGTCCCCCTCGACTGGCGTCACCATCTGTCTCACGCCGTCTGTCTCCCCGTCTGATTATCACTCTGTCTCATCCCCTCTGCCTCACTGTTTGTCTACCTGCAACTGTCTTCTCCCATCTGCCTGCCCTTCCGGCTCCCCTTTTTTACCCCCTCATCTGTATCTCTCCCTCTCACACTCTCTGTCTCCCCAACATCTGTCTTTCTCTCTGTATCCACCCCCTTCCCCCCCGGCATCTGTCGCCACCTAATCTGTTTCCCCTGTCTATCTCACTCTCTGTCTATTCCAGGCTGTCTTCCCCGTCAGTCTCTCTCTCTGTTTCCCCTATCTGTCGGTCTATCTGTTTTAACCCCATCTCTCTCTCTCTCTCTTTTACTCCCCGTCTGCCTTTTTCTCACCCGTCGCTCTCTCTCTCTCCTCCTGTCTCCACCGTCTCTCTCCGCCCGTCTGTCTCCCATTCTGTCTGACTCTCTCTCTCTCTGTCTATCTCTCACTTTCTTCCCCCTCTGTCCCCCTTATCTGTATCCTCCCGTCTGTCTGTGTCTCTCTCCCTATCTGTCTTTCTCTCCCTTTGTAGTGCCCCTTCACGTGTTTATCTCGCTTTCCCTTAAATACATCTATGCTATTCTCCTCAACCACTCCCTGTGGTAGTGAGTTCCACATTCTCACCAGTTTCTGAGTAAAGAATTTTCTCCTGAATTCTTGATTGGATTTATTTGTGACTATCTTATATTTATCGCCCCTATTTTTAGTTTCAGAATTATTTCATGATTTCCGTTTTTTTAAATGTATTCGTAAAATTCTCAACACACCTTGTCTCAACAGCACATTGTGTTTGCTTTTCTGCTTCGCCTTCATCAGAGTACAAGTAACGGTTAAAATCTGGCTCAAAAACTGCGGAACGTCGATTCTACAAATGAGAAAAGAACTCAATGGCTTCTGTTATCACAGAATCACAGAATCATTCAGCACAGAAGGAGGCCATACCGTCCATCGAGCCTCTGCTGGCTCTTTGAAAGAGCGCTCCAATTAGTCCCACTCCCCTGTCTTTTTCGTAGCCCTGCAAATCCCTCACTTCCAGTGTTGATCCCGTTCCCTTTTGAAAGTTATCATTGAATCTGCTGCGATCACTTTTTCAGGCAGTGAATTCCAGACCATAATAAGTCGCCTCTCCTCGTCTTCCCTCTGGTTCTTTTGCCAATTATCTTAAATCTGTGTCTTCTGGTTACCAACCATTCTACAGTGGAAACAGTTTCTCATTATTTGCTCTGTCCAGGCCCTTGAACACCTCTATTAATGTTACCCTTTACCTTCTCTGCTCGAAGGGAAAGATTTCAGCTGCTCCAGTCTCTCCATTTAACTGAAACACCACATCTCTGCTACCATTCTAGTAAATCTGCTCTGCGCCTTCTCTAAGGCCTTGACATCTTTCATGAAGTGAGGTGCCCAGAATTGTACACAACACTGCAGCTCAGGCCTAACCGTTCATTTATAAAGGTTTAGCATAACATCATTGCTTTTGTACTCTATGCCTCTATTTATAAATGTGAGAAGTGGCACAACACCAGGTTATAGTCCAACAGATTTATTTGAAATCACAAGCTTTCGGAGCGCTGCTCCTTCGTCAGGCTCCCTTCACCTGACTAAGTGCTCCGAAAGCTTGTGATTTTAAATAAAGCTGTTGGACTATAACCTGGTATTGTGCGACTTCTCACATTTGTCCATCCCAGTCCAACACCGGAATCTCCACATCATGGCTTCTATTTATAATGCCAAAGATCCTTTATGCGGTTTTAACAATCTTAGCTACTTGTCTTGCCACCTTCAAAGATTTGTGCACACAAACGCCCAGGTCTCTCTGTACCTGCACTCCATTTAAAATTGTACCATTTAGCTTTTATTGCCTCTTCTCATTTTCCTCCCAAAGTGTATCACTTCGCATTTTTCTGTGTTAAATTTTATCTGCCATGTGTCTGCCCATTTCGCCAGTCTGTCTATGTGCTACTGAAGTCTGCTACTCTCCTCACTGTTTGTTACATTTCAGCAGACTGTCTGTGTGCTCCTGAAGTCAGCTCCTCTCCTCACTGTTTACTACATTTCTGAGTTTCGTGTCATCTGCAAACTTTGAAATTATGCCTTTAGAGTTAAGTCCAGGCCATTAATGTCTTTAAGAAAGAGCACTGGCCTTAATATCGACCACTGGGTGACACCACTGTAAACCTCCCTTCTGTCTGAAAAACACTTGTTCACCACAACTCTCGGTTATCTGTCCCTCGTCCAATGTCGTATTCACGTAGCCACTGCCGCCTTAATCCCATGGCACTTTATCAAACGCCTTTACAATGTCCATATACACAACATCAATCGCAGTACCCTCATCAACCCTCTTCGTTACTTCATCAGAAACTCAATCAAGTTTATCAGACACACTTAGACTTTAAAACAATCTGTGTTAGTTGTCATTTATTAATCCATGTTTTTCCAAGTGACAGATAATTTTGTCCAGGAATATGTCCTCTCGTAGTTTCCCCATCACTGACGATAGGCAGAGTGGCCTGTAGTTACAGGGTTTATCCCTCTCTCCTTTCTTAAACAGTGTGTAACATTTACAACCCCCCAGTACTCTGGCACCACTCCCATTTCCAAGGAGGATTGAAAGATTCTGATCAGAGCCTCCGCTATTTCCATCATTCCTTCCTTCAGCTAACCTCATACATCCCATCCGGACCGGGGAAATGTTCTTCTTTACTGTGATACAAAAAGTGCTGGATTGAAAGGGGTTAACTGAAGCTGTTTGTTCAGTGACTGCAATTAATGTCAGTCTCCACGGGTTAACTGAAGTTGTTTGTTCAGTGACTGTAATTAATGTCAATCTCCACGGGTTAAATGAAGTTGTTTGTTCAATGACTGTAATTAATGTCAGTCTCCATGGACAATAATTGTATCAGTGAAGGGTTTAAATCTTCTATTAATAAGGGACTCCTTTCAATGTGTTATCCCATAGTGTCAGTGAGAGCATCAACTGCGGCACTAACAGGAATCAGCGCTCTGCTCCACTGAGAGGGAGTCGGAATCTGAGAACATTAGATTGGAATGTTACAACAATGGGTCGGAATCTGAGAACAGTAGATTGGAATGTTACAGCAATGGGTCGGAATCTGAGAACAGTAGATTGGAATGTTACAGCAATGGGCAGGAGTTTCATCTCGGAGATTGACTATATTTCTGCAAATTATGATAGACTATCATTAGACTGGCGGATCTATTGCGCACTTGTGATTATTCAATATTTTTACTATCCCCTCCTCGCTGCTGTTGGTGTTCCTGGTAAGTCTCTCTATCCAGCTATTAATTCTATCAATCATGTTAACCTGCATTACTGTTCTTGTCATGTAGTCTTCCGTCCTTGTTGTTGTTCCAGGTAAGTCTCTGCATCCAACTATTAATTCTGCAAACCTTTGCTAACTGTATTACTGTTCTTGTCATTTGCTCTCCCCTCTTTGCTGCGGTTGGTGTCCCTGTTAAGTCTCTATATCCAGCAATTAGATCTGTAATTCTCTGAATCACCAGACCTGCCTATTACCATCTCCATAATATCGCCCATCTCTGCCCCGCCTCAGCCCTTCCCTTGCATAAACTCTCACCCGTGCCTTGGTTAAATCCAGACTCGACGATTCCAATGCTTTCCCGGCCGGCCTCCCAGTTACAAGCCTTCATGAACGAGAGCTCATCCAAAACTCTGCTGCCCATATCCGAACTCGCACCAATTCCCGTTCACCCATCACCCCTGTGATCACTGACCTACATTGACTCCCGATCCGGCAATAGCTCGATCTTAATATTCTATTCTAAAGATCAAATTCCATCATGGCCTCACCCTTACAATTAGTCCCATTCCCCTGCTCTTTTCCTATATTGCTGCAAATTGTTCCCCTTCAAGTATTTATCCAATTCCCCTTTGAAAGTCAATTTCTTTCCATCTGTACCTCTCCCAGTCTTTCTGTCTCTCTTTTTATTTCTCTCTTTCTCTTTCTCTTGCTGTCTCGCTCCCTCTACTCTGTCTCTGTCTCTTGCTCATAGAATCAGAGAACGGTACAGCACGGACGGAGGCCATTCGGCTCATCATGTCCATGCTGTCTCTTTGAAAGAGCTATCTAATTAATCCTACTCTTAAATCAGAGCCCTGTAAAAATTTCCCCTTCAACTAATCATCCAATTCCCTTTCGAAAGCTACTATTGAATCTGCTTCCACCACCTTCTCAGACAGTGCATTCCGGATCAAAACAACTCATTGCGTAAAGAAAGTTCTCCTCATCGCTGCTCCGGTTCTTTTGCCAATTACCTTAAATCTGTGTTCTCTTGTTACCCACCATTCTGCCTCTGGAAACAGACTTACTTACCCAATCAAAGCCCATCATGATTTTGAACATCTACATTAAATCTCCCCTAATGGAAAAGGACAAAGATAGACCGGGTGTAAAAGCTCTCAATGGAGGAAAGGCCAATTTTACTAAGTTGAGATGTGATTAGCAAAAGTGGACTGAAAACAGCTTATTGAAGGGAAATCAGTGTCAAAGCAGTGGAAGGCATTTAAGGAGGAGATAGTGAGGATTCAGAGCAAATACGTGCTCACAAAGAAAAAGGATGGGAGTCCCAAATCTAGAACCCCCTTTGGATGTCAAGGTGCATACAGGGTAGAATAAGAAAAAAAAGGGAAGCTTTTGACAGTTACCAAGAGCTAAATGCTACAGAAAGCCGAGAGGAGTATAGAAAGTGCAGGGATGAAATTAAAAAGCAAATTAGGAAAGCAACGGAAGGGTATGATAAAATATTGGCAAGTAAAATCAAGGAACACCCAAAAATGTTTTATAAATATATAAAGCGCAAGAAGATCACGAACGAAATAATAGAGCCAATTAAAGACCAAAAAGTGTGGAGGCAGGAGATGTGGTCATGGTTCTTAATAAATACTTTGCATCTGTCTTCACAGAAGATAGGGACGATAAAGACATTGCAGTTAAGGAGGAGAGCGAAATATTAAATGAGATAAACATAGTGAGAGAGTAAATATTAAGGGGTTTAGCATATTTGAATGTAGATAAATCTCGAGGCTCGGATGAAATCTATCTCAGGCTAATAGGAGAGGCAAGGGTGGAAATAGCGGAGGCTCAGATAATCATTTTCTAATCCTCATTGGCTACAGGTGTGGTGCCAGAGGACTGGAACGCTGCTAACATTGTTTCGAAAAAATAGGAGCAGGTGTCGGCATTTCGGCCCCTCGAGCTTGCTCCGCCATTCAATATGATCATGGCTGATTCTCTATCTCAATACCATATTCCCGCTCTCTCCCCATACACCGTGATGCCTTTTGTGTCTAGAAATCTATCTATCTCCTTATAGAAACATACCTGTGATGTCACACTGCCGTTTTCTTTTGTTGATGATGGTCTGCTGCTGCTTTTATCCCCGCTCTCGGGCCTCGGTCTGCTCCCGTACAGGTCCGCCGTTGCTCCGTGGGAGAAGTAAGGAAAACAAGCACCTCCTTCCTCCACTCTGAAATGGCCTAGCAAGCCACTCAGTTGTATAAGGTGGCTCACCGCCACCTTTTCAAGGGCAATTATGGATGGACAATAAATGCTGGCCTTGCCAGCGACGTACACATATCGTGATTAAAAAAAAATGTCCAAGTCTGGATGGTGTGTAAAATGAAGGGGCAAATTGGAGGTGGTGGTGTTTTGTGCTACAGTCCGAGCCGAATTCTACCCCCTCCCCGTCCACTTGATGACAATTGTAGGAATCCAGCTGTGGTCCTGGGGGTGAAAAGTACTTACGGTAAAATACTAAACATAAACAAACTAACTTTTGGCATTTTCAGGATGCAAATCCTTTACTGGACACTTGACAATGAATTGGGGTGGAACACGAGTATGAAAATTTTATAATCGAGGCGTTGCTGGAACACGAGCCAGTGTAGGTCAGCGAGTACAGGGGTGATGGGTGAACAGGAATTGGTGCGAGTTAGGAAACGAACAGCAACGTTTTGGATGAGACAGAAATGCTTATTATTAGTTTAGATTTAACTTGTGGCGGGGCGCCATCTAAACGGGCATTATCCACATTTCCGTCCGTGGACAATATATCGATGCACCTTCCCTTTAAGGCACCTTACCTTTAAGGCAGGAGTGGGCGTGTCCTCAGGCTTTTTCCAGAGAATTCTGAGAGCAGTCTGTTTAACCATTTTGTACCATGCAGTTGAATTAAAGTCTCTTGTTTAAGACACATGGATTCAGCCTTAATTCGTGTTTCGCGGCAGCCTCAACATTGATGACCCCGATGCTCAGAACATTTTCCGAGCACTGCAATGGCAGACACGAAAAAAGTTTCCATGAAACTGCCGGAGTTTTGTGAAAACCAGCCCGAAGCTTGGTTTCTCCAAGCTGAATCACGCTTCTGGCTGCAACACATCACCACAGATGGGACGAAATGCGACTATTTCGTCACATCACTCGGTAGCGCCACAGTTTCAAAGGTTTGGACAATGCTGCAGAACCCACCAGAGGAAGGCAAGTACGCACATATCAAGACAGCGCTCCTTAAAAAATTTACGGCCTCGGCATATGAGCGAAACTGCCACCTCCTCGACCTTCCAGGCCTCGGTGATGCCTCACCGTCAGACTTCCTCTCCCACATGCTGTCCCTCAGCGACGAGAGCCCACCTGGATCCCTCCTCCGCACGCTGCTCATCTGCCAGCTCCCTCTCAGCATCCGCCCAGCGATCGTGGCGACCGGCCTCACGAACCTGGAAGCCCTGGACGATGAGGCCGACAAGCTGCTGTCCGCTCACTCCAGCCGCGACGTCACTCCGGACCTGGCAGCCAAAGCCTGGGCGCGCCCCTCACCGGCCACCACGCGGCCACAAGGGCCTGCCACCAGGCCCACGGGGCCTTCATGCCCCACTAACACGGGTCACTGTTACTACCACGCACGGTTCGGCGCCAGGGCACAACGATGCACACATCCCTGCTATTTCAAGTCCGCCCCCGTACCAGCCCCCGCGATGGCCGTGGGCCACGCGGGCTCCCTGCTGTTCATTACGGATGACAAAACTGGCCGCCGGTTCCTGTGCGACACTGGGGCTCAGCACAGCTTCATCCCGGCCTCCTCCGTCGACATCCAAAAGGGCGAACGAGGACCGGCGCTGGCTTCTGCTAATGGCTTGGAAATCTGGACGTATGGCACCCGAACAGTCACCCTCGACCTCGCTGGTCGCCGCTACTGCCAACGTGCTCTCCCCTCTCATCGGCGCAGATTTTCTGTGCGCCCACGGCCTACTGGATTACATCCCTCGTCACCGCCTCGTGGACATGAACACCATGTCCCCCATCCTGGGTGCCATGGACCCCTGTCAAACCGGCGACATGGCGTCACAGTGCCACGCCCGGGCCGCGGATGACTACTCGGCATTCCTGGCCGAATGACCGGCCCTTACTGATCCGACCTTCTCCGCGGAGGCCGCCAAACACGGGGTGGAACAATTCATCCCCACCACAGGCCCCCCAGAGTATGCCCACGCCCGCAGGCTGGACCCGACCAAACTGGAGATTGCGCGGACTGAGTTTGCCACCATGGAACAGCTGGGCATCATCCGCCGCTCCAACTGTCCCTGGGCCTCCCCACTCCACATCACCCCCAAACCAGGCGGAGGTAGGCACCCCTGCGTGGATTACCGCCGCCTCAACGACGTCACCACCCTTGATCGGTACCCCGTGCCGCATATTCAGGACTTCTTGGCTCGACTGGCTGGCCGCTCTGTCTTTTCCAAGGTCGACCTGGTGCGCGGCTACCACCAAGTCCCCGTCCAACCCGCGGACGTCCCCATGACGGCCGTAATCACCACCTTCGGCCTGTTCGAGTCCCTGCGGATGTCCTTCGGCCTGAAAAACGCGGCCCAGGCATTCTAACGGCTCATGGACTCGGTCCTTCGGGTCCTGAAGTTCCTGTTCGTCTACCTGGGCGACATCCTGGTAGCCAGTTCCTCCAAGTAGGAACACCTCGAACACCTTCGCATCCTGTTCGGGCACCTCAGCGACCACGGGCTCATCTTCAGCCCAGCCAAATGCCAGTTCGGCCTGGACAAGATCGACTTCCTCGGCCACCACATCACCCATGCTGGGGCCATTCCCCTGCCCACCAAGGTGCAGGCCGTCCAACAATTTCCCCGCCGCACCACCATCAAAGGCCTCCAGGAGTTCCTCGGGATGGTGAATTTCTATAACCACTTCATCCCCAAAGCGGCGTCCCTCATGAGGCACCTGTATGAAGCCCTCTGGGGCAGGCGCGGCAAGATGGCGGTCGAATGGACGGCAGACGCATCCGCCACCTTCAACTCCACCAAGACCGCGCTCGCCAACGCCACCCTGATCGCGCACCCACATCCCAATGCCAGGGTAGCGCTCACCACAGACGCCTCCGACCACGCGGTCGGCGCCGTGTATGAGCAGTGGGTCGATGGCACCTGGCAACCACTTGCCTTTTCAACCGGCAAATACGCCCCCCGGAGCTCAAGTACAGCACCTTCGACCGCGAGCTCCTCGCGCTGTTCCTGGCGGTCTGCCGTTTCCGGTTTTTGCTTGAGGGCCACCCCTTCACGGCGTTTGTCGACCACAAGCCCCTGACATTCGCAATGGCAAAGACAACCGACCCCTGGTGCACCAGGCAGCAGCGCCAGCTCGCGGCAGTGTCCGAGTTCACCACGGACATCTCCGGCCGAGACAATGTGGTAGCCGACAGCCTCTCCCACCCCTCCATCCACGCTGCACACCTGGCAGTCGACTACGCTCAACTTGCAGCAGACCAAATCACCGACCCTGATCTGCTCTCCGCACCCACCAACCTACCAGGGCTACGCCTGGTCGACGTCGCCTGTTGCCCGACCGCAGTCACGGTCAAGTGCGACATATCCCTATGTCAACCTCGGCCCGTCGTCCCAGCGTTCTGGCGCCGCCGGGTATTCGACATTCTCCACAACCTCTCCCACCCCGGCGCCCGCGCATCCATCAAATTGCTAGCCAACCGCTTCGTTTGGCGCAACCTTCGCAAGGATGTGCGTACTTCGGCCATCTCGTGCCTAGCATGCCAATGGGCCAACGTACAGCAACACACGAAAGCACCCCTCGAGGAGTTTACCGTCCCCTCACGGAGATTCGACCAAATCCACGTGGTAATCGTCGGGCCCCTGCCACCGTCGCAAGGCCGCACGCACTTGCTGACCATCGTTGACCGCACCACACGCTGGCCCGAGGCAATTCCACTGAACTCTACCATCACCGCCGACATCGGCAGAGCCTTCGTCAGCACCTGGGTCGCACGGTTCGGCGTCCCCTCCGACATGACGTCGGACAGACGTCCGCAATTTACCTCTGAACTCTGTACCACCGTCGCACGAAATCTCGGGGTGACCATTCACCGCACCACAGCGTACCACCCTCAACCCAATGGACTGTGTGAGCGGTTCCACTGATCCTTGAAGGCAACTCTTCGAGCCAGCCTCCAGGACGACGCCTGGACCGCCCGACTTCCTTGGGTCCTCCTCGGCCTGCGCACCGCGGTTAAAGAAGACCTCCATGCATCGGCATCACAGCCCGTGTACGTTCAGCCGCTGTGCGTACCCGGCGAGTTCCTGCCCACCGCCACGACACCCTGGTCAGCCGACCAGCAATGCCACGACTTCGCCTCATGCTGCACTGCAGTTCGCCCGACATGGCAAGTCCACCTCACACGTCCGACTTAGCCAGCACCAGGCACGGTTTGTTTTCGTCCGGCACGACGCCCACCGCGGACCCCTTCAACCCCCGTAAGATGGGCCCTACATGTTGCTACAGGCTGGGGACAAATTTTTCACCCTGCAAGTGGGCGACAGGACTGAAGAAGTGTCGGTTGACCGACTCAAGCCAGCACACTTGGAGACCGGTGAGCAGGTCCCTGTAGCTCATCCTCCTCCATGCGGCCGACCTGCCCTCAAGCCGGTTCAACCGGCTGCTCCACGTCCGGCCGTTCCACGTCCACCGGCGTCCTACAAGAGCCGCTCCGGACGGCCCATCATCCCGCCGCACCGTCACGTCCACACCTCCTAAGTGGATTCTGCGGTTGAGCTGTGTGGCGCATCGCCAACTAAACGGGCATTTTCCACATTTCCGTCCATGGACAATATATCGATGCACCTTCCCTTTAACGCACCTTACCTTTAAGGCAGGAGTGGGTTGGGCCTCAGGGTTTTTCCAGAGAATTCTGAGAGCAGTCTGTTCAGCCATTTTTACCATGCAGTTGAATTAATGTCTCTTGTTTAACACACATGGATTCAGCCTTAATTCGTGTTTCGCGGCAGCCTCAACAAACACATATATCTCCCCACCATAGGAAAAATCTGTCTCAGAAGTTAACAAATGACTCTGAATGGGTTCAAGCCGAACCTTTGAGAGGCAAAGTCTTAGTCCAGTTCATCAGCACGCTGTGACATTAGATATCTGCCGATGTCTGCAGACAAGGGCCGAGAAATTCGGCTTGGGCGGTGGCGCTAAACGGGCGGCATCATCGGGCGCCCGTTAACGTACTGCTTGATATTTAGTTCCACTGCAGTCAATGACGGATTTCTAGGCCTGGTTCTTCAATTATGAACATTACTTTCCAGCAAAGGTTTGTCCGTAACTCAGTGAACTCACTTCAATGTCAAAGAACTACTCTCAGTAATCCTGCACCATTAACACTCCTGTGGACCCAAAAACAATGGCCTCCTGTTTAAAAAAAGCTCCATTCTAGCTCTTCCTAATTGTATAACGTGCAATGAACACATAAACAAGAGGGCGGAGACACAGTCACTGACACAGGAACACTCACTCAGGCTTTTTAAAAAGGCAGGACCTGCCACACAGGCTTTTTAAAGATACAGGACCAGTCACACAAGCTTTTTAAAGAGGCAAAATTCTGCAAACCAAAGGGCCTAGAAAATCCTCTCGGGCGGTGCCACAAAGCGGGCGGTATCGGATCCGAAATTCCGATCAGATATTCTCATGTCTGTTCGACCATTAATGTTCGTTCACAGATTCTAATCTTGGACTTAATATGACGACTTAGAACCTGCTTATTTTGCAGACATTTAGTTTTAATATGTGTACATGTCCTTAATATTGAGAAATGTATGATAAATTTATTGGAATTAGTAGAGTCTTACCGACATGTCATCCCTCTGTCTACAGATATTATTGCAAACACTCCTGACTTGTGCCTTGTAGGTGTTGGAGATGCTTTGGGGAGTCAGCTGGTGAGACACTCACCGCAGAATACCCAGCCTCTGACCTGCTGTAGTAGCCACAGCATTTATGTGGCTGGTCCAATGAGTCTTTGATCAATGGCGATCCCTTGGATTTTGATGGTGGAGGATTCGGTGATGAAAATGCCGTTGACTGTCAAGTGGAGGAGATTAGGCTGCCTCTTGTTGGAGGTGGTCATCGTCTGCCTCTTGTGTGGTGAGATGTCACCATAATGACACTATGGATGAGGGATTTCAGTTATGTGGAGAGACTGGAGATGCTGAGATTGTTCTCCTTATAGCAGAGAAGGTTAGGGGGAGATTGAATAGAAGTGTTCAGACAGATAAGGGGTTTTGATACAGTTAGAAAGGACAAGTTGTTTCCACTACTTGCCTTGTCATTACCAAAAGGGCACAGATATAAGATAATTGGTAAAAGAAAAAGGGGACAGATGAGAAGAACTTTGGACATGCAGTGAGTTTTTATGATCTGGAATGAACTCGGAAAGTCTGGTGGAAGCAGAGTCAGTAGGCCCAGGTCGAAGCACTCTCGGCTCTGAGTCAGAAGGTTGTGGGTTTAAGTCCCACTCCAGCGACTTGAGTACAAAGATCTAGGTTAACACTGCAGTGCAATACTGAGGGATCGCTGCAGGTTTGGAGGGGCAGTAGTGAGGGAGCATTGCACTGTCAGAGGGGCCGTCTTTCAGATGAGATGTTAGACCAAGGCCCGTCTGTTCTCTAAGGTGGATGTAAAAGATCCCATGGAATTTTATCGAAGAGAAGAAGCAGAGTTAACCCCGGTCTTCTGGCCAATATTTACCTCAATCAACATGATTAAAGCAGATTATCTGGTCATTATCACATTGCTGTTTGTGGGAGCTTGCTGTGCGCAAATTGGCTGCCGCATTTCCGACAGTACAACAGTGACTCCACTTCAAAAGTACTTAATTGACGGTAAAGCACTTTGGTACATCCCAGGGTCGTGAAAAGCGCTATATCAATGCAATTATTTCTTTCTTTTTTTCTGAACTATAACTTCCAAAAGATAATTGGATATATACTTCAAATGGGCACATTTTCAGGGCTATGGGGAAACGGTTTAATTATTCACTACCATTCACATCAGGATATGACAGCTTTGAAATAATCTGATCTGTTGGTTGTGGGATCGCTTGACTCTGTCTAACTTCTTCCCATTGGGCACCATGGTAGTGGCACATGATACGATGGACGGTGTCCTCAGGGTGAAAGCCAGACTTATTCTCTACAAATATTGTGCAGTGTTCAGTCCTACCAATATCATCATGAATAGATGCCAATGCGGTAGGGTTGGTTGGGGAATACGAGGTCACACAGGCGATTCTCTCATCTTGGTTCTCCCACCACCTGCCGCAATCCCAGTCAGGCAGCTGTGTTCTTCAGGGCTGGTGCAGTGATGGTACTTCCGATAGTACTATTAGTGATGGACATTGAAGATTGCCCCTCCAGACCCAGAGTATAATTTGTGCCCTTTCTGCTCTAGGTGGACCCATCAACTGGTGTTCAGCATGAAGATGTGCCTATTCATCACCTGAGGGAGGGCGGAAATGGTACACAGCAGGTAGTCACCTTGCCCATATCTGACTGGAAGCAATGAGACTTCATTATGTCCTTAGGAAATATTGAGGACTCGCAGGGTTTCTCCCTCCCGACTGTATACCCTGTGCCCCCATCTCTGCTGGGTCTTTGCTGATCCTGGGATGGTGATGGTGGAGTCGGGAATGTTGACTGGCAGGTATGATTCTGTGAGTATGATTATGCTAGAATTCAATGGTTCCAGAGTGTTTATTGAGTATTGAGGTGCTTACAGGGTATTTATCGCATTGGTTAATATTTTAAGCATTTCCTTTGATTGCTTGGTATCAAACCTTTGCTCCTTTTAATTGCTCTTTCCCTCGATCAAACACCATTACATGTCTGTCTGGGTAAGGTCAATCTTTAGAAACATCTTGTTCTTGTTCTAGTTTCAGGCAAATGAGAAATGAACTGGGAATAAAGTTCGTGGACCGAGGCGGGAATAGTTTAATCTAGGCAGCCCTGGGAATAAAATTCCTGGACTGAAGCGGGAGCAGTGTAAACTCGGCAGCCCTGGGAATAAAATTCCTGGATTGAGGCGGGAGCAATGTCATGTAGGCGAGTCCCATCGTTCCATTACTGGGATCATCTCTCCGATCCTGCCGTTTAGGACCATTTATGTTTGGTTATTTTTTATCCTGATGGCCTGGTATGGAATAATTCAGAAAACAACTGTGGGGAAATCCATATTTTTCAGTGGTCAGCACAGAGTGATCCTAAAAGGAGTGTTTCTAAACAGAGTGCTAAGTTTGGGAATTTGGAGAGAGTAGGAATTAAGAACAGAGGGGGAAGTTGCAGAGAGCGAGGGGATCGGCCGGAGATAAAGGTAGGCCAGAGAACCCGGAGCACAAGGGAGCACAAGGGAGCGAGGTAAGTGACGTCAACACAAGGGAAGGCACTGCAAAGAAAAGAAATGATGAGCAGATGATGATTTTTTTTAAGTCAAGAGTTTAATTCTGCTAAGTTAGGTGATAGTCTATTAAATAGTCGCATGGAAGGGCACCTCAGGCCCGTGGAATGCACATTTTGTGCAATGTGGGAACCCCAGGACACTTCCCACGGGTTTCGGAGCTTGAGCAGCAGCTGGCGTCACTGCGGTGCATCCATGAAGCTGAGAGCTCCGTGGATAGCACGTTTCAGGAGGTGGTCACCCCGCAACATAAGAGTGCGCAGGCAGAGAGGGAATGGGTGACCGTCAGACAGACCGGGTGGACCACGCAGGGAGTGCAGGAGTCCCTTGAGTGCATCTCACTCTCTAACCAGTATTAGATGGGTCCTGTGGGGAAAACAGCAAGAGCCAATTCCATGGCACCACGGGTGGCTCAGCTGCAGATGGGGGAAGGAGGAAGATCGGGAAAGCAATAGTGGTAGGAGATTCGATAGGTAGGGGAACAGACAATCTTTTCTCCGGCCGCAGATGACTCCAGGATGATATGTTGCCTCCCTGGTGCCAGGGTCAAGGATGTCACTGAGTGGCTGCAGGACATTCTGAGCGGGAAGGGTGAACAGCCAAATGTCGTGGTCCATATCGGTACCAACGACATAGGTGGAAAGAGGGATGTGTTACTGCAGGAAGATCATGGGGAGCTAGGAAAGATATTAAAAATCAGGACCTCGAAGGTAGTAATCTCCGGATTACACCCGGTGCCACAAGCTAGTGAGTATAGAAATAGGAGGATAGAGCAGATGAATGCGAGGTGGGAGAGATGGTGCAGGAGGGAGGGCTTTAGATTTCTGGGACATTGAAACCGGTTCTGGGGGAGGTGGGACCTATACAGGGCGGACGGCTTACACCTCAACAGAGCCGGGACCAATATCCTCACGGGGTGGTGGGGGCTGCTAGTGCTCATGGGGATGTTTTAAACTCATCTGAAAGGGGTGTGGGCACCAGGATGTGGCATTAGAAAGGAGAAACAAGGTGCACAAATGGTTGGGAGAGACAGAATGCAGTAGAGTATTAAATAGTACGGTATTACGTGGGGTCAGACTAAAAGAGAATCCAATGAGGTCTAAGAGAGAAACAGAAAATGATTCTGCCATCCCCATTTGCAACATTTAAACACTCCTGTCTCCCACCCTATCTCAGACCGCCCCTTTGGTTCAGTCCTCCCCTCCCCCCTTTCCCTGCCCCTGCACCTGCTTTAAACCTGTTACATCATTAACATTTTCCAGTTCTGACGAAGGGTCACAGACCTAAAACGTTGACACTGTTTATCTCACCACGGATGCTGCCTTACCTGCTGAGTGCTTCCAGCATTTTCTGTTGTTATTTCAGATTTCCAGCATGCGCAGTATTTTGCTATTGCAAGGTCTAAAATAAAATTTAAAAACAACTTACATTTATACAACGCCTTTCACGAACTCCGGACGTCTCAAAGCACATTACTACAGCCAATGAAATACTTTTGAAGTGTATTCACTGTTATAATGTGGGAAACGCGGCAACCAATTTACGCGAGAATAAGATTAAGCAGAAAAAGGGACGTATGACAGATGTCAACTTGAGAATACAAATATGAACCAGGCTGAATATAGAAAGTTCAGAGAGGAAGTGAAAAAGGAAATAAGAGGGGAAAAGAGAGAATATGAGAATAGATTGGTAGCTAACATAAAATGGAATCCAAAAGTCTTCTCTAGGCATATAAATAGTAAACGGGTAGTAAGAGGAGGGGTGGGGCCGATTAAGGAACAGAAAGGAGACCTACGAATGGAGGCAGGGGTCATGGCTGAGGCATTAAATGAATACATTTCATCTGTTTTTAACAAGGAAGAAGCTGCTGCCAAAGACATAGTGAAAGAGGAGGTAGAGGAGATACTGGATGGGATAAAAACTGAAAAAGACTTGAAAGGCTGGTTGTACTTAAACTAGAGCAGTCTCCAGGAGCGGTTGGGATGCATCCTAGGATGCTGAGGGAGGTGAGGTTGTAAATTTCGGAGGTACTGGCCATAATCTTCCCATCCTCCTTAGATACGGTGTGATGCCAGAGGAAGGAAGAATTTCAAATATTACACACTTGTTCAAAAACGGGTGGACGGATATACCCAGCAACTATAAGCCAGTTGGTTTAACCTTGGTGGTGGGGAAGCTTTTACAAACGACGATCCGGCACAGAATTAACAGTCACTTGAAAAAGTGTTGATTAATTAAAGAAAGCCAGCACGGATTTGTCAAAGGCAAATCTTGTTTAACTAACCTGATCGAGTGTTTTGATGAGGTAACAGAAAGGGTTGATGAGGGCAATGCAGTTGATGTGGTGTACGTGGTCTTCCAAAAGGCATTGATAAAATGCTGCAAAATAGGATAGCCAGTAAAGTAGAAGCCCATGGAATAAAAAGGGGCAGTGGCAGCATACGGAATTGGCTAAGTGACAGGAAACAGAGTAGTGGTGAACGGTTGTTTTTCTGACTGGAGGACTGGTGTTCCCCAGGTGTTGGTACTATGAACATTGCTTTTCTTGACATATATTAATGACTTGGACTTGGGTGTACAAGGCACTATTTCGAAATTTGCAGACACAAAATTTTGAAGTATAGTGAGCAGTGAGGAATATAGCGATAGACTTCAAGAGGACACTTACAGGCTCTTGGAATGGGCGGACACGTGGCAGATGTAATTTAACACAGAAAAGTGTGATGTGATACATTTTATGAGGAAGAATGAGGAGAGGCAATATAAACTCAAGCGTACAATTCTAAAGGGGGTGCAAGAAGAGGGAGACCTTTGTGTATATGTGCACAAATCGTTGAAGCTGGCAGGGCAAGTTGAGGAATCGGTTAAAATAGATGATGGGCTCCTGGGCTTCATAAATAGAGGCACATAGTACAAGAGCAAGGACGTTATGATGAACCTTTATAAAACACTGGACCGGCCACAACTAGAGTATTGTGTCCAATTCTGGGCACAGCACTTTTGGAAGGATTTGACGGTCTTAGAGAGGGTGCAGAAAGGATTTACAAGATGGGTCCTGGCATGAGGGATTTTAGTTACGTCGATAGACTGGAGAAGCTGGGTTTTTCTCCTTAGAGCAGCGAAGATTAAGAGGAGATTTGCTAGAGGTGTTCAAAATCATGAGGGGGCTCGACAGAGTAGAGAGAGAGAAACTGTTCCCATTGGTGGAAAGGTCGCGAATTAGAGGACATAGATTTAAGTTGATTGGCGGAAGAACCAAAGGCGACATGAGGAGAAAACGTTTTACGTAGCGAGTGGTTACGATCTGGAATGCACTGCATGAAAGGATGGTGGAGGCAGACTCAATCGTGGCTTTCAAAAGGGAATTGGATAAGAACCTGAAGGAAAAGCAAACGCAGGGCTCTACGGAAAGTGCGGGGAGTGGGACTTGCTGAAGTGCTCTTGCAGAGAGCTGGCACGGGCTCGACAGACCGAATGGCCTCATTCTGTGCTGTAACCATTCTATGATTCTATCTTTTATTCCTTCCTTTTTTCTGTCACTTTCCTATCTTTTGTTCTCAGCGTTAGATCCATACAGCTAGTGAAACTCCGTTCTCACTGTCCTCTGTATTTTTGGACTATACAGGAATCAAGAGATATTGGGATGGGGAGGGGTGGGGGAATGTAGATTTGAGGTCGAAGATCAGCCATGACCTTATTCAATGGCGTAGCAGTCTCGAAGGGCCGTATGGCCTACTCTTGCTCCTAATTATTATATTATCATGTTAATGGACGGGTGAAATATTGCGCTTTCGCTCACTTTTAATTTAAAACTGTGTACCATAAGGTGAGCTAGATGGTGTTGCAGTAAAGTATTGTGGTGGCAATAGTTCAATGAGTTTGTTTGTTCAATTACTGTAATTAATGCCAGTTGAAGTAAGGCCTAATGATGTCACGCGGGGATTTCCCTCTGCTCTAAATAAGGAGCTACCTGTATCACCTCACACAGTCAGCGCGCGACCTCCAACAGAAATACCACCAGTCACTCGCAGAAGGGAATGCATGGATTTGGGTGAAGTGTTTTGGATATTAGGAACATGTTGTGATATACAAAATTTATACTATCCCCTCCTCGCTGCTGTTGTTGTTCCCAATAAGTATCTATGTCCAATTATTAATTCTATAAACCATGTTACACTATAATATTATTCTCGCTATTTACGAAGGGATACTCAGTTATTAATGGTATTCTTTGTTTCAAGTTGTTGCATCTTTGTTAAGGCAAGTGTTGTTCTATAAATAGACTGGAACATCCTCCCTACTGTTGGTGTCCCCGGTAAGTTTCACGATCCAGAGATTAATTCTGTAAATCATGTCTAACTGCATTACTGTTCTTGTCATTTATCACACCAACCCCCCACCCTGGCTGCTGTTGGTTTTTCTGGTATGTCTCTTTATTCGCTATTAATTCTGTATACCATGTTTAACTGTATTTCTCTCCTTGTCATTCCCCATCCCATCCGCGCTGCTGTCAGCTGTTGATTCTGAAGGTGATATCGTGTTACCAAGATTCAAATGTCCTGTATTCAACTCATGCAACTTTAATGGACGTGACTCTTCATTTAACGAATTTCAGTCTGTTATCTACAATGAACATTTGTAACAGATCAGAAGAATGCTGTCTTGGTTTAGGAGACTTTTCACCTAATGACGAAAGTTCAGCTTCCTGAAACGTTAACTGTGTTTCTCTCTCCACAGATGGTGCCTGAACCGCTGAGTATTTCCACCATTTTCAGTTTTCATTTCAGATTTCCAGTATCCGCAGTATTTTGCTTTTGTTTTCATTTAATGCTCTGTATAGTTACTTACAGAGTCACACGAACACATCCTGGCAGATCTTAAACACATCTTTAAATGCCTCAGGTATCTGCTAATCATTCAGTTCCAGTCAGTGTCCCCTTTCCCACCATCTCCAGTTCTGCATTAGTGGCACTGCTTCTGATGGTTAAAGTAGGATTACAAGGATAATTTATATTCTCACAAAATGTTTATTCAGCCAGATTTCAATACAATTATTTCCCATCTTTGTTTTGATTTACAATTGGATCCCATGCCGGACTGTCACAGTTCAGTAGATCTCTCAGTGAGACCCAGAGTGATTCTCTATTGCCTCCTGCTGTATTTCAGGATAAATAATCCCAGCTGATTGTAACTGAAGTACAGAGGTTAAGAAAATCCTTTCATATTTTCTCGTCTAATATTCTCCACATATGTTGGAAACCAACAGTAGAAAAAGTACAAAGATAAATCTCTTCCATTTGTGTTTAGATCTTTTGCAAAAGCATTCGGCGGCTCTTTGCCTGTGGGATAAGTCATCTGATTTCGATGCTGATAAATGCATTTAGTGGAACATTACCTGG
Source organism: Squalus acanthias (assembly GCA_030390025.1). Classification (NCBI taxonomy): domain Eukaryota; kingdom Metazoa; phylum Chordata; class Chondrichthyes; order Squaliformes; family Squalidae; genus Squalus; species Squalus acanthias. Next base: position 159,754 of record JASTWF010000447.1, read on the forward strand.
TCAATGATAACTATTTACTTTAATTCAGTGTCCATTCCTATTACTGTTACTTGGAAAATCTTCATTTCAATAAGCAACAATTTGTGTATTTCAACAAATATGTAAAGGTTCAATCTCCAAAACACTTCTGACAGCCCAGTTATCTTTATAACTGCAGTCCGCTTGTAATTATTACCTAAGCTTTGTCATATTACATCCGAACATTTTACATACAATTGCCTGTAATTATTGCACGCCAAGGTTGCAGTTTCTGTATTTTACCGTTGCATTCAATTTCAGTTATAAATATAATGGATATTCTAACGAGGAGCAGGAATCCAAGTGGGATTTCCCCCTCCCTAACTCAGGGGTAGAGAAGCGAATTGCAACTCTGTAAATTGTGACTGATCCCGGGACCGAAGGCTTACTGAGAGATTCTGGTCCTTTGTGTCCCTGGTACCTCGACTGATGCTTTTATCTGCTGGGCTAAAGGTAAATCTATCATTTAATCTCTCATTGAACAAACATCTGTTACTTTCATTTATTAATTCCACTATGTATTATCGATTATTATTACAACAAACCCTGTATTGTGCTCCACATGTAATAGAATTTGATTATATAATTGAATGTCGCTAATGATTTGCAGATTTCACCCCGAATTCTATCAAACTGCTGCTCTTGCTCCCAGCCTGATGTATAATTTCCCTGTTTATTTCCCTTCCTCAAAGTGAACTTAGTGACGATTGTGATCCTGTCTCGGGGAAAGTGCGGTCTCTCCAAATGTGTCACTCGCTACCTGGTGGCCATGGCAGCGGCGGATCTACTGGTCGTTATCCTCGACCTGATATTGAGGCACATTCCGATTGTTTACTGGAATCAGTTTGATTTCGTGGAGTCCATCCCCGTGTGTAATATCCACGCCGTCCTGCTTTATGCAGCCACAGACTGTTCTGTCTGGTTCACCGTCACTTTCACCTTTGATCGATTTGTGGTCATTTGTTGCCAGAAGCTGAAAATTAAATATTGCACCGCGAAAACTGCGGCTGTGGTATTGGGAACAGTGACTGTGCTGAACGGTTTAAAGAACATGTTCTGGTATTTTATGTTCACAAATGAGTATTACCTTTCGAACGACCCCTGGTTTTGTGATGTAACAATGGATATTGTGTTTTCACGGGTCTGGGGATCAATCGAGTTCCTTCATTATATTTTCACCCCGGGGGTCCCATTTGTTGTGATTCTGCTGCTCAATGCTGTCACCGTCAGACATATTTTAGTGGCCAGCAGAGCCCGCAGGAGACTCCGGGGTCCCAGCAGTGGGGAGAGTCCCAGAGACCCAGAGATGGAGAGCCGCAGGAAATCCATCATTTTACTGCTTTTTATCTCGGGCAATTTCGTCCTGTTATGGGCAGTGTTTATGCTGTATTCTATATGGAGCCGGATGTACTTCATGGGCTATGAGTCTGTATATCTACCTGATTATGTAATGGAAATTGGTTTAATGCTGCAGCTGCTGAGTTGCTGCACAAACACTGGGATTTACGCCGTGACCCAGACTATGTTCAGAGAGCAGTTGAAGAATGTGGGGAAATATCCCTTCACTCTAATTGTAAAATTCATTAAAGGGTGAGAAGAAGCGGAGACTTTGCTGCCTGAGAGCTCCCTGGGTCTGATATTGTGGTGAGCCGCTCTCTCCCGTGCCGCCCGCGGGGCCGGTGATCGGGGACATTAACACGCTCACTGACACACTGTCTACACTGGGTTTCCTTTGAGGGGCGCGGCCATCTGTCAGGCTCCTCTGGAAAGGCACCAATGCCCTAGACAAAGATAGCCGCCCCGAAGGCGCCGCCAGAAGCAGCTAATATCGTGCACTAAGATTGCGGTCGCCGTGCCCTAGACAAAGATAGCGGCGCCGCTCAATGACCAAGGCAGCGGGACCCGCTCTCGCCCAGCACAAACCAGGCGGCACTTGCGCCCCGCAGAAAGATGGCGGCTCTGTATCGCTCGGGGCCTTTCCCCGGCGGGCGGGTTGCCGCCATTGATGTTTTCTTTTTTCCCAGCAGCGAGGCCGGGGAGTGGCGGCGGCAGACGAAAGTCCGGTGGGCAGCTGCAGCTGGAGGCCCGGTTACCGTGGGAACGGACGGCGAGGGGGAGCAGCCCTGTCCGGGGAAGAAGGAGGCCCGACATTGGCCGCGGGCACGCCCGCCCCCTGCAAACTGCCTACCGGCCTCGCTCCGCATTAGTGCTGCTGTGCCCTGAATGGGATCAGCAACGGCTTGTCCCTTTTCCAGTCCTGCAACTGTTTAAGAACATGAGAAATAGGAGCAGGAGTCGGCCATTTTGCCCTTCGAGCCTGCTCCGCCATTCAATAAAATCATGGCTGATCTTCGACCTGATCTCCACTTTCCTGCACTGTCCCTATATCCCCTTAATATTCAAAAATCTATCGATCTCTGTCTGGAATATACTCTGCCACTGAGCCTCCACAGCCCTCTGGGCTAGAGAATTCCAAAGAGTTCAGGCTTGGGCCGATAAGTGGCACTCCCCTGGGGCTCTCTCTCTCTGTCCCCTATTGCTATCGCTCTCTCTTTCTCTCACCATAATTCTCTCTCTCTATCCCCAGTCAATCTCTCTCTCTCTCTCTGTCTCCCACCTTATGTCTCTATCTCTGTTCCGCTGTTGATCTATCTATCTCTAACTCCCACTGTATTTATCTTTCTCTGTTTCCCTGTTGGTCTCGCTCTCTCTTCCTCCCACCGTATGTCTCTCTCTCTCTCTCTGTGTCCCCTGTTGGTATCGCTCTCTCTGTCTCTCACCATAAGTCTCTATCTCTATCCCCAGTCAATCTCTCTCTCTCTCTCTGTCTCCCACCGTATGTCTCTATCTCTGTTCCCCTGTTGGTCTCTCTCTCTCTCTTCCTCCCACCGTATGTCTCTCTCTCTCTCTCTCTGTCCCCTGTTGGTATCGCTCTCTCTGTCTCTCACCATAAGTCTCTCTCACAATCCGCAGTCAATCTCTCTCTCTCTCTATCTCTCTCTCTGTCTCCCACCTTATGTCTCTATCTCTGTTCCCCTGTTGATATCTCTATCTCTAACTCCCACTGTATATCTCTTTCTCTGTCCCCCTTGTTGATCTCTCTGTCTCCAACTCCCACCGTATCTAATTGAAACATACACAATCTTCCAGGGCTTGACAGTTTAGATGCAGTGAGGATGCATCCCCGGGGTAGGGAATCTGGAACCAGGAGTCACAGTCTCAGCTTAAGGGTTCGGCCATTTAGGACTGAGATGAGGAGAAATTTATTCACTCAGAGGGTGGAGAATCTTTGGAATTCTCTACCCCAGAGGCCTGTGGAGGCACAGTATTTGAGTATATTTAAGACAGAGATCGATAGATTTTTGAATATTAAGGGTATCAAGGGATTTGGTGATAGAACAGGAAAGTGGAGATGAATTTGAAGATCAGTCATGAGCTTATTAAATGGCGGAGCAGGCTCGAGGGGCCGAATTGCTCCTATTTCTTATGTTCTTATTTATTCTTTACTGGAATGGAAACGTCTGATGTATAGGTACGTTGCAGAGCGGTAATTCTGAGCTGCGAGCCTATACTGAAGGTCAAGTGTGATGTTGGAGTTCGGCCCCACTCACTGTTTGCCCTCCAGTACCTTGCCAAGTGGTAATTCTGAGCTGTGAGCTTGTACTGAAGTTGCTGCGTGATGAAGGGGTTCGGCTCCAGTCACTGTCTGCCCTCCAGTACCTTGCCAAGTGGTAATTATGAGCTGTGAGCCCATACAGAGACCTGCCAGCATTTCGACCATGTGGAGCAGCACAGCCTTTCTGGAAGTGCATTCCAGGACATAACAGCACGATGGGTAACAATATTCCCCTCATTTCATCTATGTTTTTTTAACCAATGACCATCAATCTGTGCCCTCTGTTTACCGACCCTGCTGACACTGGAAACAATTTCTCCTTATCAAGGTAGTTGTGGGGCTGGAGGACACAGAGATAGAGAGTTGCGAGGCCATGAAGGGATTTGAAAAAGAGGATGAGAATTTTAAAGGCTGAAGCTAACAGCCATCTCCTCCAGTTCAGAATGTGATTCACTACGAACAGAAAGGATGTTACTTTAAATCCTAAAGATGCAGAAAGGTGAGACATTGTCCCTCTAAATATCACATATAGATGCATAATGAGGGAAAATCAATCTGCACCTTCAGCTAACAGCGACATGGAAAGAGGGAAATGAATGGTCTTTAAACACCTGGTCGATAATCCCTGACTAAATGAACTGTCACTTGGACAATTTTGGATTAATTAAGGAAAACCAGCACGGATTTGTTAAAGGCAAATCGTGATGAACTAACTTGATTGTGTTTTTTGATGAGATAACAGAAAGGGTTGATGAGGGCAATGTGGTTGATGTGGTGTATATGGATTTCCAAAATGCTTTTGATAATTTGCCGCCATCGAAATTGAATCCCATGGAATAAAAGGGACAGTGGCAGCATCGATACGGAATTCGCTAAGTGATGGGAAACAGAGTTGTTTTTCGGACTGGAGGAAGGTATACAGTGGTGCTCTCCAGGGGTTGGTACAAGGAACACTGCTTTTCTTGATCTATATTAATGACTTGGCCGTGGGTATAGAGGGTACAATTTAAACATTTTCAGATGACGCAAGACTTGGAATTATAGTGAACAGTGATGAGGATAGGGATTGACTTCAAGAAGCATAGACAGGCTGGTGAAATGGGCGGACACATGGCAGATGAAATTTAACGCAGAAAACAGCGATGCGATACATTTTGGTAGGAAGAACGAGGAGAGGCAATATAAACTAAAGTCTACAATTCGAAAGCGGGTACCTGGACAGGGAGACCTGGGGGTATATGTACAGAAATCGTTGAAGGTGGCAGGGCAGGTTGAGAAAGCGGATAAAAAAGCAAACGGGATCCTGGGCTTCATAAATAGAGGCATAGGGTGCAGAAATAAGGGAGTTATGATAAACCTTTATAACACACTGTTTCGGCATCAACTGGAGTATTGTGTCCAATTCTGGGCACTGCACTTTAGGAAGGATGTGAAGCCCTCAGAGAGGGTGCAGAAAAGAAAGATGAGAATGATTCCAGGGCTGAGGGACTTCAGATATGTGGATAGACTGGAGAAGCTGTGGTTGTTCTCCTTGGAGCAGAGAAGGTTAAGGGAAGATTTGATAGAGGTTTCAAAATCATGAAGGGTCTAGACAGAGTAGATAGAGATAAACTGTTCCAATTGGCGGAAGTTTCGAGAGCCAGAGAACACAGATTTAAGGTGATTGGCAGAAGTTTCAGAAGCGACATGAGGACAAACTTTTTTACGCAGCGAGTGTTTATGATCTGGAATGCACTGCCTGAAATGGTGGTGGAGGCAGACTCAATCCTGGCTTCCAAAAGGGAGTTGGATATGTACCTGAAGGAAAATAAATGCAGGACTGTAGGGAAAGGGCGGGGAAGTGGGATCAGCTGAACTGATCTTGCAGAGAGCGGACACGGGCTCGACGGGCCGAATGACCTCCTTCTGTGCTGTAACCATTCTATGAATCTATGGTCCACTTGGCACTGAAATGTCTGAAACTCATAATAGGAACTCCAGGAAAACACAATACTGACAAATGTTGAACTGTTTCCTTGACAAAAGGAATCTCGATTTAACTTTTAAAAGATAAATAGTTTAACAGGGTTTCACACTGACTCACCTGACTGGCTAACTCAAGCACCGCGATTGGTTTCAGAACACGCTGCTCCCTTGGACCACCGGCCTCTGAGCTCTCTTCGTGTAGGCTCCCAGGTCAATCGTTCAGCAATCTCCAACATTACGCTGCCAGATGAGATTCAGGGGCTCAGAGGATGAAAGGAAATGCGGCCTTGATTCTGACTTGGGAAATACAATTATGGAAACATGATTCAATTTATAAACTAAACTATTTCAAATGAATTCTAATGAATTGTTGCAATTATTATCTGCCTTTTGTGTCAAGTTGGAAAGAAGTGATATCTGGGCTGTGCAGGAGAATTTGCATCCGGTTACAATGCGTGTCCCTGGCTCTCTGCTCCAAGTGCGCTTCTTTCAGCTCAATGACTCATTCACACTTCCAACTGACTGGGTTAACCTCGCCCTTCTAAACCCCATCACGGAAATAGCAGTATTTGGTGTTGAGTTGTGCTAATCCTTTATAAAACACTGGTTAAGCCTCAGCTGGGGAATTGTGTCCAATTCTGGGCGACACACTTTAGGAAGGAGGATGTCAAGGCATTAGAAAGGGTGCAGAGGTGATTTACTAGAATGGTACCAGGGGTGAGGGACTTTGGTTGTGTGGATAGACTGGAGAAGCTGGCTTTGTTCTCCTTAGAGCAGAGAAGGTTACGAGGAGATTTAATAGATAAGAACATAAGAAGAACATAAGAAATAGGAGCAGGAGTAGGCCAATCGGCCCCTCGAGCCTGCTCCGCCATTCAATAAGATCATGGCTGATCTGATCTTAACCTCAAATCTTAATAACACAAGAAGTAGGAGCAGGACCCGGCCACTCAGCCCCTGGGCCCGCTCCGCCACCCACAGGGCCCTGACCGATCCGAACTCAGCCTCATGTCCAATTTCTTGCCCGCTCACCGTAACCCCTAATTCCCTTTACTTCTAGGAAACTGTCTATTTCTGTTTTAAATTTATTTAATGATTTAGCTTCCACAGCTTCCTGGGGCAGCAAATTCCACACACCTACTACCCTCTGAGTGAAGAATATTCTCCTCATCTCAGTTTTGAAAGAGCAGCCCCTTATTCTAAGATTATGCCCCCTAGTTCTAGTTTCACCCATCATCGGGAACATCCTTACCGCATCCACCCGATTAAGCCCCTTCACAATCTTATATGTTTCAATAAGATCGCCTCTCATTCTTCTGAACTCCAATGAGTAGAGTCCCAATCTACTCAAGATGAGTAAATAAGGAGAAAATGTTTCCCCTGGAAGAAGGGTCTGTATCCAGAGGACACAGATTTAAGGTGATTGGCAAAAGAACCAGAAGGGACGTTAAATTCGGCAGGGCCTGTGGGAAACCTGTTCTCCCGGGTTTCCTGCCCGCCTCCGGCCGCCCCCCACCACGCATCCCGCCGCCCTCAACCTGCCAAAGTATTAAAATCCAGTCTGTTAAATCTGTTTCTCTCTCCACAGATACTGCATCACCTGCTGAGTATTTCCAGCATTTTTCTCTTTGTATTTCAGATTTCCAGAATCCGTAGTATTTTGCTTTGGTTTTATTGCAGGCGTTCCTCACAGAACCGAGTCTGGAATCACAGGCGGACCAATTAAGAGCCGGTTTGCAGCAGGGTCCCTGGCCGCCTGTGAAGATCTGTTTTGTTGCATCAATTTGAGCTGGAATAGAGATAGTGGAGAATCTGCTGGGTTAAACCCCGAGTACTTTTGAGCCCAGTAGGGGGCTGTCAAGGGAGCTGGATTCTAGGGGTGATTAGTTTGGTAAACAGGCAATGTCTGTAGAATGTAAAAGAGTATTGTTTTAGGAACAAGTACTTCTGTAAAGGCTTTCAATCCATTTTTAATTCGTTCTTGTGATGTGGGCATCACTGGCAAGGGGATCATTTATTGCCCATCCCTAATTGCCCTTGAGAAGGTGGTGGTGAGTCGCCTTCTTGAAACGGCTACAGTCCGTGTGGTTTAGGTACTCCCATAGTACTGTGAGGGAGGGAATTTCAGGATTTTGACCCATCGACGATGAAGGAACAGCGAAATATTTCCAAGTCAGGATGGCGTGTGTCTTCGAGGAGAACTTGGAGGTGATGGTGTTCCCATGTAACTACTTCCCTTGAACATCTAGTTGGTGGAGGTCGCTGGTTTGGGAGGTGCTTTCAAATTCTTTGTCGATATAAAAGTCACTTTCCTTCACCCCCTCCCACCTCTCACTTTCTCACCTCCCATAGAGGTCAGAGTCTTCTGTAGTCCTAGACAGGGTGCCGGATTCCCTTCCATGAAGGATATTAGTGAACCAGTTGGGTTTTATGACTTTCCGCAGCTTTCATGGTCAATTTTTTCTAGTGTCGGCCCCACAAATTGCCAGACTCATTAAGCTCAATTTCAAAACCTGCCTTTGTGATTTTGTGGGTTCTCTCTCACGCTCCCTTTTTCCTGTTTTAAATTCATTTTACAGGCTATGAGAGGGAGAGGATTTGCAGACAGGAAGCTCAACTTAAACATGAGGTCAAGATCTGACAGAGTCACTCGATTCATCGGGACCTGAATGTGACCAGCCTTTGAACACGGAAGCAAAAATGACCGTTCATAGAGTCATCGAGTCATAACTGCACAGAACGTGGCCATTCGGCCCATCGAGCCCGCGTCGACTCTCTGTAGTTCAATCCAGTTAGTCTCATTCACCCGCTCTATCCCCGTAGCCCCACACGTTTATTTCCCTCAAATGCCTATCCAGTCTCCCCTTGAAAACATTGAGTGTCTCCACTTCCACCACTTCCGTCAGCAGCGACTTCCAGGTCCCCACGACTCGCTGTGCAAAAACGTTTTCCCTCACATCCTCCCTGTATCTCTTGCCCAAAACTGCTAGTCAGGATGGTACGGGGACCTAGTATGGAGTGATGAAGGAGCCTCGGACCTGGACCTTGTCCAACAGGTACGAGGTACTTTCTACCTGTTTGGATGAGGAAAAGGACTGCAGGGAGGTACATGGGCCGTCCAAGTGGGGGAGAAGGAAGGAATGTGGTAGTAATAGGGGACAGTAAAGTCAGGGGGGAGGATACTGTTCTCTGTAGCCGCGAAAGAGAGTCCCGAAGGCTGTGTTACCTGCCCGGTGCCAGGTTTAAGATATCGTATCCCGGTTGAGGAAGAACTTGGAGTAAGAAGGGAAGGATCCAGTTGTCGTGGTCCATGTAGGAACCAACGACATAGGTAGTACTAAGAATGAGATTCTGCTGAGGGTGTTTAAGGAGCTAGGGTCTAATTTTATCAATAGAACCACAAGGGTAATAATCTCTGGATTTCTACCTGAGCCAGGCGCAAGTTGGAATAGGGTCAAGCAGATCAGAGAGTTCAATGCGTGGCACAAAGAGTGGTGTGGGATAAAGGAGATTCAATTCATGGGACCCTGGCACCAGTACTGGGGAAAGAGGGAGCTGTTCCATCTGGACGGGCTCCACTTAAACTGGGCAGGGACCAGCGTCCTGGCGAATCGAATAATTAGGACTGTAGATAGGGCTTTAATCTAAAAAAGCGGGGAGGGATCAGGTGAGGGGAAGTTTAGAAATCTAAAGAGAGAGGTCAAGGCAATAGAGTAGTGTAGCGATTGGGGTAAAAAATAAGCAGAGTGTGACAGGAAGGGACAGAACGTTCAATGGTAGCAGTGCAGCAGAGAATAAGGTCAAAGCATGGAATAATGGTAAAACAAATAAATTAAAGGCTCTTTATCTGAATGCACGAAGCATTCGTAACAAGCTAGACAAACTAGTGCCACAACTACAGATAAATGGGTTTGATCTAATAGCTATTACAGCGACATGGTTCAAGGTGACCAAGGTTGGGAACTAAATAGTCCAGGGTATTAGACGTTTCGAAAAGGCAGGCAGAATGGAAAAGGAGCGGGAAGCGCCCTGATAATAATGGATGACATAAGGATAGTGGCGAGAAAGGATCTCGAATCAGAAGATTAGGTAGTAGAGTCATAATGGGTGGAGGTAAGGAATAAAAAGGGGCAGAAAGCACTGGTGGGAGTAGTATATAGGGCCCCGAACAGTTGCTATACCATTGGACAGAATAGTAATCAAGAAACAGTAGGAGCTTGCAACAAAGGTAATACAATAAACTTGGGGGACTTTAATCTTAATATAGACTGCACAAATCAAATTGGAGGACTAGTTAATGGAATGCATTCGGGACAGTTTCCTGGAACAATATGTCATGGAAGCAACCAGGGAACAGGTTATTTTAGATCTTGTATTGTGTTATGAGACAGGATTAATCAGTAATCTCATAGTAAAGTATCCTCTGGGCAGAGTTATCATAATATGATAGAATTTTACATTAATTTTGAGAGTGACTTGTCTAGCTCCGAAACTAGAGTCTAAAACTTAAATAAAGCCAATTACATAGGTATGAGGGGCGAGTTGGATCAGGTAGATTGGAAAAACAGATTAAAAGGTATGGCGGTAGATAAGCAGTGGCTAGCATTTAAAGAAATATTTCAAAATTCTCAACAATAATATATTCCATTGAGAAACAAAAGCTCCACGGGAACAGTGATTCAACCGTGGCTAACTCAAGAAGTTAAGGATAGCATTAGATTGAAAGATGAAGCTTATAATGTTGCAAAGAATAATAGTAAGCGTGAGGATGGGGAGAGTTTCAGAAACCAGCAAAGGTTGACCAAAAAATTGAAAATAAGGGAAAAAATTGAATATGAGAGAAAACTAGCAAGAAATATAAAAGCAAATTGTAAGAGTGTCTTCAAGTATGTAAAAAGGAAAAGAGTAGCAAAAGTAAACGTTGGTCCCTTAGACGCTGAGACAGCAGAAATTATTATGGGGAATAAAGAAATGTCAGAAAATGTAAAACAAATATTTTGCAACTGTTTTCACAGTAGAAGACACAAAAAGGATACCAAAAATGGTGGGGAACCGAGGGCCTAATGAGGGTGAGGAACTTAACGTAATTAATATAAGTAGAGAAAAAGTACTAGAGAAACTTATGGGATTAAAAGCCGCCAAATCCCCTGGACCCGACAGCCTACATCCTAGCGTTCGAAAATAGGTAGCTGAAGAGAAAGTGGATGCATTGGTTTTGATCTTCCAAAATTCGCTAGATTCTGGAGAGGTTCCAGCGGATTGGAAGATCGTAAATGCAGAGAACTACAGGCTAGTTAGCCTGACATCAGTCGTCGGAAAAATGCTGCAATCAATTGTTAAGGAAGTGGTCTCAAGTCACTTAGAAATGCATTACATGATTAGGCAGAGTCAACACGGTTTTATGAAAGGGAAATCATATTTGACAAATTTATTAGGGTTTTTGAGGATGTAACTAGCAGGATAAATACAAAGGAACCAGTGGATGCAGTATATTTTGATTTTCAAAAGGCATTCCATAAGGTGACACATGAAAGATTATTACACAAGATTAGGGCTCATGGGGTTGGGGGTAATACAGTAGCAAAGATAGAGGATTGATTAACGGACAAAAAACAGGGAGTAGGGATAAACGGATTTTTTCAGGTTGGCAGGCTGTAACTGGTGGGATGCCGCAAGGATCAGGGTTGGGAACTCAGCTATTTACAATCTATTTTAATGTCCTAAATGAAGGGACCGAGTGTAATGTATCTCAGTTTGCTAATGATGCAAAGCTAGGTGGGTCGTTAAGCTGTGAGTAGAACACAAAGAGACTGCAGAGGGATATTGATAGATTAAGTGAGTGGGCAGTAAGGTGGCAGATGGAATATAATGTAGGGAAATGTGAGATTATTCACTTTGATAGGAAGAAGAGTAAAACAGAATATTTTTTAAACAGTGAGAAACTTTCAAATTTTGGTGTTCAGAGAGATCTGGGTGTCCTCGTGCATGACACAGAGAAAGCTAGCATCCAGGTACAGCAAGCAATAAGGAAGGCAAATGGCCTGTTGTCCTTTATTGCAAGGGGGTTGGAGTGTAAGAGTAATCAAGTCTTGCTACAATTTTACACGGCTTTGGTGGGACCACACCTGGAGTACTGTGCACAGTTATGGTCTCCTTATCTTAGAAAGGATATACTTGCCTTGGAGGCGGTACACCGAAGGTTCACCAGATTGATTACTGGGATGAGAGGGCTGTCCGATGATGAGAGATTGTGCAGAATGGGCCGATACTATCTGGAGCTTAGAAGAGTGAGAGGTGATCTCATTGAATCATACAAGATTCTGAAGGGGATTGACAGGGTAGACGCTGAGAGGTTGCTTCCCCTGGGTGCAGTGGCTAAAAGTAATGGGCATCGTCTCAGGATAAGGGGTAAGCCAATTAAGACTGAGATGAGAAGGAATTTCTTCACTCAGAGGGTTGTGAATCTTTGGAATTCTCTGCCCCAGAGTGCTGTGAATGCTGAGTCTTTGAGTATATTCAAGGCTGAGATAGATAGACTCTTGACTCTAGATGGATCAAGCGGTATGGAGATCAGGCGGGAAAGTGGAGTTGAGGTCGATGTTCAGCCATGATCTTATTTAATGCCTGAGCAGGCTCCAGGGGCCGTATGGCCTACTCCTGCTCATATTTCTTATTTTCTTATAAAGGGATAAATGATAGTGGAGTAAAACTTCATCCTGGCGCCCAAGAATAAACCGGGCATCGTAATCGGCCGCCTGTTATAGAAACCGCCCGATTTATGTTGCCATCGATTTCATAAGCATTGTATATCAGGACTGTCTAAATTGGGCGGGGCTCCTTCGTCAGGTGAAGTGAAGAGATGCATATAGTCACAGCATATATATAGTCAGAGAACACTGCCAGATGATTACAGTTAATCTTTCTAACTGCCCTTTATCTCACCTCTGCAAAGAGACAATCACGGCAATCAAAGGTGTGGATGGTGTCCAAACAGGTCAGTCAGGAAAACATTACATCAAAAGACAATGTGGCAGATGTTAGGGTAGAAACTTGATGTCTGTGTCGATATGCACGATCTTCTTGGAGATCCTCTCCACTTTGAGCCGGCAGTTTGTGGTGTCGATAGCAGCCATGATGTGAAGATGCCGGTGTTAGATTGGGGTGGTCAAATGTGAGAAGTCGCACAACACCAGGTTATAGTCCAACAGCTTTACTTGAAATCACAAGCTTTCGAAGCGCTGCTCCTTCGCCACCTGTGTGATAAAGGGCATTTAGAAAGATTAACTGTAATCATCTGGCAGTGTTCTCTGACTATATATGCTGTGCTTTTATACATCTCTTCACTTCACCTGACGATGGAGCAGCGCTCTGAAAGCTTGTGATTTCAAATAAAACTGTTGGACTATAACCTGGTGTTCTGCGACTTCTCTTATATTGGGCGGGGTGGTAGTCAGTTGCAGATCATTCTGTGCCTGTTTAAACCTGGAATGCTCACAGTCCCGGATCATTGTGTATCTGTTTAAACCGGGAACGCTCATAGCCCGGATCATTCAGTGTGTTCGTCTTTTTAAAAGGAGAGCGATTTCAGCTGTGATGACCGAGTGGTTAAGGTTTAACTAAATGGGGCCGGGCTCGTGCGGGATTTGAACCGCGGACTTGAACCCTAGACCTCTCGCATTTTCAGCAGTGAAACTCCCAAAGCGAAAATCATACCCCTAGACCAACGAGCCACCGATGCCATGCCTGTAGTTGCTTTCTGTTTCCTTGCACTGGTGCGAACCCAGCTCGCAGAGGACCTGTTCACTAATTCGAAATATGTTTATCTTTTCCTTAATCCACTTCTTTATATGAGCTGTTGCCTTGAATTTACTCACAACTCTCCCACAACAAGAGCCTCGGCAGCAGCAGCGGCCGCGTGGCCTAATGGATAAAGCGTCTGACTTCGATGCTTATCGTTAAATTATCAGAAGATTGCAGGCTCAAGTCCTGCCACGGTCGTTTCGCACACAGGGCGACACATTCACGTCACTGAATGTGTCTTCCAACCGACCGTTTCTCACACTCCCTTAACTGATTTAACGGGAGGCCTTTTGCTTACAGAAGCTGATTGTACATTCTCACTATTGTAGATTTGGGTGCACGGGCAGAACAAGCGATGAACCCGGAATTTCTTTCAGAACAGTTCTGTTTAGATGCAAATAGCAGGAAATGAATGGCTGAGGGCGCAACACCCGTGGGATGAGGTGGCCGAGAGGTTAAGGCGACGGATTCTTAATCCATTGCGTCCTGCACGCCAGGGTTCGGAAACCCATCTTCAACGTTATTGCGTAACACGTTTGATGCTGATAAAGCTTCCTTCTTCCTTCCTCGAAATAAAAATTAGCGGGAAAAGAAATGATTAGGGAGCAGAAACATAAATTTATCGTTTAGGAAGAAATAGAATGTCAAAAATATTTATCAACCTTAATGACGAGATTCACTGTTTTAGTGTCTTTGGTTGAGTGATAAATAATGGGCAGTACATTGGGGAGAAATCCTCGTTCTTTTCGCCATATTCTCATGGCATCTGACGCCTCGGTTTAACGTCTTGTCAGAAAGACGGCACCGCCGACAGTGCAGCTCTCACTCAGTACTGCTCTGAAGTGTCAGCCTCCATTATGTGCTGAAGTCTCTGGAGTGGGACTTCAGTTTGCTGCCGCTGAACAACGGCTGACACCTAAACTCAGGTCATTCGGCTGGAGTGAAATGACGAAGAAAACGGGAAAAATGATCGTGGAGTAAAACTTCAACTTGGCGCTCAAGAATAAACCGGGCATCGTAATCGGCCGCCTGTTATAGAAACAGCCCGATTTATGTTGCCATCGATTTCAAAAGCATTGTAAATCAGGACTGACTATATTGGGCTGCCGATTTCTAAAGAATGTGCTATTCGACCAGGATTACTCTATGTCTGTTTAAACTGGATGTGCTGTCATTGGGTATTAATGTTTCTGTTTAACACAGGGATGTTGTCGCTCCCGGATCATTCTCTGTCTATTGAAATCGGGGAAGAACATTCTCTGTCTGTGTTTGTTTCAAAGGAACGCGATTTGAACTCTGCTGACTGAGCAGGGAGGCTCAAACTCCCCCTGAGTGCCATTGAGCCTCATAGAGCACGAATAGTCCCGGCTGCATTCCAGGCCTGTGCTATGATGGGACTGAAACGCACACAAAACAGGATGGACCCAGGAGCCAACCCCAGTCTGAGCTGATTTAACTGACCTCACCCGGTGTGGTACTGAGCCCCGCAGAACAGGAAATTCCCCAGGCTTCATTCCCGCCCTGTGCTGAGATCGATTATCTCACCCAGTGGGCTTCACAAAGAGTAGGAATGGCCGAGGGTCCAACTCTGGCCTGTGCTGCATTAGCTCATCTCACCCAGCATGATATTGAGCCGCACATAGCATGTTGGGCCCAGGCTTCAACGTCGGCCTGTGGGATGTTACTTCATCTCACTCGTGTGGTACTGAGCCACACAGAGCAGGAAGGGCACAGGATTTATTCCCGGCCTGTGGGATGTAACTTCACCTCATTCGTGTGGTACTGAGCCACACAGAGCAGGAAGGGCACAGGATTTATCCCGGCTTGTAATATTTAATGTCTGGGTCCTTGTAGCAACTCTCTGCGTCTGTGCAGGCGCTGCCTGGTTCCGTATAGGAGCTTTCAGGGAAGTTGTTTTATGTGGCTAATTAGGACATGTTTGGTTCTTTGTAGTTGATGCTGAAACTGTGAAAGGATCTGTCAGATTCTCTGTAGTTGCTGTTTGGGTCTGGGTAGAGCTGTCGGGGGCTGGGTAGGAAATGTTTGTTTCTGTGTAGGTGATGCTTGAACTGTGAATGCAGCCATCTGGGTCTGTGTGGGAGCAGTCTGGGATTCTGTAGGAGTTGTGTTGTGGGAAAAGCATCACTCGAATTTACTTATAGTCCACGATATGATAATTCTTTAATACAAGCATGCAGGGGAAAGTTTTCGGTATCCCGAGGTCTCTCAACTTTTTGTAGTCATTGCAATGTATTTAACATAATCAAGCTGAACTCGATAGTTGAAAAGGATGCTGACAGTTGCTGAATTGTTAATTACTGATAACTTAAGCTTTTAGCAGATATATTCTGTCATATTTGCCCATTGACAAGTTTTCATCTTTGCCCATTGTTTCGGTAACGAGGTTTCATCATTTCTCATTGTCTCTGAAACAAGGTTTCATGAAACATGTTTATACCAACTGTTACTTATTAACTTCTGACACTACGCTTCTGTCAGCATGGACAAGCTTCCCAATGTACGCTTCGCAAAATCCCCCAGAAACTCGAACAGAGCCCTAAAGGGAGTGATTGTTGGACTTTTCATACAAACTTGGGATGATGGGGCCTAAGTGAAGTGATTTGATGTAAAAACCAAAAGATCAGGGAAGAAAAACCTCAGGAAACTGATTTTTTGGAATCTTATTGTTGGGAGAGACATTTTTTCACAGACACAAGCTGCGAGGGGCGTGGCCGGTCAGTGAACAGATCAAGCTGTCTGGGAATTGTTTGAGACAAAGCAAAACTCACAAGCACATTCAAATATGGATCCCCAGGGGCAAACAAAATGCAGGAAATCTAAAAACGATTCAATGACAATATAACTTCGATCACACAGTTTCATAGCCATTATCCCATCAAAATAACCAATCAAGCAGGTATCCACAGAACAGATTTAAAAGCCCGCCAACAGAAGGACAATAGGGTGGAGATTTGGCGCGTAGATAAGGCTGTGTTTTAAATCGGAAAACGATTAACACTAAGCAAAAACCATCGGAACTGGCAAGCCCGCCAAAAACCAGACAATTGGACTAAGCAAGGGTCATTTACAATCAAAAAGGAATTCGTTTTAGTAAGGGTTTTTTGGGCGCGAAAAAGAAACAGTATAATTTGAGAACCTGTGCCATAATTTCTCTCTCTTTCGGACTAACTGACGACGCGGACACGGCTCTCTCCCTGCTCCAGCAAAACTTACCACAAGCCAAGAGGAAGAAGGGCAGAAGACCAGCACGCAAGAAGAAACCAGAGCGACTGCCTCAGTGATCATCAGACACCTCGCAGTAACAAGGGCCTTACGGAGTCCTTTTTAACAAAAGATTCTAATATCCTGTCAAGGATTCGTTGTGAGCATTATCCCTGATCTCCTGAAACCAAAAACCTAGCCAGATAGTGGGAACTTTGGGAGGGATAGGTTATTGTTTGATATATTGTCATTTCCCTCGCTGGTGCCGTGTGTTCCCTGAATCTGCGTTTAAGTAATAAGTGTGTTTCAAGTTTGTTACCTTTTTCTTTTAATAAAGTAAAATTCTTTCATCAGAACCTGTTTACTTCAATTTTGTTCACAAACCCTAAATAAGCCCAAAATCTAGGAACCGGAGGGGTGTTGGAGCGATTCGAACCGCTCACTTAAGATAACCCTTACACCATCATGCCTTGTAATTATGTTGTCAAATACATGGCTTCAAACATAGCTACAGCGTTTTACATCAACATTCCCATTAACCCTCTGCTACCCACATCAAGGTGGCGACGTCTGCATCGGAGTATCAGGGTTTATGTAATAGTGTATAGGTCGTGTAAGAGCATTATTCGTCTGTGCAGTAGCTGTCTGGTTCTGTGTAGCAGCCATCTGAGACTGTGCAACAACGGTCCGGGTCTGTTTAGGAGCTGTATGTTTCTGTGTAGGACTGGCTGTGTCGGTGTAAGTGTCGGCCCTCCCTTGGTCTTAGTTAGCTCATTGGTCTTTGTAGGCGCTGTCTGTGTCGGTGTAGGAGCTGTTTGAGTCTGTGTATGTGTCGGCCCTCCCTGCGCTGAGTAAGCTCCCTAGTTCTGTGCAGGAGCTGTCTGTGTCTTTGTATGTGTCTGCCCTCCCTGGCTGGTCTGAGTAAGCTCCCTTGGTCTGTGCAGGAGATGTCTGAGTCTGTGCATGTGTCGGCCCTCCCTGGTCTGAGTAAGCTCCCTTGGTGTTTAACATAAGAACATAAGAACATAAGAAATAGGAGCAGGAGTGGACCAATCGGCCGCTCGAGCCTGCTCCGCCATTCAATAAGATCATGGCTGATCTGATCCTTACCTCAAATCTAAAGCACACAAGAAGTAGGAGCAGGACCCGGCCACTCAGCCCCTGGGCGCGCATCGCCACCCAGAGGGCCCTGACTGATCCGAACTCAGACTCATGTCCCATTTTCTGCCCGCTCACCATAAACCCTAATTCCCTTTACCTCTAGGAAACTATCTAGTTCTGTTTTAAATTTATTTAATGATGTAGCTTCCACATTTTCCATGTGCAGCAAATTCCACAGACCTACTAACCTCTGAGTGAAGAAGTTTCTCCTCATCTCAGTTTTGAAAGAGCAGCCCTTTATTCTAAGATTATGCCCCCTAGTTCTGGTTTCACCCATCCTTGGGAACATCCTTACCGCATCCACCCGATCAAGCCCCTTCACAATCATATATGTTTCAATAAGATCGCCTCTCATTCTTCTGAACTCCAATGAGTAGAGTCCTAATCTACTCAAACTCTCCTAATATGTCCACCCCCTCATCCCCGGGATGAACCGCGTGAGCCTTCTTTGTACTGCCTAGAGAGCAAGTATATATTTTCTTAAGTATGGACACCAAAACTGTATGCAGTGCTCCAGGTGCGGTCTCACCAATACCTTATATAACTTCAGCAATACCTCCCTATTTTTTAACCGATCCCCCTAGCAATAAAAGTCAACATTCCGATGGCCTTCTTGATCACCTGCTGCACCTGCATACCAACTTTTTGATTTTCTTGCACTAGGAACCCCAGATCACTTTGTACTGCAGTACTTTCCGGTTTCTCGCCATTAAGATAATAACTTGCTCTCTGATTGTTCCTGCCAAAGTACTTAACCTCACATTTTCCAATATTGTATTGCATAAGCCAAATCTCTGCCCACTCACCCAGCCTGTCTATATCACAATCCCCACAGTGCAGATAGAGGCCATTTCGGTCCATCGAGCCTGCACCGACACATATCCCACCCTATCCCCGTAACCCAACGTATTTAATCCCCCTAACACTAAGGCTCAATTTGTCATAGCCAAATCAACCTAACCCGCATAATCCCTTGTAGGTTTTTTATGTCCTCCTCACTTTCTACTTTCCCTCCCATCATTGTATCATCTGCAAAATTTGATATGTTACACTCGGTCCCCTCCTCCCAATCGTTAATATGGATTATAAAGAGTTGGGGACCCAGCACTGACCCCTGCGGAACACCACTGGCTACTGGTTGCCAGTCCGAGAAAGAACCATTTATCCCAACTCTGCTTCCTGTTAGGTAACCAATCCTCCACCCATGCCAGAATATTACCCCCAATCCAGTGTTTTTTTATCTTGAGCAATAATCTTTTATGTGGCGCCTTGTCGAATGCCTTCTGGAATTCTAAATACACTGCGTCCACTGGTTCCCCTTTATCCACCCTGTACATTATGTCCTCAAAGAACTCAAGCAAATTTGTCAGACGTGACTTCCCCTTCATAAAGCCATGCTGACTTTGTCCTATTAAATTATGTTTATCTAAATGTTCCGTTACTGTCTCCTTAATAAAAGACTCCAAAATTTTACCCACCACAGATGTTAGGCTAACTGGTCCATAATTTCCAGCCTCCTGCCTACTATCTTTTTTAAATAAGGGTGTTACATTAGCAGTTTTCCAATCTGCCGGGACCTTTGCTGAGTCCAGGGAATTTTGGAAAATTATTACCAAAGCATCCACAATCCCTACTGCCACTTCCCTCAAGACCCTAGGATGTAAACCATCAGGTCCAGGGGATTTATCCGCCTTGAGTCCCATTATTTTACGGAGTGCCAATTCCTTAGTGATTTTAATCGTATTTAGCTCCTCCCCCGCTAGAGCCCCCTGATTGTCCAGTGTTGGGATATTCTTAGTGTCCTCTACCGTAAAGACTGAAACAAAATATTTGTTCAGCATTTTTCCCACCATTAATTTCCCGGTCTCATCCTCTAAGGGACCTACGTTTGCCTTAGCCACCCTTTTTCTTTTTATATAACTATAGAAACTCTTACTATCTGTTTTTATATTTACTACTAATTTATTTTCATAATCTATCTTCCCTTTCTTAATAAATCCTTTAGTTACTTCTTGCTGTCTTTTGAAGACTTCCCAATCTTCTATCCTCCCAATAAGTTTGGCTATCTTATATGTCCTTGTTTAGTCGCATACTATCCTTAATTTCTTTACTTAGCACGGATGGCTCTCATTTCTTTTACACCCTTTTTCCTCAGTGGAATATATTTCTTTTGAAAGTTGTAAAATAACTCCTTAAATGAACACCACTGCTCATGTACCGTCTTACCCTTTAATCTATTTTCCCAGTCCACTTTAATCAATTCCGCTCTCATACCATCATAGTCTCCTTTATTCAAGCTCAGTACGCTTGTTTGAGAACCAACCTTCTCACTCTCTAATTGGATATGGAATTCAACTATGTTATGGTCACTCATTCCAAGGGGATCCTTAACTAAGATATTATTAATTAATCCTGACTCATTACACAGGACCAGGTCCAAGGTTGCTTGCCCCCTTGTAGGATCAGTTACATACTGCTTAAGAAATCCATCCCTAATACACTCAATAAACTCTTCCTCAAGGCTGCACTGCACAATTTGATTTGTCCAGTTAATATGATAGTTAAAATCTCCCATAATTATAGCTGTTCCCTTATTACATGCCCCAACTATTTCCTGATTAATAATTCTTGCAGCAGATTTACAACTTTTAGGAGGCCTATATACTACTCCCAGTAGTGTTTTTTCCCCTTATTATTCCTTATCTCCACCCAAACTGTTTCATTATCCTGATCCTTTGACCCAATATAATTTACTGTATTACAGTGATTCGTTCCTTTATTAACATAGCCTCCCCACCTCCCCTTCCTTCCTGCCTGTCCTTCCTGATTGTCAAATACCCTGGCATATTTAGTTCCCAGTCGTTGTCACCCTGCAGCCATGTTTCTGTAATGGCCACAAGATCATACGCATACTTAGTTATTTGTGCCGTTAACTCGTACATTTTGTTACGAATGCTACGTGCATTCAGATAAAGAACTTTCAAATATGTTTTGTGACACTTAGTTCCTGCTTTTTCCTTTTTTAACTTTACCTTTTACTCCATACCTTCTGTCCCTTCCTGACACGCTTTCCTCTGTCTCCCTATTCAGGAGCCCAACCCCCTGCCACTTCAGATTAAACCCTCTCCAACAGCACTAGCAAACATTCCCCCATGACAGCGGTCCCGGCCCTGCCCAGGTGCAGACCGTCCGGTTTGTACTGTTCGCACCTCCCACAGAACCGGTTCCAATGTCCCAGGTATTTGAATCACTACCCCTTGCACCATTCCTCGAGCCACGTATTCATTTGAAATATCCTCCAATTTCTACTCTGACCAGCACGTGGCACTGGTAGCAATCCTGAGATTACTACCTTTGAGGTCCAATTTTTTAATTTACCTCCTAACTCCCTATGTTCTGCTTTTAGGACATCATCCCCTTTTTTACCTATATCGTTGGTGCCTATGTGCACCACGACAGCTGGCTGTTCCCCCTCCCCCTCCAAAAAGTTCTGTAGCCGCTCCGAGACGTCCTTGACCCTTGCACCAGGGAGGCAACACACCATCCTGGAGTCTCGGTTGCGGCCGCAGAAACGCCTATCTATTCCCCTTGCAATTGAGTCCCCTATCACTATAGCTCTTTCACTCCCTTTTCTCCCAGCCTGTGCAGCAGAGCCACCCATGGTGCCAGGAAGTTGGCAGCTGCTGCCTTCCCCTGATAAGTCATCCCCCCTAACAGTATTCAAAGTGGTATATCTGTTTGAGAGGGGGTTGTACACAGGGGACCCCTGCACTACCTGCCTGCACCTCTTACTCTGCCTGGTGGTCACCCATTTACTTCCTGCCTGTACATCCTTTGCCTGCGGTGTGACCAACTCGCTAAACGTGCTATTCACGAGGTTCTCAGCATCGCGAATGCTCCAATACGCATCCAATCGCAGCTCCAGCGCCGTAATGGATACACTTCCTGCACACATGGTTGTCAAGGACACCGGAGGGGTCCCTGATTTCCCACATAGCACAGGAGGTGCATACCGCGGGGCTGAGCTCTCTTGCCATGACTTATCCTTAATTAATTCAAATTAAATTAAAACAATTCAATCCCACCAATTGCACTACAGTTAGTGATATACTTAAGGGCCCTGGTTTTCCAGCAGCCCCCGCTACACCACAGAGAGCTTAGAAACTATAAACCACAGAGTTTAATTTTAAAAAGAGAGAAATACTCACCAACCAATCATTACCTGCTTTCTGGTGACGTCACACTTCGATTACTTTTTACTTGTCTCCCTCCGAGCTCGGAGTTTGGTACGCCTACCTGGTCTCTGCCGCCTCTTAAACCTCGCCGCCGCCGCCTGGTTCCCCGCAGGTCCGCCGGGTCTCTGAGGTCTACCTGGTTTCTGCCGCCTCTTTAACCTCGCCGCCGCCGCCTGGTTCCCCGCAGGTCCGCCGCCGCTCTGATGCCTAACCTGTTCTCTGCCGCCTCTTTAACCTCGCTGCCTTTGCAGGCGCTGTCTGTGTCGGTGTAGGACCTGTTTGAGTCCGTGTATGTGTCGGCCCTCCCTGGTCTGAGTAAGCTCACTCGGTCTGTGTAGGAGCTGTCTGAGTCTGTGTCGGAGCTGTATGAGTCTGTGTATGTGTCGGCCCTCCCTGGTCTGAGTAAGCTCCCTAGGTCTGTGTCGGAGCTGTATGAGTCTGTGTATGTGTCGGCCCTCCCTGGTCTGAGTAAGCTCCCTAGGTCTGTGTCGGAGCTGTCTGAGTCTGTGTATGTGTCGGCCCTCCCTGGTCTTAGTAAGCTCCCTTGGCCTGTGTAGGAGCTCCCTTGGCCTGTCTAGGAGCTGTCTGTGTCTGTGTGGGGCTGCCTAGATGTGTGTAGACGCCGTCTGCGTCTGCGTAGGGCTGGGAACTACATTGATCTTTATAGAAAGCCTAACATCCCTTATTGGACTGAGATTTGGTCAGAGTTCACAGCCTCCCCCTCCGTTCCAGCGCTTTGTGAGGGAGTTTTTCAGGGTTAAATTTACAGACTGGGTGAGTTGGTAATCAGGGGCAATAAGAGCCTCAGAGACCCCGGGTAATACAGGATTGAATCTTCCCGGGCTCGGCCTTGAATGTGCGAATGTGTCAGAAAACACGGTGGACGGTGGAGGATTGGTGGGCTGTGAAATGACAGTAAAGCCCTCCCCCAATCAAAACTGGCCACAGTCACAGAATCGAATGATCACCTCCGGGGCGGTTGTTGCGTCAGTTGCTGCCTCCATATTCTCTCACTGCCTTTGCTGATACATTGCCCAAATCTGAGGCCTCCGTCCAAAATAATGCAGAAACTCCGCAGCTGCATTCGGGATGGGCACCTGCTGCCTCGATACATTACCGTCCTAACAGCGCATTAACTGTCTGAGTTGAACAATGCAGCGCTTTAGAAGACAGGTAGAGAAGGCAAAGTCAGAGCTGTCTCGGTCGCAAGGGCTCTGGGTGTCAGGAATGGCCAGCACATGGTTTGATTATGGAAATGACGCGAGTGTCCTTGCTTCCAGCAGCGGGCTTGTTGATCTCGGGGTATGATTCTCGTTTTGGGTCTAATTGCTAGATTATGGGAGTGGTCCCAGACTAGCCCTCATTCTGCACTCGACATTTGACCTTGAGCTGCAGTTGAATCTTTTGTCAAGATAAAACAGACGTTTTCAAATCAATCCGCGTGAATCTCAAGCACTTTGGCAAAAGGCTCAGTGCAAGTATCCCGGACGTTCCAAAGCGCTTTACAGCCACTGAAGTATTTTTTGTACATCACTGATAGAATGTAGGAAACGCGGCAGCCAATTTGCGCACAGCAAACTCCCACACCAGCAATGAGATAAGGACCAGATAATCTGTTTTTGTTATGTTGATTGAGGGATAATATTGCCCAGGATGATTGACGTCCCAATCTTATTCCGTTTGCAGACCGTCATTAAGATAAATAATAATGGAGACTGTGGGAGATGACACATTTTTCACACCTACTCGCAATGATCACAAGATCCTCACCCGTGAGGAAGGCAATTCAGCCCATTCTAATTCAGCACTCCAGAACAACTCTAGTCTTCACACCATTAGTTAATCCAGTTGTTTCCTAAATTATTCCATGGCTGTCATCACCATCGCTCTGCATGGAGTCCATTCTAAGTGCTGATCGGATTCCTGATATCAGTCCAAAAGAGTTCACTTTTACTTTGGAGCCTGTTCCACCTCATTCTTTCTCGCACAATGTAATTTGGATTTATATTCCACTGAAGTTACTAACTTGTATATCTCTGTAATAACATATCATAGATGCCTCCGTTCTGGGCTGAAATATAAACGGTGTCGATTTTAGCTTCCATCGGGTAAAATCCCTCCACCTTGTATGTTTGTCCTGCAGGATCGGGTGTGTCTTGTACTTGTTGCTCCCTCCTCTGGCAGCTGTGCTGTATTGCGCCACCTGGTAGTGCTGCTCCCTCCTCTGGCCGCTGCGCGGTATTACATCTACTGCTCCCTCTGTTAGCTGCTACGCGGTACTGCTGTGTATGGTTGAGCCTGGTACAACTTCGAGCTCCTCTGCTTCTTCCTGTGTCACAACTGGAAGACGAGAATGAAGAGTGGAGTTGCTTCGTAAGGAGCGGACCTCCCAGAATAGCAGGAGTGAAAAGACGATTTCTTGATCCAGTCTGCTGACAGCTAATGTAGGGTAAGTCATCCTCGGTCCTGAGGGACTGCCTAAAAAGAAGAATGTAGGGTAAAGTTAAATGAGAAGGAAGAGAACCGAATACAGGAACATAGGAACGAGAGCAGTCCTTTCAGCCCTCTACCTGCTCCGACATGCAGTTAGATCATGGCTGATCTGCACCTCACCTACATTTATCATTCGCAGCAAGGTGGATGATTTAATGGCACTAATAGAAGTAAATGGGTATGATGTAATTGCTATTACAGAGACATGGTTGCAGGGTAACCAAAGCTGGGAACTGAATGTTCCAGGGTACTCAACCTTTAGGAAGGACAGACAAAAAAGGAAAAGGAGGTGGCGTAGTGTTGTTAATAAGGGATGAGATCGGTATGGTAGAGATAAAAGATCTTGGCTTGGCAGATCGTGATGTAGAACTGGAATCAGTTTGGGTGGAGCTAAGAAACAGCAAAGGGCAGAAAACATTGGTGGGAGTTGTGTAGAGGCCACCAAACAGTAATGGTAATGTAGGGTAAAGTATCATTAAAGAGATTAGAAGTGCATGTAACAAGTGCAATACGGTAATCATGGGGGACTTTAATCTACATATTGACAGGGCAAATCAAATTACCACTAATGGTGTGGAGGGCTAATTGTTGGAATGCATGCGAGATGATTTCATGGATCAGTATGTGGAGGAACCAACCAGGGAACAGGATCTCTACTGTGTACTGTGTAATGAGGAAGTGCTAAACAATAATCTTGTGGTTAAGGGGCCTTTAGGGACAAGTGACCATAATATGATGGAATTTTACATTAAGTTTGGGAGTGATGTTATCCAATCTGAAACTAAGGTCTTCAATCTAATCAGAGGAAACTACAAGGTTATGAGTGATAAGTTGGCCATGGTAGATTGCGAGACTACACTAAAAGGTATGAAGGTGGACATAAAATTGCTATCATTCAAGGAAATAATGCATAATTTGCAACAAACATATATTCCTCTAGGGCATAAAAACCAAAAAGGATAAGTGATTAAACCATGGCTAACAAAATAAATTAAAGCTAGTATTAAGCCAAAGGAAGAAGCTTATAAAGTTGCCAGAAAAAGCGGTCAGCCTGAGGATTGGGATCTTTTTAGAAATCAGCAAAGGGGGACAAATGAAATTGATAAAGATAGGCAAAATGGAATATGAGCACAAAGTAGCAAAAAATATAAAACGGATTGTAAAAGGTATGTGAAAAGGAAAAGACTGACGAAGGTAAATGTAGGTCCCTTACAGTCAGAGACGGGAGAATTTATATTGGTGAATGAGAAAATGGCGAGAAATTAAATAAATACTTTGTTTCTGTCTTCACGGAGGAAGACACAAAAAACCTCCCAGAAATACGAGAAAACCAAGGGTGTGGCGAGAATGAGGTTCTTAAAGAAATTATTATTAGTAAAAAAAACAGTACTAGCAAAATTAATGGGACTAAAAGTCGATAAATCCCAAGGACCGGATGACCTACTTCCTAAGGCTTTGAAAGAGGTGGCCATTGAGATACTGGACGCATTGGTTGTCATCTTCCAAAATTCTATAGCTTCTGGAACGTTTCCTGCAAATTGGAGGATAGCAAATGTAACCCCGCTATTTAAGAAAGGAGGGAAAGGGAAAACCTGTAACTACAGACCTGTTAGCCTGATACCAGTAGTTGGGAGAGCGTTTGGGTGCGCAGAAGGCGGGCAGTGGTCAGCACGTTTGTCTAACACGCGAAAGGTCGCCGGTTCGAGAACGGGCGTGAAACATTTTGAAAACTCGTTCAATTAAATAGTAGAAAAATGGAATAATTCGCATTCGTGGTTCAATGTATAAAGTCCTGTTACATTTGCTGTTTCTCTGTGCAGTTCTCTACGCACTAAAACTCTACAGTGTGTCTCACTCGCTCCCTCTACCAGCCCTGACCGTGCAGAAAGCCCCTCTCAAAGCTACACATTCCGGCTGCTTTCAGTTGATTTGTGAGAGATTATTAAAGGATCCTACAGCGCTGACTGGGTTCACATGAGCAGATCAAAGCCGCGTTTCTGCAAACTACGAAACATGTTCTCCAGAATTCCAAGGTGTATAAGGAGCTCAACCATCAAAATCCCTTTCACTAAGAACAGGGGTTCAGGCAATCTTCTGATCGCAACGCGCTTTAATCCTTGTCAATATCTCTTGTCTATTTCCCGGTGTTTCCCGATTCTGTCTGTCTCTCTGGCTCTGTTTATTCTGTGTGTGACCATCTGCGGGGTGATTTTGAATGGATACCTGTGTTTTTGTCTGCTTGTTACTTTAAACAAATCAGGGAATCAGGCGCTTCTGTGCATGATTCTGGGGAATCAGTGAGACAGGCTTTAGAGGAATGTGTGGTTACTGTATCCCCATTCTCAATGCTGGCAGAGCCCAGCACGTGAATGTAAAAGTCAAGGCTGAAGTGCTTAAAAACACCTTTAGCCAGAAGTGCAGAGTGGATGATCGATCTCGGCCTCCTCCAGAGGTCCTCACCATCACAGAAGCCAGTCTCCTGCTAATTCGATTCACTCCATGTGATATCAAAAAACGACTGAGCACATTGGATACAGCAAAGGCCATAGGTCCCGACAACATCCCGGCTGTCGTGCTGAAGACTTGTTCCCCAGAACTAGCCGCGCATCTAACCAAGCTGTTCCAGTACAGCGACAACACTGGTATCTACCCGACAATGTGGAAAACTGCTCAGGTATATCCTGTCCACAATAAGCAGAACAAATCCAATCCGGACAATTACCGCCCCATCAGTCTAATGTCAATCATCAGCAAAGTGAGGGAAAGTGTCTTCAACAGTGCTATCAAGTAGTACTTATTCCCCAATAACCTGCTCACCGATGCTCAGTTTGGGTTCCGCTAGGATCACTCAGCTCCAGACCTCATTACAGCCTTGGTCCAAACATGGACAAAAGGAGCTGAATTACAGAGATCATGTCAGTGTGACTGCCCTTGCCATCAAGGCAGCATTTAACCTAGTGTGGCGTCAAGGAG
This sequence comes from Squalus acanthias, assembly GCA_030390025.1. Taxonomy (NCBI): domain Eukaryota; kingdom Metazoa; phylum Chordata; class Chondrichthyes; order Squaliformes; family Squalidae; genus Squalus; species Squalus acanthias. The sequence continues at coordinate 187,237 of JASTWF010000447.1, forward strand.
CCATCGTAAAATTGAAGTCAATGGGAGTCGAGGAGGGGCGGGGCGGGTGTTGGGGAGTTGGGGGCGGGGGAATCTCTCCACTGGCTGGAGTCATAACTCGCACAAGGGAAAAAATGGTTGTCGTTGTTGGAGGTCAATCATCTCAGCCCCTGGATATCGTTGTACGATTCCTCAGGGGAGTGTCCTAGGACAAACCATCTTCAGCTGCTTCATCAATGACATTCCCTCCATCATAAGGTCAGAAGTGGGGATATTCGCTGATGGTTGCACAGAGTTCAGTTCCATTCGCAATTCCCTCATATAATGAAGCAGTCCATGCCCGCATGCAGCAAGACCTAGATAACATTTAGGCTTGGGCTGATAAGTGGCAAGTAACATACGCGCCACACACGTGCCAGTCAATGAATATCTCCAGCAAGCGAGAGTTTAACCACCGCCCCTTGACTTTCAATGGCATCACCGTCACTGAATCTCCCAACATCAGCATTCCAACAAGGCGCTGCACCTTCAACGTTTCCAGCCAACTCAGTCAGTAGTGTGGTGCGATTCTTAATTTCAGTGATGTGATTTGAAACCCACGTGGGACTTATGTTTGCTTTTAAACTTTTATGTTGCTTTTACCTCCTCCCTTCCCACTGTCCAGTGCCCCAAACACCCCTTCCAGGTGAAACAGCGATTTGCTTGTACTTCTTGCAATTTAGTATACTGTATTCAAAGCTCACGATGTGGTCTCCTCTACATTTGCTTTGCAGAACACCTCCGTTCAGTCTGTAAGGGTAACCCTGAGCTTCCGGTCGCCTGTCACTTTAATTCTCCGCTTCACTCCGACTCTGATCTCTTTGTCATCAGCCTATTACATTGCTCCAATGAAGGTAAACGTAAGCTCGAGGAACAGCAGCTCATCTTTCGATTAGGCACTTTACAGACTTCTGGTCTCAACATAGAGTTCACAAATTTCAATCCATAACCTCTGCCCCCATTTTTCATGCTGTATGATTTTGCCATTCCCATTTGCAAAATTTTATCTTTCCTGCCTCATACATAAACACAGTATATTCCTTCAATTCCTTCCTCCGCTCCCACCCCCCAACCCCCGTGTCTGAACCTGCTTAATTTCCAGTTCTGATGAAGGGTCCCAGACCTGAAACGTTAACTTTGTTTCTCTCTCCACGGATGCTGCCTGGCCTGCTGAGTGCTCGAGGAGCAGCACCACATCTTTCGATTAGGCATTTTATAGCCTTCTGGACTCAACACTGAATTCAACAATTTCAGTATATAACCCGTGCCCCAATTTTTCTGGTGGCAGCTGTTAATCATTCTGCCATCCCCATTTGCAACATTTCATTTCTGCTGTCTTAAATCTTAGCACAGACTGTCCCTTAAGTTCCTCCCTCCCCTCCCCACTTTCGCTGCCATTACACCTGCTTAAAACCTGTTACATCTCCAAATGTTTCCAGCTCTGACGATGGTTCACAGACCTGAAACCTCCGTTTCTCTCTCCACGGATGCTGCCTGACCTGCTGAGTGTTTCCAGCATTTTCTATTGTGCTTTCAGATTGCCAGCATCCGCAGTATTTCGCTATTGTACTGGGGAGAGATGACCTCACCACCTTTCAGGAAGTTTAACAACATTATTCACTTTCTTATTTCAGCTCCGTTTGGAATTAGTGTTTATTTTATTTTATTGTTGCATGTTTAACGACAGCTTCAAGAGGGAAAGAAAAACTTGAAGCAACTTCTTTTGTCAAAGCTGCAATGAGACTAGAAATAATTTAAAGATTTTTAATGAACTTTTCTCAGAAAATAAATGTTAAAAACACTTTTTTCTCCCTAAGTTTCGGATATGATTTTGGAAGAAACAAGCAAAAATCAATGTTCCCCTCATCTAAACAAGTTTCAATCGGGTTTTGAAGACCGAACGATTTTAAGCAGGCTCTGAATTGCTTCAAACGTTTTATAATGGATATTTCTCATTATTTGATTTTCACCGATCGACTGAGGTGAGTAGCTTCACACAAACATGAAACCATGCAGTTGAAGTCGGGGAGAACAGGGGAGGAATGGAAGGAGTTACTTATTACTTTGTATTGATTTTATAAAAATATCGTTAAGACGTTTAGGAAGAGAACCAAAAAGGGGGAAAAACACTTTTACGGAGAAATTATTTCAGTCCAGTCTGTTTTAGGTAAAAGCAAAAAACAGTTTATTTAATATTCAGAGATCCCTGGGAGAAGCGTCACAGAACCTTGCTCGGTCTGGTGACTACAACTTCTCCACCTCTCGTTGTCAATGACAACCTTTTATTGAAGAGTTGTCCAATCACATAGTTACAAAATATCACATGATTACAAGTATTTCAATTTCAAACTTAAACAACTTAAACAATTAATTTGTTATATTCGAAACAATTTATGTCAGTCCAAACTAAATCATTAATTCGTTATATTTTAGTTCAAACTAAATAATTATGTTGCAAGCTAAACCATTAATTCGTTATACTCTTATCTCTGTCAGTTACAAACTAAAAGCATTAATGACGTATATATGCAGTCTGTGTGAGGCCCTGTGTCTAGGTTTTACAGTCTTCCATTGTGTTATGGCCTTGGATGTAGCTAAGTATTACAACGCTCAACCTGGCCTTATCTCACACCTGGGCTCTCTTCTATTTCATACAGAAGACGAGAAATTATTATTTTAATTTAACGTGAGTTCAAATTAACTCTTTCATTCCCATTGACTCTTTTCACTCCCTTACATTCCCTCCTTTCGGTCCCGTACCAAATTAAAAATTCTGGCCAGGGATACCGACTTTCCCGCATTTATCATCCCCGGATTATATCTGTGTTGATAAATTCGCCTCACCCTTCTATCTATCCTTGGTGTCGGGTGTCTGTATGAAAAGGAAAGAGCCTTACATATAGATATCCTGCAGTGGCTGTTCATTGCTTGGTTCAATACTGTCTACAGCAACCGGCATCATTCTGTCCATAGCTGCCTTACAACATGCATTTAAAATCATCAATGTAATACAGAGTGCTATTCCAATTACAAGATGAATTATCAGTCCATGCATCAAATATGAAACCCATGACCCCCCAAACAACCATCCCATTCTGTATACGGTATCCACTCTTCCTCACTCCTTATACCCGGAATTTATTTTGTTGCATCCATTTCTACACTGGTAAAGGGTTATAGGTCTTTAGCTGGGTCCAGTGTTTCCACCTTCCCATTCCTTTTATATCAATACAGGCACACGTGTCTCCACTGATAAGGGCTTGATAAGGACCGGACCACCTTGGGGCAAACCCCTGCTTTGCAGGCAGGTCCTTAACCATTACTTTCGTTCCTACAGAGGGAACGTTTGTTAACGCAGTCATGTCTAAATTTTTATGCTTTCCTTCCTGTCTTTCTCTAACCTGCTCTCTCATTTCTTTTAACTGCTTGCTTAATTCAAGGACATATCGGCGGATCCTGTCCTGTAATGGTCCTAGTTCCTCTCATCCCGTTATAATTGCATAAGGGAGTTGCATTGCTCGCCCTGTCATTAATTCATAGGGAGATAAGCCTGTCGTTCGATTAGGAATAGCTCGTAATTTCATCAGGAGCTCGGGCATTGGTAGGGGTCCCGTAAAATCTATTTGTATCTTTCCCAGGGACCCCTAACTCAAATTCAATTCATTGTTCCGCTCTTCCAGTTCTGCCCCGCCTGGGATATCCTCTGTTTCTTCTATCTTTCCTGATGTTACCCCACTTGGGGTCTCCTATACATTGCTTTGGATCTTCTCTTTCTGTGTGCTCAATTAATTTGTTGGTGTTGGTTAGTCATAGGCATGTGTACCCAATTGGCTTATGTATCTTACTACATAGGTTACATATATCAAATACACTATCATTACAAGTTGGCGAACTACCAGAGCGTGTGAAATAATACAAATCTAAGGGTGTGCTGATATATTAAGCTCAATATCCCACCAGTGTGAGTTGTGCTCTATGCTGTCAATTTCAATATCTATTCTCGAGTTGTCTTCCTCCAAAACACAAAAATGCTTTAGGGAGGATTTCAGTCGCATCATGAGCTCACTGGTACCCTTAGAAAACAGGGGAATGTAGTATCCGAATTGTGCCACGTAATTGTGTAGCTCATACTTAAAAACGTGTTGGTTGATGGGACAGGTCCTGTTAGACCCATAAAGCATGGTAATTGCGGTAGTGGTGACACAGGAAGCACCACCAAAACCACCTCATACTGGATTCGCACTGGTTTTTCCCACGCTCTGTTACCTGCAAAACACAATTATTATAGTCACAGTTAAATTCAGTCTTACAATCATTTCAAGCGACATTACAGTTTAACATCTAGTAAAAAAATCATGGACTTAAAAAGATTCTCTAGATCTCTCTTTTTCTCATATCCATCTTGTGGATAATTCTTACTAAACATGATTTCTCCTTAGCCCTCAATTGTCCCAATCCAGATTCCATGTAACTCTCCACTTCAACTTCAATTTCAATCACTCTAACAGGTACCAGTGTATTTAACTCTATTCTGATTGTTTCATTAATTAGATAGTTTCTCGACGGAGTATGTGTCAATGCTTTAAAAGTTGTCTCGCTCTCCTGAACCACATTAACCATTTCATGTTTTGCTGTTATCAAGTAACTGAACATGTCTGAGACCCGTTCTTCAGTGCAGATTCAACATACATTCCCGGATGGCAACTGCCTCACATGTAACAAATCACATTTGCACACTCATATTGGTATCTCCACATCATGCCACATGTGCCTTTCTCGGGCCTTCAGGTATCTTATCAAAGGATTGTCTGGAGGTCTTTGTTCATCTTCCTCTGCATGGTCCCGATGTCTTTGATAGTGGCCAGGCTATCGAATTCAGTTTCCTTAAAAAGTTCATTATAGGCAGGGACACAAATGTCTCCAAGAGAAAGCTATCAATTTACTATTCTTAGCTACTCTTTCCTGACTTTCACTAAGAAGTTTGGAAAATTCTCAATTGGTGTTGTAATTCTCCTGTTTCTATCTCACCCTCAATCACTTCCTTTCTCCATTTTACACATCCTATTAATTACCATTCATATATCATTCATGAGCCCTGGAGGAACTTTACTGTCCAGTACAATATTTAAGATTGAAAACATAGATCAAACATTCTCAATTGGTCCAAGTTATTAACAATTTTTATTTATCATTATTTTAGAGGATCTTTTATTTTCCCAAAAGTAACACAATATATAGTTCCTGAGTTTGTCATTTCAAAATTATCCCGAAATCCAAACAGCAGTACTGTTGAACTGACAGGTTTTGTCAATGTTCAATTTCATTTCTATAACTTAAACAGCTGTCAGTGGAAAGGGTTAACTCCTTTGCAGGGTTTTTTTTTAAGAAGGCGGAGCGAAACATTGCCAGACGCATGCAATTGCGTCATTTCATGTAACTGAACACGAACACAAAAAACAAAACAAACCAATACATGCTTGTAGAAAACCATAAATTACATCATATTTCTTATTGTCCTTTCTTCAGATGCCTTTCCAAAATACTGTAAAAACATTGAATATAACTGGAGAAAAATTAGTTTTTCTTATTTAAGCAAATTAAATCAAACTGCTTTGGAAGATTTCAACATAGCAACCGCGACTCCAAGGTTAAATCTTATACAGAAACTTAATCTTTTGTTAAACAAACCTTTTTGTTCTTCTCAGTTTTACACACCAACTTAACTTAAATTGTAGTTCAAAGTTTTTTTTTCAATTCTTGTGGCACAATTTATTGCAGCTACACTTCGTGGCATTGCCTTCGCTACTGGATCCCTCTTTAACTAACTGTTGAATCGGCTCTGATTTCCCTGCAAAGTCTGATATAAAACTCCTGTCTATCCCTGACAGTAAAAGCGAATTTCCCTTGTGATTCCACTGCCAATGGTATGGACCAGAACCCGTTCTGTATCCAAGACTGTAATTATTTTAAAGTTTGGTTTCAGACCATTAAATATCTTATTCAATGTTTAAAGAACCCAAGACAACATGAGGAGAATTTTGTTTTACACAGCGAGTTGTTGTGATCTGGAATGCGCTGCCTGAAGGGGCGGTGGAAGCAGATTCAATAGTAACTTTGAAAGGGGATTTGGGAAAAAATGCTTTAGATAAAATAAAATACTGGGGAAAGAGCAGATGAGTGGGATTAATTGGACAGCTCTACCAAGGAGCCGTTAAAGGCACGGTGGGCCGAATGGTCTCCTTCTGTGCTGTATCATTTCTTGATTCTATAGTCATCGATAACTTAGAAAATATGAAACTGAACGTGGCAGAAGAGCAAAGGATCTAGAGATACAGGTGAATAACAATGAAAATCAGTATCACAGGTCAGCAAAGCGATTGAAATGCTAACAATGAACTGGGATTTATTTCTAAGGATATAGAATTCAAAAGTAGTGAAGCTGTCAAATGGTGGGAAGTGGTGTTCCATAAGGATCGGTGCTGGGTCCACTGTTGTTCACCATTTACTTAAACAATATGGTGTCGAGAATCGGAAGTGCAATTTCAAACATTGTGGATGCCACACAAATGGGGGTTTATAGTTAATACAAAGCAGGACTGGGGCAAAATCCAGGAATACATTAATAATCTTGCAGAATGGGCTTAAAATTGTCAAATGAACCTCAATATAGCGAAGTGTTAGGTAATGCATTTTAATAGGAAGAATAAGGAGTTCACATAATCCTTGGAAAATAAGTGTCTAAATAGGGTTGAGAGTACAGATAAACAAAGCACTAAAAGTAGCAATGGAGATTGATAAGGTTTTAAAAGCAAAGAAAACATTCGCGATAAATTCTAGAGGGAAAGGAGTGTAAAGCATCGAAGTAGGAGTAGAGACAGCGGACCTGGGCGGAACAAGAGCGACAGCGGGAGCAGAATAAAGATCTTGGAGTGAGGAGGCCTGAGAGCGGAGCCAGCGGACCTGGGCAGACCCGGAGCGGCAGCGGGAGCTGAATAAAGAGTGTGGAGTGAGGAGGGCAGAGAGCAGAGCCAGCGGACCTTGGCAGACCCGGAGCGGCAGCGGGAGCTGAATAAAGAGTGTGGAGAGAGGAGGGCTGAGAGCAGAGCCAGCGGACCTGGGCAGACCCGGAGCGGCAGCGGGAGCAGAATAAAGAGTGTGGAGCGAGGAGGGCTGAGAGCAGAGCCAGCGGACCTGGGCAGACCCGGAGCGGCAGCGGGAGCAGAATAAAGAGTGTGGAGAGAGGAGGGCTGAGAGCAGAGCCAGCGGACCTGGGCAGACCCGGAGCGGCAGCGGGAGCAGAATAAAGAGTGTGGAGAGAGCAGGGCTGAGAGCAGAGCCAGCGGACCTGGGCAGACCCGGAGCGGCAGCGGGAGCAGAATAAAGAGTGTGGAGAGAGGAGGGCTGAGAGCAGAGCCAGCGGACCTGGGCAGACCCGGAGCGGCAGCGGGAGCAGAATAAAGAGTGTGGAGAGAGGAGGGCTGAGAGCAGAGCCAGCGGGGGAGGAGCAGCGAGGCTCCAATTCAACAACAACAACAAAATAAATCAATGTGTGACGTCACAGGTAAGCCGGTATGTGATTGGTGGTGAGTATTTATTTTCTCTTTGGACTGAAGGCTCAGTTACAGTAAAGACCTATAGCATATAACTAAATTTATAACTAACTAAACTAATTTTAATACATTTAATAAATTGGATAAAGTTATAACCTAGTTTACCTAGATTAAAAACTATAACTATACAATTGATTTACTTAATTAAATTAAATACAATAGAGATGGCAGGGCAGGTGATTTGTTGAGCTGTAGCATGTGGGAGCTGGTGGACACCAGTGTGATCCAGGGCGACCGCATCTGCAGTAAGTGTCGGCAGCTCGAGAAACTTCGGCTCAGGGTTGATGAGCTGGAGTACGAGCTTTGGACACTGCGATACATCAGGGAGGGGGACAGTTACCTGGAAACTGTTTTACAGGAGGCAGTCACACTCTTTAGGTTAAATACTTCAGATTTCGTCCGTGGTCAGGGACAGGAGTGTGTGACTGCGAGTGAGGCAGTTATGGGGATCCAAGAGGTAGCATTGGAGGAGACTCAGACCTTGAACTTGTCCAACAGGTAGGAGGTACTTGCTTAGGCGATTCAGGAGAAACCTGTTTAACCATTGAATGGTTAGATTGTGGAACTCGCTACCGCAATGAGTAATTGATACGAATAACTTAAATTAATTTAAGGGGAAGCGAGATAAGCATATGAGTCACAGAGGGAGAAAGGAATAGAAATATATTTTTACTATGTTAGATGAAGATGGGTGGGGGCTCGTGTGGAGCATGGACACCAACATGGATATTTTGAGTCGAATGATCTGTCTCTGTGCTGTAAATATTTGTAAATTGTATTAAACATTTATAGGACCCGGGTCAGGTCACACTTAGAGAATTGTGACAATAATGCACTCCATAATATAAAACGGACATACAAGCGCTGGGGAAAGTGCAACAAATAATTACAAACAACAACAACTTGTATATATGTAGCGCCTTTAAACTAGGAAAAGGTCCCAAGGCAATTCACAGGAGTTTAATCAAACATGTGCAATGTGCCAGAATTAGAGGAGCACAGAGATCTCGGGAGTGTTGAGGGGCTGCTGGAGCTTGCAGAGGTAGGGAGGGCGAGGCCATGGAGGGATTTGAAAGCAAGGATGATAATTTTAAAATTGAGGCATTGCTGGAACAGGAGTCAATGTAGGTCAGCGAGGACAGGGGTGCTGGTTTACCTGGATTTGGTGTGAGTTAGGTGACGAGCAGCAAAGTTTTGGATGAGCTCAAGTTATGGAGGGTGGGAGATGGGAAGCCGGCTAGGAGAGATTTGGTGTTATCAAGTCTAGAGCTACCAAAGGCATGGATGATGATTTGAGCAACAGATGAGCTGAGGAAGGGTAGAAGTTCGGTGATGTTATGGAGGTGGAAGTAAGCCGTCCTGGTGATGGCGTGAATATCTGCTCGGGAGATCATCCCGTGGTCAAATACGACGCCAAGTTTGCAAACAGCAAACTGGTGCTAAGGAGAGGGAGGAGTCGGTGCCTAGGCAACGGAGTTTGTTAAGAAGGCCATTAGCTTCGGTCTTACAGATATTTAGTTGGATGGCACCAGAACTGAAAGATTGCAGCTCTCGGGAAAGATTGAACAGGTTGGGCCTTTCTGCTATAGAAGAGAGAGGACTTTGATGAGGCCTGATAGAGATCTTGAAAATTATGAATGGGTTGGACAGTGTAGATGTGGAGAGAATGTTTACACTTGTGGGAGAATGCAACACTTGGGGTCATAAATACAAGATAGTTACTGTTAAACCCAATAGGGAAATAAGGAGCAATTTCTTTACTCAGAGAGTTGATAGAATGTGGAACATACTAGCATAGAAAGTGCTTGAGGAATATAGTTTAGATTCATTCAGAAGGAAACTAGACGAGTAAATGAGAGGAAATGGAATAGAAAGATATGCTGACCTGTCTGAGATGAAGTGGATGCAATGAGAGGAGACTGGTGTGGAGCATAAACACCAGCACAGACTGATTGGGCCGAATGGCCTGTTTGTGTGCTGTATATTCCATGTAATATAATCCCCTGAACTGCAGCTCAGCTCTGTCTGCCTACCTATTGACGAGTCTCTTACTCTGGAAGCTGCGAATGAATTGCTGCCCTCAATCGCTGAAGGGACTCTTTACAGAAGAGCTCAGAGTGAAAGCAGCAAACTAGTGGTCCTGTCCCGAAAGAAAATGTGGGAAATGTCAGTCAGAAACAGTGCCGAGTCCTAAATACAGTGCTCGCCCCGCATCTGGCTGTATCTTCAGATTTCCAACGATTGCTGGCGTAATTCCCTGCTGCACAGGATGGGAGGAAAACCAGTGGGAGAGCTATGGTGATAGGGGATTCTATTGTAAGGGGAATAGATAGGCGTTTCTGCGGCCACAAACGAGACTCCAGGATGGTATGTTGCCTCCCTAGTGCAAGGGTCAAGGATGTCTCGGAGCGGCTGCAGGGCATTCTGGAGGGGGAGGGGGAACAGCCAGTTGTCGTGGTGCAGATAGGTACCAACGATATAGGTAAAACACGGGATGAGGTCCTAAAAGCTGAATATAGGGAGTTCGGAGGTAAATTAAAATATAGGACCTCAATGGTAGTAATCTCAGGATTGCTACCAATGCCATGTGCTAGTCATAGTAGAGATAGAAGGATATTTCAGATGAATACGTGGCTAGAGGAATGGTGCAAGGGGGAGGGATTCAAATTCCTTGGACATTGGAACCGGTTCTGGGGGTGGTGGGACCAGTACAAACTGGACGGTTTGCACCAGGGCGGGACCGGAACCGATATCCTAGGCGGGTGTGGGGTGTTCGCTAGTGCTGTTGGGGAGGGTTTAAACTAAAATGGCAGGGGGTTGGGAACATGTGCAGGGAGACAGAGGAAAGGGAAGCAAGGATAGAAACAAAAGACAGGAAGGAGAAAAGCAAAAGTGGATGGCAGAAAAATCAAGGGTATAAATCAAACAGGGCTACAGTAAATAATAACTCTAAAATGACTAAGAGTGTTGAAAAATAAAGCCTGAAGGCTTTGTGTCTTAATGCGAGGAGCATTCCTAATAAGGTGGATGAATTAGCTCGCAAATAGATGTAAACGGATATGATATAATTGGGATTATGGAGACATGGCTCCAGGGTGACCAAGGCTGGTAATTCAACATCCAGGGGTATTCAATATACAGGAAATACAGGAAAAAATGAAAAGGAGGTGGGGTAGCATTGCTGGTTAAAGAGGAGATTAACACAATAGTAAGGAAGGATATTAGCTCTGAGGATGTGGAATTTGTATGGGCAGAGCTGAGAAATACCAAGGGGCAGAAAACGTTAGTAGGAGTTGTATACAGACCCCCAAACAATAATGCTGAGGTGGGGGATGGCAGTAAATGGGAAATTAGAGACGCGTGCACTAAGGGCACATCAGTTATCATGGATGAATTTAATCTACACATAGATTGGGCTTACCAAATTAGTAACAATACTGTGGGGGAGGAATTCCGAGAGTATATACGGGATGGTTTCCTGGACCAATATGTCGAGGAACCAACTAGCGATCAGGTCAGCCAATGTTAGACTGGGTATTATTTAATGAGAAAGGATTAATTAGCAATCTTCTTGTGCGAGGCCCTTGGGGAGGAGCGATCATAATATGATAGAATTCTGCATTAAAATGGAGAGTGTAGTAGTTGACTCAGAGACTGGGGTCCTGAATTTAAATAAAGGAAACTACGATGGTATGAGGCACGAGTTGGCTAGGATGGATTGGGGAACGTTACTTAAAGGGTTGACGGTGGATAGGCAATGGCAAACATTTAAAGATCGCATGAATGAACTACAGAATTTGTTCATCCCTCTTTGGTATAAAAATAAAACAAAAAAGGTGACTCAACCGTGGCTAACAAGGAAATTAGGGATAGCTTAAGATCCAAGGAGAGGACATATAATTTGGCCAGAAAAAGCAGCAAACCTGAGAATTGGGAGCAGTTTATGTTTCAGCAAAGGAGGGCAAAGAGATTAATTAAGAGGGAGAAAATAGATTAGAGAGTAAGCTTGCAGGGAACATAAAAACTGACTGTAAAAGCTTCTATAGATATGTGAAGAGTAAAGGATTGGTGAAGTCAAGCGTAGGTCCCTTGCAGTCACAATCAGGGGAATTTATAATGGGGAACAAAGAAATGGCAAACCAATTAAATACATACTTTGGTTCTGTCTTCTTAAAGGAGGACACAAATAACCTGCCAGAGATGTCGGGGAACAATAGGTCTAATGAGAGGGAGGAACTGAATGAAATCAGTATTGTAGGGAAATGGTGTTAGGGAAATTGACTGTATTGCAGGCCGATAAATCCCCAGGGACTGATAATCTACATCCTAGGGTATTTAAGGAAGTGGCCCTAGAAATAGTAGATGCATTGCTTGTCATCTGCCAAAATTCTATAGACTCTAAAACAGTTCACATGGATTGGAGGATAGCTAATGTAACACCACTATTTAAAAAAGGTGGCAGAGAGAAAACGGGGAATTATAGACCGGAAAGTCTGACATCGGTAGTGATGAAAATGCGGGAGTCCATTATAAAAGGTGTAATAGCAGAGCACTTGGAAAACAGTGACAGGATCGGACAAAGTCAGCATGCATTTACAAAAGGTAAATCATGCCTGACAATATACTGGAATTTTTTGCGGATGTAACTGGCAGAATAGATAAGGGAGAACCAGTGGATGTGGTGAATTTGGACTTTCTGAAGGCTTTCGATAAGGTCCCACATAAGAGATTAGCGTGCAAAGTTAACGCTCACGGGATTGGGGGTAAGGTACTGCCTTGGATAGAGAACTGGTTGGCAGACAGGAAGCAAAGTGTTGGAATAAACGGGTCTTTTTCCGAGTGGCAGGCAGTGACTAGTGGGGTACAGCAGGGATCGGCGCTCGGACCCCAGCTATTCACAATATATATAAATGTCGAGACGAGGGAACTAGATGTAATATCTCCAAGTTTGCAGACGACACAAAGCTGGGTGGGCGTGTGTGCTGTGAGGAGGATTCAGAGAAACTCCAGTATGATTTGGACAGGTTGGGTGATTGGGCAAATGTATGGCAGATGCAGTGTAATGTGGATAAATGAGAGATTAACCACTTCGGTGGCAAAAACAGGAAGACAGATTATTATCTGAACGGCAATAGATTGGGAAAAGGGGAAGTACAAAGAGACTTGGGTGTCCTTGTGCACCAGTCGCTGAAGGAAAGCATGCAGGTGCAGTAGGCGGTTAAGAAGGCAAATGGTATGTTGGCCTTCATAGCGAGAGGATTCGAAGACAGGAGCAAGGATGTCTTGCTGCAGTTGTACAGGGCCTTGGTGAGACCACACCTTGAGTATTGTGTGCAGTTTTGGTAACCTTATCTGAGGAAGGATGTTCTTGTCATGGAGAGAGTGCAGCGAAGATTGAGCAGACTGATACCTGGGATTGCAGGAATGACGGATGAAGAGAGATTGGGACGATTGGGCTTGTATTCCCGAGAGTTTAGAAGAATGAGAGGAGATCTCATTGAAACTTATAAAATTCTAACAGGACTAGACAGACTAGATGCAGCAAGGATGTTCCCGATGGCGGGGGAGTCCAGAACCAGGTGTCACAGTTTAAGGATAAGGGGTAAACCATTTAGGACTGAGATGAGGAGGAATTTATTCACCCAGAGAGTGGTGAACCTGTGGAATTCTCTACTACACAAGGCAGTTGAGGGCAATTCATTAAATATATTCAAGAAAGGAGATGGCTATATTTCTTAAGGCTAAAGGTATCAAAGGATATGGGGAGAAAGCAGGGACAGGGCACACAATTTGTATGATCAGCCATGATCTCATTAAATGGTGGAACAGGCTCGAGGGGCCGAATGTCCTACTCCTGCTCCTATCTTCTATGTTTCTATGTAATTCAGTGAATGGCAGTCTGGGTTTGAATGTTACATTCCTGGTCTGGAAACACTGGGAGCCGCCTCTGGGCTACGCTCAGTTATTTCTGATTATTAATGAATTGAATAATTGAATTAAGCGGATATTTCACCGCCCTCTTCACCTGCTCTCTGAACTTGGACTGGGTCACCCCATAAATAAATGTGTTTGTGCAGCAACTTAAATTGCGCAGCAGAAATCCGACTTGTTCAAAAATATATAAAGAATCAGTGTAAAAAGCGGGATCTGTTCCAGTAATACTATAATATAAGAAATATATAACAAAGACCAGCCACAGCAGTATGAAGCTGGCGGATATGGTGAAGAGTAAAATCATAGACTTCCTTCTGCTCTCCATCTCTGGATCACTGCCATTCTCTCCCTTGCTCTCACCCCTCAGTCCCTTACGGACCCGACTGGCCACTAAAATGTGTCTGACTGTCAGAGCGTTGAGCAACAGAATTAAAGCGAATGGGAGCAATGGGGTTAAAACAGAATCGAACCAGTCAAATCCCACCCACCCGGGCTCAGTATAATAGTTTGGGATTGGGTCACAGAACCACGGCACATTGTCGAATATCTCCATGGGTTGAAATATAAAGTAGAAGGGAACGTTTTTTAAACAGAGCAGAATGCCGGTAGTTCCCAGAACCACAGCCGCAGTTTTCCCGGTGCAATATTTAGTTTTCAGCTTCTGGCAACAAATGGCCACAAATCGATCAAAGGTGAAAGTGACGGTGAACCAGACAGAACAGTCTGTGGCTGCACTAGTCAGGACACTGTTAACACGACACACAGAGGTGATGCAGAGGAAACTCACTGGGAAATAATGATAATTGATCTGGTTCAGTATGACCTCAGTGACAATGACCAGGAGATCCGCCGCTGCCATGCCCACCAGGTAGCGAGTGGTGCAGGTGGAGAGCCCGCACTTTCCCCGGGACAGGATCACAATCGCCAGCAAATTCACTGTAAAACACAGAAGGGAAAAGAGACTGGAAATTACTGATGACATATACTCCGTGTCTGCGCCCAGACAGTAAGAGCTGGATTTTAACACACCAAAAATTGGCGGGTTGCGGTCGGGAACGAGGTGAAAATTTAAAAATATTCTCCCGACTCCAACCCGCCTCCATCCCGCCCACTTCCGAGTTTAACGGGGACGGGACAGGGGGCGGGCAGCGAACTGCTCCCAGGAGGCGGGTTGGCAATTTCAATATTTTAAGGAGGCGGGCAGCCTCTGATTTACCCAGTTTTACAGGTTTAACTATGGCTGGGCCTCGGGAATGATTTCACCCGCCCCCCAAGGTCTACACTTCGCCCGACTCCCTCCCCCTCTCCCCATGGATAGAACCTCGCGGTCAGTGTCGGACATCCCCAAGACTGGGGACAGCAGTCAAACCCCCAGGCCCGGTCACAGCCCCGGGGCCGGTCAAACCCCAGGACCGTTCGACCCCACGGGACCGGTCAAACCTCCTGTACCAGTCACACCCCCAGGATCGATCAAACCCCCGGGACCGGTCAAACCCCCGGGACCGGTCAAACCCCCGGGACTGGTCAAACCCCCGGGACAGGTCAAACCCCGGGACCATTAGAACCCCCGGGACTGGTCAAACCCCCGGGAGTGGTCAAACCCCCTGGACCGGTCACACCCCCGGGACCGTTCAAACCCCCGGGACTGGTCAAACCCCCTTGACTCGTCAAACCCCCGGGACCGGTCAAACCCCGGGACCATTAGAACCCCCGGGACTGATCAAACCCCCGGGAGTGGTCAAACCCCCGGGACCGGTCACACACCCGGGACCGGTCAAACCACCCGGGACTGGTCAAACCCCCTTGACTCTTCAAACCCCCGGGACCGATCAAACCCCTGGGAGTGGTCAAACACCCGGGACTGTTCAAACCCACTGGAGCGGAAAAACCACTGGAGCGGTGAAACCCCCGGGGCATGTCAAACCTCGGGGACTATGGCTGGCCAGGCATCCTGGGCCTCGGGAATGCTTTCACACAGACCCCACCCCAAGCTCTGCCGATCGCCCGACCCCCCCCCCCCCCCCCCCGCTCCCACTCCCGTGCATAGAACCGCCCAGTCGGGGTCTGATATCCTCAAGACTGGGGTCTGGACACAGCCCCGGGACAGGTCAAACCCCCGGATCCGTGATGGGACAACTCGCGTGATCGGACGCCCCACCCCTTGTTTGTACATCGGATCTGCCTGGTCCTGCTCCGGAGTCCCCCCATACCCGTCCGACTGGAAGCCCGATCGTAAATCAGGCTGACTTCCGGGGTGGGGAACCATTCAAGGACAAAGGATGTACATTCTGGAGTTAAAACACCCCAATATCCGGAAATACCCGGAATTCCAGCTACCCTGTCTGATATTCCGCATCCACCCCGCACCCCCCGGCCATCGTACATATCCCGCCTCTGTTAATATCTAGGCATAAGTATTTGAGCAAAGGCAAAATACGGAGACTGCTGTAAATCTGATAAAAAATATTGCTGAAAACACTCATCAGGTCAGGCAGCATCTGTGCAAAGAGAAACTGAGTTAACGTTTGAGGTCGATGACCTTTCATCAGAACTGGAAGATATCAGAGATTAACAGTATTAAATCAATGATAGAGTGAGAGGAAAGTGCGGTGCCATAAGGAAAGAAAAGGAGGAATGTCTGTGATCGGCTGGAGGGCAGGAGTGATTCAAAGACAAAAGGGATGATGTTGCAAGGCGAATGGGACAATTAAAGTAACAGAAGATGGGTCTAGAGGAGGTGTGAATGGTTACAGCAAAATAACAGAGGGGGCAAAAATGGCAAATGTGGCAGAGGAAGTTGGGTAGATCCCAGGTGCTTGGACCAGCCCACCGGCTTTTAAACTCAATGTTGAGTCTGGCAGGCAATAAAATGCCTATTTGTAAAATACGGTGCTGCTCCTCATTGACTTTAAAAGGGGAACATTGCAGGAGGCCGAGAACAGAGAGTTCAGAGTGGGAGTGGGATGCAGAATTAAAGTGGCAAATGAGCTGAAGCTCAGAGTCACAATTGCAGTCTGAAAGGAGGCGTTCAGCAAAGCAATTGCTCAATCTGCATTTAGTCCACCCAATGTAAAGGAGACTGGATCGAGGGCAGCGAATACGATATACTAAATCGGAAGAAGTACAAGTAAATTAGTGTTTCACGTGAATGGAATATTTGGGGCTTTGGCTGGTGGGATGGAAAGAGGGGAAAGGGCAGCTGTTCCATCTCCTGCGCTTGCATAGAAAGGTGCGGGGAAGGGGAGCAGATGTTAGTGGTGACGGAAGAGTGGACCAGGGTGTTGGGAGGGCCAGGGGGACGGGAGGGCTGGGGAAGATATGTTTGTTGGTGGCCTTAGCTCTACGTGGCAGAAATGGCAGTGGATGATCCGTTGAATGTGAAGGCTGGGGTAATGGAAGCTGAGGAAAAGGGGAACCCTATCCGGGTTCTCGCAGGGAGGGCAAGGGGTGATGGGAGCAATGCAGGATTGAGACTGTCGAGGGCCCTGTCAATCACAATGGAGGTGAATACTCGGCTGATGAAATATGAAGACATTTCGGAAGCACTGGTGTGGAAGGTGGAATCGTCAGAACATATGTAAGGAAGGTGCAGAAACTTTGAGAATAGAATAGAGCCCTTCCAAGATACTGGGAGTGAGGAAGTCTACTCAAGATTCCTGTGGGAGTCGGTGGGCTTATTGTAGATATTGGTGTACGGCCTAGCCCCTGAAATGGAAATCGAGAAGTCCAGGAAGGGAAGGGAAGAGCACTGTGATTCTCCATTTACATGTTATTCCTGTATTTAAAATGGAAGATAGAACAATTCCAAGGATCTACAGAGCAGTTTGCATAACGTCGGTGGTAGGAAAGATAATGGAATCCTTACACAAAGATGCAACAGAAAAACATCTAGAAACACAAAATATAATAACGAGTAGTCAGCAGGTTTTCCAAAAGGGAATCATAGAATGGTTACAGCACAGAAGGAGACATTCGGCCGGTCGAGCCCGTGCTCACTCTCTGCACATGCACTTCAGCTAATCCCATCCACCGCCCTTTCGCCGTAGCCCTGCAATTGTTTCCTTCAGTTACTTATCCGATTACCTTTTGAAAGCCACGATTTTATCTGCCTCCGCCTTCCTATAAGAGAGTGAATTTCAGATCATAAAAATTCCCTGCCTTAAAAAGTTTTCCCTCATGTCGCAGTTTCTCTCTATCTACTCTGTATACTCTGTCTAGACCCCTCATTATTTTGATTACCTTTATCATATCTCCTCTGGATCTTCGCTGCTCTAAGGGTAACAACCCCAGCTTCTCTGGTATATCTACGTAACTGAAGTCCTTCATCCCTGGAACCATTCTTGTGAATCTTTTCTGCACCCTCTCTAAAGCCTTCCTGCCCTTCCTGAAGTGCGGTGCCCAGAATTGGACACAATACTCCAGTTTTATAAATGTTTATCATAACTTCCTCGCATTTGTCCTCTATACCTCTATGTATAAAGCCCAGATTCCAGTAAGCATTTATTTTCGCTTTCTCAACCTGCCACCTTCAAGAATTTTTGTACATGTACCCCAGGTCCCTATGTTCCTGCACCCCGTTTAGAATGTCTTGCTTGAGTAACCTTTGTGAATTCATTGAATAAGTATCAGAAAGAATAGATAAGAATAGAAGGGCAACACGGTGGCATAGTGGTTAGCACTGGTGCCTCACAGCGCCAGAGACCCGGGTTCGAATCTGACCTCGGGTGACTGTCTGTGTGGAGTTTGCACATTCTCCCCGTGTCTGCGTGGGTTTCCTCCGGGTGCTCCGGTTTCCTCCCACAGTCCAAAAATGTGCGGGTTAGGTTGATTTGGCTATGATAAAATTGACCCTTAGTGTTAGGGGGGGATTAAATATGTGGGGTTATGGGGATAGGATGGGATATGTTAGGGGGAATTAAATACGTGGGGTTACGGGGGCAGGGTGGGATATGTGTACTGTGGGGATTAAAGCAGGGACAGGGTACTGGATTTGGATGATCAGCCATGATCGTATTGAATGGTGGAGCAGGCTCGACGGGCCGAATGGCCTACTCCTGCTCCTAGATTCTATGTTTCTATAAGGGTAATGTAGTAGATGTAATATATTTTTAATTTTTTAAAGCCATTCGATAAGGTACCACATAGCAGACTGAATCACAGATCAAGTAGCGTTAGGAGAGAAGCAGCAGAATGGATAGCAAGATGGCTGCAAGAACAGAAAATAGGGAGTAGTGGATAAAGCTAGTACTCAGTTAGATGGATGGTGAGAAGTGATGTTGCACAAGGATCGGCGTTGGGATCCCTGTTCACCATTTACATAAACGATATTAAATTCAGGAAGCAAGCACAAATTCAAAATATGCAGGCGAATCCAAATAGGGAACACAGTTAATACAGACGAAGAATGCAACACAATACCTGAAAAAATTAATAAACTTGCAGAATGGGCGATTAAATGGAAAATTAATTTCAATATAGCTAAGTGAGAGGTACTGCATTTTGGTAGGAAGAATAAGTTTCCCAAATACTCCTTGGAAATCAGAGTCGGAGTCGGGTAGAGGGGTACCGATTAACAAATCATTTAAAGTAGGATCGCATGTTAACAAGGCCATAAACATGCAAACAAAGCACTGGGGTTCATTTCTATAAGAATAGAGTCGTAAAGCAAAGAGGTTATTTAAACTTGGAGATTATCGATAAAACATAATCAATAATAAATCCAATACGGAATTGAGGAGAAATTTCTTTACTCAGAGAGTGATTAGAATGTGGAACTCGCTACAACTTGGAGTACTTGAGGCGAATAGCAGAGATGCATTTAAGGGGAAGCGAGAGAAGTACACGAGGTAGAAAGCAGTAGAAGGTTATGCTGATAGGGTCAGATGAAGAGGGGTGGGAGGAGGCTCCTGTGGAGCATAAACACTGCCATAACCTAGTAGGACCGAATGGCCTGTTTTGTGCTGTAAATTCTAAGGAGTTCTCCGTAACTTGAGTACAAATTAATCAAATTCATCAGTTCATTTAATCATTGCGGATATTGAAGCATTTTATTTATTGAAGCATTGCACGATATATTACATTATTATCACTTTATTAACGCTTTTATTTACTGCCCTCCGGACTGATCTGTGTATTACGAAAACCTGATATGCATGTTCTTCAGTTATCCGGGTCACTCCTCGCAGGGACTCACCTCACTGAGCTAAGGCCAGAGATCGTTGCAGGTTACCTGTGTAGAGACTCTGAATCAGAGATAAGAACTGGTTCGTCAAACCTTAATCAGTTACACCAGTGGAATAATCAATAACCACAGCCCAATATTCAGCCTGTCTAACGGTAACATAACGAAATTCAGCATTCATGAGCCACAAATTCTCAGGACTGTTTTGGCGGAAGGCGATTAATCAGCACCAAAACAATTAAAGTGTTTACAATAACTATACATAGAGTAAGAATAAGTCATTACAGAAAGTAATTGAATAACAAATCACTGCTGTCCTTCTGTTTACCTGTCAATAATTAGTTAACATCTTCTTCTATTGGTGCAGTTCAATAGGAAACAAAGCATTATCAATGCATTTCACCTTATATATGAACATAAGAACACAAGAAATAGGAGCAGGAGTAGGCCATACGGCCCTTCGAGCCTGCTCCGCCATTCAATGAGATCATGGCTGATCATCGACCTCAATAGCCCTTTCCTGCCCGATCTCCAGATCCCTTGATTCCGCTAGAGACCAACAATCCATCCATCTCAGTCTTGAATATACTCAAAGACTCAGCATTCACAGGCCTCTGGGGCAGAGAATTCCAAAGATTCACAACCCTCTGAGTGAAGAATATCCTTCTCATCTCAGTCTTCAATGGCCTACCCCTTATCCTGAGACCCCTAGTTCTAGACACTCCAGACAGAGGAAACAACCTCCCAGCATTTAACCCTGGCAATCCCCTTCAGAATCTTGTATGCTTCAATGAGATAACCTTTCATTCTTCTAAACTGCAGAGAGTATAGGCCCATTCTACACAATCTCTCATCTTGGGAGAGCCCTCTCATCCCAGGAATCAATCTAGTTAACCTTCGTTGCAGCGCCTCATATATTATAAACAAAGTTCTTCAATCAACAGCAAAAATCGTCCCCTTTGCCAATGATTACATTCGGAAAACACCAATGCAGCTCCATGAAGGGGAGAGATCACTCTTCTAGAACAATAATTTTAAATTGGAACCGACTTGGTCCACGCTGATTAGTGACACACACTCAGTAGTGCTACAGTGACAGATAATCCCATTAATACATGACCACTGGGATGAGGTGTTCCACTCCTGTTAGTGACCCACACTCAGTAGTGCTACGGTGACAGATAATCCCATTAATACATGACCACTGGGATGAGGTGTTCCACTCCTGTTAGTGACCCACACTCAGTACAGTTCTACAATGACAGATACTCCCAGTAATACATGGCCACTGGGGCCAGGTGTTCCACTCATGTTAGTGACCCACTCTCAGTACAATTCTACAGAGACAGATACTCCCAGTAATATATGCCCGTTAGTGTCATGTGTTCCCCTCCGGTTAGTGACCCACACTCAGTACAGTTTTACAATGACAGATACTCCCAGTAATACATGGCCACTGGGGTCAGGTGTTCCACTCCGGTTAGTGACCCACACTCAGTACAGTTCTACAGTGACAGATACTCCCAGTAATACATGGCCACTGGGGTCAGGTGTTCCACTCCTGTTAGTGACCCACACTCAGTACAATTCCACAGTGACAGATACTCCCAGTAATACATGGCCGTTAGTGTCATGTGTTGCACTCCGGTTAGTGACCCACACTCAGTAAAGTTTTACAATGACAGATACTCCCAGTAATACATGGCCACTGGGGTCAGGTGTTCCACTCCTGTTAGTGACCCACACTCAGTACAGTTCTACAGTGACAGATACTCCCAGTAATACATGGCCGTTGGTGTCAGGTGTTCCACTCCGGTTAGTGACCCACACTCAGTACAGTTCTACAGTGACAGATACTCCCAGTAATACATGGCCACTGGGGTCAGGTGCTCCACTCCGGTTCGTGACCCACACTCAGTACAATTCAAAAGTGACAGATAGACCCAGTAATACATGGCCACTGGGATGAGATGTTTCAGTCCGGTTAGTGATCCACACTCAGTACAATTCTACAGTGAGAGATACTCCCAGTAATACATGGCCACTGGGGTCAGGTGTTCCACTCCAGTTAGTGACCCACACTCAGTACAGTTCTACAGTGAAAGATACTCCCAGTAATACATGGCCACTGGGGTGAGGTGTTCCACTCCGGTTAGTGATCCACACTCAGTAGTTCTACAGAGACAGTCCCTTCCACTAATACCTTCTCTCAGAGAGTTTCTTACACTGAGGTCTGATTCAACAGTGCACAATATTACACTAAAGGCAATAACTTCATAACACACCGAGCCTGTGATTTACAAACAGAGTTTTACTTTCAGTCGAGGAAATGGAATAAAATCTCAAAGGTAATTCAGGACATTTGACTAAACGAAATCTTAACACTGATCGGGTGTCTGTATAACGGTGACCACTAGATCAGGATGTAACATTATCAGTCACAGAGCAAACCCAGAGACCAGCTCACACACAGATTTACACAACTTCAATGGTTAAACTCACTTACCAGGAACACCAATGACGGCAATGATCACGTAACATATTTTCTCCGCTCTGTAATATGTTTCAATCATTTTCTGTGTGAAGCGATGTGTCACTTTGTGCTGCAGGCAATCTCTCTGAATTAAACTCTGAGGCGGGACATTCCCAGAGCCTTTCATTTATACCCTGCGGGATCTCCACGGGGACAGTGAGGTTGCAACATCGCTGAAAATACAATTTAAAAAAAATATTTGAACAAACAGATTACGACAGCCAAGTTAATTCCCTGTTGTGATGGAATATATATTGGTGCTGAGATTGAAATTGAAAGCTCCAAAGACCGGACAATTCTGATCACATGAATTAACTAATGGAAATTGCCAGCTGTATTCTCCCAGCAATGGGGCTGTTGTTGCAAACACCACCAGGCCCATCTCTAGATCTCATATTGTTTCGGTGATGTCCTTCACTCTGGTTTTGCCATTCAGTAATTACATTCCAAATGTTAGAGTGTCCTCTCAGGGCTGCTCTGCTGCACACTGGGATGGGGCTGTCCTTCTTAACTGTGGCCATTTAGTTAAACAATTAAAGTGGGGAAATTATGTCGATGGAACCTCAAACGATACAGCCCCTCATCTAATACTGTAATTCAAACTAATACAGTACCTCAAACTAATACAGCCCCTCAAACTAATACACCCGGTCAAACTAATACAGCCCCTTCAACTAATACAGTACCTCAAACTAATACAACCCCTCAAACTAATACAGTACCTCAAACTAATACAGCCCCACAAACTAATACAGTACCTCAAACTAATACAGCACCTCAAACTAATACAGTACCTCAAACTAATACAGCCCCTCAAACTAATACAGCCCCTCAAACTAATACAGTACCTCAAACTAATACAGTACCTCAAACTAATACAGCTCCTCAAACTAATACAGACCCTCAAACTAATACAGTACCTCAAACTAATACAGTACCTCAAACTAATACAGTACCTCAAACTAATACAGTACCTCGAACTAATACAGCCCCTCAAACTAATACAGCCCCTCAAACTAATACAGCCCCTCAAACTAATACAGTACCTCAAACAAATACAGTACCTCAAACTAATACAGTACCTCAAACTAATACAGCCCCACAAACTAATACAGTAACTCAATCTAATACAGTACCTCAAACTAAAACAGCCCCTCAAACTAATACAGCCCCACAAACTAATACAGTACCTCAAACTAATACAGTACCTCAAACTAATAAAGTACCTCAAACTAATACAGCACCTCAAACTAATACAGCCCCTCAAACTAAGAGTACCTCAAACTAATAGAGTACCTCAAACTAATACAGCACCTCAAACTAATACAGTACCTCAAACTCATAGAGTACCTCAAACTAATACAGCCCCTCCAAATAATAGAGTACCTCAAACTAATAGAGTACATCAAACTAATACAGCACCTCAAACTAATACAGCTCCTCAAACTAATACATTACGTAAAATAATACAGCACCTAAAATTAATACATCACCGCACTCTAACATATCCCCTCAACCTAATGCAACACCGCAAACTAATAGAGTGTCTCAAATTAATACCGAACATCAAATTAATACAGCTACTCAAACTAATAGAGCACCTCAAACTATTACATCTCCTCTAATTATTACAGCCCCTCAAACTAATAGCCAGACCCGCCCACCACCTCTCTGGTCCAAAGTCCTGTAATCTCGTGTTCCCACAAACTCACAGTGCTCGGGATCTCACTTGCCAGACACCATGAGGCCGTTACCAGGCTAATAAGTACTGATTCTACAGATTATTTGAACAGTTTAACAATGCAAATTCTAAATACATTGTTATAAGTCTTGAGATTATTTCTGTTAAGTTAGTAATGGTCTACTAAATAAAGGTATGGCAGGGCACCTCATTATTTTATTTCTTTTTATGGGATGTGGGCGTTGTTGGCAAGGCCACCATTAATTGCCCATCCCTAATAGCACTTGAGAAGGTGGTGGTGAGCTGCCTTCTTGAACGGCTGCAGTCCGTGTGGTGAATGTACACCCACAGTTCTGTTAGTTAGGGATATCCAGAATGTGGACCCAGCGACGATGAAGAATCGGCGATATATTTCTAAGTCAGGATGGTGTGTGACTTGGAGGCGAACTTGAATGTGGTGGTGTTCCCCTGCGGCTGCTGCCCTTGTCCTTTTAGATGGTAGAGGTACCGGGTTTGGGAGGTGCTGCCGAAGAAGTCTTGGCGAGTTGCTGCAGTGCATCTTGTAGATGGTACGCACTGCAGCCACGGTACGCCAGTGGTGGAGAGATTGAATGTTTAAAGTGAATGATGGGGTGCCAATCAAGCGGGCTGCTTTGTATTGGATCGTGTCGAGCTTCTTGAGTGTTGTTGGAGCTGCACTCATCCAGGCAAGTGGAGAGTTTTCCATCACACTCCTTACTTGTGACTTGTAGATGGTGGAAAGGCTATGGTGATTCAGGAGGTGAGACACTGGCCGCAGAATACCTAGCCTCTGACCTGCTCTTGTTGCCATAGTATTTATGTTGCTGGTTCAGTTAAGTTTCCGGAAAATGGTAACCCTCAGCATGTTGATGGAGGGGGATTCAGCGATGATAATGCCGTTAAAAGTCATGGGGAGGTGGTTAGACTCTCGCTTGTTGGAGATAGTCATTGCCTGGCACTTCTGTGGCGCGAATGTTACCTGCCACTTATCAGCCCAAGCCTGAATGTCGTCCAGGTCTTGTTTCATGCAGGCATGGATTGCTTCATTATCTGAAGAGTTGCGAATGACGCTGAACACTGTGCAGTCATCAGCGAACATCCCCATTTCTGAACTTATGTTGGAGGGAAGGTCATTGATGAAGCAGCTGAAGATGTTTGGGCCTAGGACACTGCCCTGAGGCACTCCTGCAGCAATGTCTGGGGCTGCGGTGATTGAGCTTCAACCACCACAACCATCTTCCTTTGTGCTAGGTATGATTGCAGCCAGTGGAGCGTTTTCACCCTGATTCCCATTGACTTCAGTTTTACAAGGGCTCCTTGATGCCAGACTCGCTGAAATGCTGCCTTGATGTCAAGGGCAGTCACTCTCATCTCAACTTTGGAATTCAGCTCCTTTGTCCATGTTTGGACCAAGGCTGTAATAAAGTCGGGAGCCTTGTGGTCTTGGCGGAACCCAAACTGGGCCTCAGTGAGTAGGTGCCGCCTGATAGCACTGTCGATGACACCTTCCATCACTTTGCTGATGACTGAGAGTAGACTGATGGGGTGGTAATTAGCCGGGTTGGATTTGTCCTGCTTTTAGTTGACAGGATATACCTGGGCAGTTTTCAACATTTTCGGATAGATACCAGTGTTGTAGCTGTACTGGAGTCGCGGCTAGTTCTGGAGCACAAGCCTTCAGCACGACAGCCGGGATGTTGTCGGGGCCCATAACCCTTGCTGTATCCAGTGCGCTCAGCCGTTTCTGGATATCACGTGGTGTGAATCGAATTGGCTGAAGACTGGCTTCTGTGATGGTGGGGACCTCAGGAGTAGGCCGATTTGGATCATCCACTTGGCACTTCTGGCTGAAGATGATTGCAAACGCTTGAGCCTTGTCTTTTGCACTCACGTGCTGGGCTCCACCATCATTGAGGATGGGAATATTCATGTTGCCTCCTCCTCCCGTTAGTTGTTTAATGGTCGAGCACGATTCACGACTGGATGTGGCAGGACTGCAGAGCTTTGTTCTGATCCGTTGAGTGTGGGATTGCATAGCCTTGTCTATAGCATGCTGCTTGCGCTTTATAGCGCTGTGTTGCTGCTTCCCCAGGTTGGTACCTCATTTTTAGGTACGCCTGGTGCTGCTCCCAGCATGCTCTTCTACACCCTTTATTTAACCAGGGTTGGTCCCCTGGCTTGATGATAATGGTAGAGAGAGGGGTATGGCGGTACATGACGTTACAGATTGTGGTGGAATACAATTCTGCTGCTGATGTCCCAAATCTCCTTCATGGATGCCCAGTTTTGAGCAGCTAGATCGTATCTGAATCTATCCCATTTAGCACGGTGGTAGTGCCACACAACACGATGGACGGTGCCCTCAGTGTGAAGACGGGACTTCGTCTCCCCAATGACTGTGCACTGGTCACTACTACCAATGGTGTCATGGACAGATGCATCTGCGACAGATAGATTGGCGAGGACGTGTTCAAGTAGGTTATCCCTCGTGTTGGTTCTCTCACCACCTGTCGCAGGCTAGACTGGCAGTTATGTCCTTCAGAACTCTGCCAGCAGTGGAGCTACCGAGCCACTCTTGGTGATGGACATTGAAGCCCCACCCACCCAGAGACTGAATTCTGTACCCTTGTAGTCTCAGTGCTTCTTCCAAGATGAGGGAGGGCGGTAGGTGATAATCAGAAGGAGATTTTCTTGTTCATGCTTGACCTGAAGCCATGATATTTCATGGGTTCTGGATTCCATGTTGAGGGCTCTTAGGGCTACTCCTTCCCGACTGTATAACACTGTGCCGCCACCCCTGGAGAGTCTGCCCTGCCGTTTGGACATGGAGGAGGTTGGGTCATTGGCTGAAAGGTATGATTCTGTGAGTATGACGATATCAGGCTGTTGCTTGACTGCTTTGTGGGACAGCTCTCCCAATTTTGGCACAAATCCCCAAATGTTGGTGAGGAGAACTTTACAGGCCGAGTGGGCTGGGTGCGCTGTTTCCACGGTCCATCCGGTTTCATTATTATTGCATTTCGCAGCGGTTAGCTACAACTGAGTGGCTTACTGAGCCATTTCACAGGGCAGTCACATTGTTGTGGGTCTGGTGTCACATATAGGCCTGGTAGATTCGTGAACCAGATGGGTTTTTATGACAATCCAATAGATTCATAGTTACCATTAATGATACTAGCTTTTGATTCCAGGTTTATTTAATTAACTGAATTTAAATTCCCAGCATGGTGGGATTTGAACTCACGTCTCTGGATCATCAGTTTAGGCCTCCTGGATTATTAGTCCAGTGACAATACCACTACGCTACCTAATGACTTCAAAACTGGGATCGTACAGGCTGCATATCCATAAATGTCTAGTTGATCACCCATGGCATTACTCGTAGACAACGTTTTAAAAAGAGTAGCTCCTCTCTGTGGCATGGCCCACAATAAGTTGGAGGACGCGCTGCTTTAGAATGATGGGAGTGTTACTATGTAATGCAATACTGGTTAACATGTTCTATCTCCTGTGCCCTCGCTCACTGGTGGCCTGGTACAAAGACTGGGAATGATATGACTGGTTGGGGCAATGCAGCTGATGCTGGGTGGACATCATAAACCAACACAATACAATTCTAGTGGCAATGAGCAGCCGAGAAAGATTCACCATACCACAGCCTGACAAGAAGTGGCTTATTTATTCATATAAATTCATGAGCCAGAGCTGATAGGTTGCATACATGCAAACAGAACAAGGGACTGAGTGGCAGGAAGGCTGCAGGTGTACATTGTCCGGGGTTAGAAACATATACAATGAGGATTCAAATGAACACCAGCCCTAGTCCCCGAGTGAGGAGAGACAGAAAATTATTGCAGAGATTTGTAACAGTCATGGGTAAGTTCGTGGGCAACCAGCGTTTTTTATCATTGTTATTTTTCTGTGATCCCTAGAAATGTGAGGCTGTTGGGAAAGAAGGTGGACACTGAAAGCAGTTGGGAAAAAATACAACCATTTAATTGTTTGCTCCTGCCTGTTGTTTATTGGTTTCCCTCTTTGAATGGGATGTTTATCACCAGAGACAGATAGAGGTTTATAGACAATAACACTTTGTGTAGTTCCTGGTTTGCTCATTTTTCATCAAAGGGCCAATCAGTATTTTATTTAATGAATGAGCCAATCAGCATGCTTCACGCCATACAAAGGTGTAGCAGACACAATATAGTCAAACTGATAAATAGACAGATTAATGTGGCCGAAAGCTATAAATCAAAAACCATGGAAAACGTAAGTACACTTCTCACAATTACACGAGTTATGCTGCTTTAACGCTACAATGCTTGTGCAGTTTTACAAAAGACCTGCTGCAATCGATTTGATGAAACCGTGGAGCAAAATTGAAGATTTTATCTTCAACGAGTTTTTACCTTGTTTCCCACTGTATCCATGAGTTGGGCAGCTTTCAGCACTAGCAAACGTGCCTGCTCAATCTCAATCCGGGAGTTAGCAATATCAGCCTTGATAGTGCCCTACTCAGCGAATGGTCTTCCAAAGGCCATTCGTGTTTTTACCAACATGCAGTGGGGTGTGAGGTTAGAAAGTGAGTTATAGTCTGCATTGCATTATTGCATCCCCTTCATAAAGTTGCAGCTAATGGTAGCTAATGGAGCATTTGTGAATTAGGTCAGGAATGCCTAAGCTTTTTTTCTTCATTAGCTATTTAGAAGCATACCATTGATCCTTCTGAGCTGTAAAAAAAAGTCTAAATCAATGTTCTCATTAATTTGCAGGTATCTCAAATTGTTGATGTTGGTTAGATCTGGTGTCCTTAAAATCATAGAAAAATTACGACAAAGAAGGAGGCTATTCGGCCCATCGTGTTTGTGCCCGTCGGAAAAGAGCTCCCCAGCCGAATCCCACCTTCCAGCTTGAGGTCCGTAGTCATGTATGTCACGGCTATTAAAGTGCACATCCAAGTACTTTTTAAATGTGATGAGGGTTTCTGCCTCTACCATCCTTTCAGGCAGTGAGTTCCAGACCCCCACAACCCTCTGGGTGATTTTTGCCTCGCATCTCCCCTCTAATCCTTCTACCAACTATGTTAAATCTATGGCCCTGATCAATTACATCTCCCCTTAGCCTCCTCTGTTCAAGGAAATAAACCCCAGCCTCTCCAATGGTTCCTCATAGCTAAAGTTTTCCAGTCCTGGCAACATCCTCATAAATCTCCTCTGTACCCTCTCCAGTCCAATCACATCCTTCCTGTAATGCGGTGACCAGAAATGCACGCAGTACTCAAGCTGTGGTCTAACCATTGTTGTATACATTTTGAGCATATCTTCACTGCTCTTATATTCTATGCCTCGGCTAATAAAGGAAAGCATTCCGTAAGTCTTTTTAACTACTTTGACGACCTGTCCTGCCACCTTTAGTGATCTATGGACATACATTCCAAGGTCCCTTTGTTCCTCCACACCTCTCAGTATGCTCCCATTAATTGTGTATTCCCTTGCCCCGCCCCAATTGCATTACTCACACATTTCCGGATTGAATTCCATTTGCCAGTTTTCTGCCCAACTGACCATTTCATCGATATCTTCCTGCAGTCTAAATCTTTCCTCCTCACTGTCAACCACACGGCCAATTTTTGCATCATCTGCAAATTTCTTTATCATTCTCCCTACATTTAAGTCTAAATATTTAATATATACTACAAAAAGTAAGGGACCGAGTACTGTGCCCTGTGGAACCCCACTGGAAACAGCCTTCCAGTCGCAAAAACTCCCCTCAACCATTACACTTTCCTCCACTGAGCTAATTTTGCATTCAATTTGCCACACTCCCTTGGATTCCATGGGCTTTTCCTTTTTTGATCAGCCTACCATGTGGGACCTTGTCAAAAGCCCTGCGAAAATCAATGTAGACTAAATCAAGTACACTGCCCTCATCGAGCCTCCTCGTTACCTGTTCAAACAATTCATTCAAATTAGTCTGACACGACCGTCTCTAAACAAAGCCATACTGACTGTCCCTGAATCACCTGTGTCTTTCTAAATGAAGGTTTATACTGTCGCTCAGAATGATTCTAGTAATTTTCCCACCACCGAGGTTAAACTAACTGGCCTCTAATTGCTAGGTTTATACCTTCCTCCCTTTTTAAACAATGGTACAACCTTACCGGTTCTCCAATCCTCTGGCACCACTCCTGTAGCGAGAGAGGATTGGAAAACGGTGATCTGAGCCTCCGCAATTTCTTCCCTTGCTTCTTTTACAATGCTAAAAGCGAGTGCAAGAACAGAGAGAGATTTGGGCATAGGTGCAGAAATCGTTGAAGGTCGCAGGGCAGGTTGAGTAAACAGTTAAAAAGGCATACAGGGTCCTGGGTTTCATAAATAAAGTATAGAGAACAAAAGTGTGGAAATAATGTTGAACCTGTATAAAACACTGGTTCGGCCTCAACTGGAGTACGGTTTCCAATTCTGGGCACCACACTTTAGGAAGGATGTGAAGGCCTTAGAGAGGGTGCGAAAAAGATTTACTGGAATGATTCCTGAAATGAGGGACTTCAGTTACGTTGATAGTCTGGAGAAGCTGTGTTTTTTCTCCTTGGAGCAGAGAAGATTGAGAGGAGATTTGATAGGTGTCTCCAGAATCCTGAGGAGTTTGGACAGAGTAGATAGAGAGAAACTGTTTCCATTGGCATAAAGCTCGAGAACCAGAGTACACGGATCTAAGGTGATTGGCAGAAGAACCAAAGGCGACGTAAGAAAGAAAATAGTTAAGTTCTCGAATGCACTGCCTGAAAAGGTGGTGGACGCAGACTCAATCTTATCTTTCAAAAGGGAGTTCGATAAGTATCTGAAGGACACAAAATCGCACAGCTACGTGGAAAGGGCAGAGGAGTGGGACTGGCTGAGGGTCAGCACGGGATCGACGGGCCGAATGGCCTTCTTCCGTGCTGTAACTATTTTTTGTTTCTATTTAATGTCCATCCCTAATTGCCACGCGAATATGGTGGTGAGTTCTGCGAAGACAGTTGAGTGCAGTTAAGAGTCAACCACATTACGGTGGCATAGTCGTTAGCACTGTTACCTCACAGCGCCAGGGACCCGGGTTCGAAACCGGCCTCGGGTGACTATCTGTGTGGAGTTTGCACATTCTCCCCGTGTCTGCGTGGGTTTCCTCCGGGTGCTCCGGTTTCCTCCCACAGTCCAAAGATGTGTGGGTTAGGTTGATTTGGCTATGATAAATTGACCCTCAGTCTTAAGGGGATTAAATACGTGGGGTTACGGGGATAGGGTGGGATATGTGTCGGTGCAGGCTCGATGGGCCGAAATGGCCTCTATCTGCACTGTTGTGATTCTGTGATTACTGTGGGCCTGAAGTCACGGATATTCCAGATCGGGTAAGGACGGCAGATTTCCTTTCCTAAAGGACATTAGAGAACCAGACCGGCTTTTACGACATTCTGGTGGTATTACATGGTCACTGTTACTCATGCCATCTTGTTAATCCCGAGATATTCAATTGAACAGCTGCCGTGGTGGTGATTTGAATTCATGTCTTTGAATCAGTATTTCATGTTTCTGAGTTAGGAGTCCAGTAACACAACCACTAGGCTACAGTACTGTACAAGTGATGGAGATTCCACTTTGGGGTAAGTCGTTGCCTTCTTGGTTTCAATTTGCCTGTGAGACTGACTGATACTTCCATTTTGTTCATATACGCAGCACTAGCCTGATATCAGGTGCATTATGCACACTCACAGAGATCAGCAGAAGAGCCCGAAACATCCCAATGACAGGAGCTGACCCAGGGAACGAGCCGCTCTAATTCTGCAGTTCCATTAGCAGCTACTAGAGATCATAAGAACATAAGAAATAGGAGCAGGAGTAGGTCACTCCGCCCCTAGAGCCTGCTCCGTCATTTAATAAGATCATGACAGAACTTCTACCTCAACTCCACTTTGCTGCTCTCTCCCCATTCCCCTTCATTTCATTAGTATTCAAAAATTATATCGATCTTTGTCTTTAATATACTCAATAACTGAGCCTTCACAGCTCTCTGGGGTAGAGAATTCCAAAGATTCACCACCCTCTGAGTGAAGAAATTTCTCCTCATCACAGTCCTAAATGGCCGACCCCTTATTTTGAGTCTGTGACCTCAGTTTCTAGACACCTCAGCCTGGGGAAACCTCCTCACTGCATCTACCCTGTCAAGACCTGTAAGAATTTTGTTTGTTTAAATGAGTTCACCTCTCATTCTTCTAAACCTTCTCTACCTGTCCTGCTACCTTCAGGATCTGTGAACATACACTCCAAGCAACTTCGGCTCATCTACAATTACCAGTAGCTTACCATTTAAAGTGTATTCCCTTGCCTTGTTAGCCCTCGCCAAATGCATTAACTCACACTTCTGCGGATTGAATTCTATTTGCCACTTACCTAATACTGAGCCCTGTGGAAACCCACTGGAAACAGCCTTGCAGTGACAAAAACACCTGTCGATCTTTACCCATTGCTTCCTGCCATATGTGGTAGTTAAATAAGTGTCTTTGGATGTTATTTATTTGGCCTTGCAGAAGGCATTCGATAAGGTTCCACAAAAGAGACTGCTAACAGAAACGAGAGCGCGTGGTATGGGAGCCATTTTATTGACCTGTTGTAGAATTGGTTTGCAGGTAGGAGATAGAAAGTAGGGATAATTGGTATGTACTCAAATTGGCAGGATGTGTTTAATCAGTACTGGGACCTCAGCGTTTCACTATATTCATAAATGACTTGGATGAACCAATAGAAAGCCATAATTCCAGGTTTGCTAACAACACGAAGTGAGGTGGCACAGTAAATATTGTGCAGAATGTTGTAAAATACAATGATTAATGAGTGTGGAAAAACTGTGGAGGTTGAGTTCAATGTGTGGATATGTGAGGGCATTCACTTTGCACCTAAGAGAGATCGATTAGCGTATTTTCTGAATGATGAGAAGTGAGCAACGGAGGCGGAGCAACTAGACTTATGAGTCCAAGTGCAGCAATCTCAATGCTAGTGGAAAAGTAACAAAAATATTTAAAAAGAAGACTAATACAATGTTGCCCTCTATCTCAAATGGCTGGAATACAAAGAATTGGAAGTTATGATACAGTTACATAAAGCTCTGGTTGGATCCCCTTTAGAAAACTGCTTTCAGGTCTGGGCACCGCAGATTCACAAGAATGATATCGGGGCTAAAAGTGTTAAATTATGAGGACAGGTTGGGGACATTGAATACTGGGAGCCACATAAGGAGGGTGGGAAACACGATTCATAAAACCTATTATTGGGGCCTGTGCTCTCTGGCTGGGGCATCGGTACACAGGAGCTCTGGTAAGAGACAGGGCCATAAGACTAATGGGCAGATTCTGAAACCTGTGCTCCAGTCCAGGGAGACTGCACCAGGAGCAGAGCCTGGCCATGTGACCCTGTCATACCGCCAGAGGCCATCACCTTGCAGTCTGAAGCGTTCCTCCTCCACACGGCCATTTTTTATATAATCTGAAAATGTCTTTATCATTCCCCCTACATGTACGTCTAAATCGTTAATATATACTACACAAAATAAGGGAACGTGTATCGAGCCCTGTAGAGCCCCACTGGGAACAGCCTTCCAATCACAACAACTCCCCTCAACCATTACCCTTTGCTCCTGCCACTGAGGCAATTTTGGATCCAGTTTGCCACTCTACTTTGGATCCCATGGGCTTTTACCTTTTTGATCAGCCTGCCATGTGGGATATTGTGAAAAGCCTTGCTAAAATCAATGTAGACGACATAAAACGCAGTGCGGTCAACGACCGTCCTTGTTACCTCCTCAAATAATTCAGACAAGTTAGTCAGACACGAACTTTCCTTAACAAAACCATACTGACTGTCCTTGCTTAATCTGTGACTTTCTAAATGTAGTTTTATACTGTCCCTCAGAATTGATTCCAGTAATTTGCCCACCACGGAGGTTAAACTAACTGGTCTGTAATTGTTCAGTTTATCCCTTCCTCCCTTTTCAATCAATGTTAAAACGTTAGCAGTTCTCCAATCCTGTCGCACCACTCCTGTTCCAGGGAGGATTGGAAAATGATGGTCAGAGACTCCGCAATTTCCTTGCTTCTTCTAAAACACTCGGATATATTTCATTCGGTCCTGGCGATTTATCTACTTTCAAGGATGCTAAACCCTTTAATATTTCCTCTCTTACTATTTTATCCTGTCCACTATTTCACTATCTTCTTTCTTAACTTCAACGTCGGCATCGTCCCCCTCTTTTGTGAGGACAGCTGCAAAGTATTCAGTAAGTACTTTCCCCACATCCTCCACCTCCACACATAGATCACCATGTTGGTCCCTGATAGGAACTACTCTTTCTTTAGATATCTACTTGCTCTTTATGTAATTATAAAAGATCTTTGGATTTTCATTGATTCTACTTACCAGTATTTTTTATGCCATCTTTTTGCTTTCCTAATTTCCTTCTTAATTTCACCCCTACATTTTCTATACTTTTCTAGGATTTCTGCAGTGTTGAGCTCACGGTATCTGATAAAGGCTTCCCTTCTTTGCCTTATCTTACCCTGTATGCACCTTGTCATCCAGGGGGCTCTCGATTTGGCAGTTATTCCCTTTTTCTTTGTGGGAACATGTTTACCCTGAACTCCATGTATCTCCCTCTTGAACACCTTCCACTCCTCTGACACTGATTTACCTTCAAGTAACTGATGCCATTCGACTTTTGCTAAATCTTTTCTCAACCTAGTAAAATTGGCCTTCCCTCAATTTAGAACCCTTACTCCTGTTTTTTATTTCTCCTTATCTATAACTTTGCTAAAACTAACTGAATTATGATCACTACAACAAAAATGCTGTCCCACGGCAGCGACAGCGGCGAGAGGATAAAGAGCGGCCCGAGAGCGGACCTGAATTAAAGCAGCGACAGCGGCGAGAGGATAAAGAGCGGGCCGAGAGCGGACCTGAATTAAAGCAGCGGCGAGATAATAAAAAGCGGCCCGAGAGCCGACCTGAATTAAAGCAGCGGCAGCGGCGGGAGGATAAAGAGCGGGCCGAGAGCGGACCTGAATTAAAGCAGCGGCAGCGGCGAGAGGATAAAGAGCAACCCGAGAGCGGACCTGAATTAAAGCAGCGGCAGCGGGGAGAGGGTAAAGAGCATAAGAACATAAGAACATAAGAAATAGGAGCAGGAGTAGGCCAATCGGCCCCTCGAGCCTGCTCCGCCATTCAATAAGATCATGGCTGATCTGATCCTAACCGCCAATTTACTATCTATCACAGAACCATCTCCTGCATCTAACAGAATTGCACACACGAAATAGGAGCAGAATCAGGCTACACAGTCCTTGGGCCCGCTCCACTACCCACAGGGCCATGACCGATCCGAACCTAGACTCATGTCCAAATTCCTGCCCGCTCCCCGTAACCCTTAATGCCCTTTACTTCCAGGAAACTGTCTATTTCTGTTTTAAATTTAATTAATGTTGTAGCTTCTACAGCTTTTTGTGGCAGCATATTCCATGGACCTACCACCCTCTGAGTGAAGTAGTTCCTCCTCATCTCAGTTTTGAAAGAGCAGCCCCTTATTTTAAGACTATGTCCCCTAGTTCTCGTCTCACCCGTCATCGGGAACATCCTCCCCGCATCCACCCGATCCAACCCCTTCACAATCTTATATGTTTCAATAAGATCGCCTCTCATTCTTCTGAACTCCAATGAGTAGAGTCCCAATCTACCCAACCTCTCCTCATATGACCACCCCCTCATCCCCGGGATTAACCGAGTGAACCTTTTTTGCACTGCCTCGAGAGCAAGGATGTCTTTCCTTAAGTAAGGACACCAAAACTGTATGCAGTATTCCAGGTGCGGTCTCACCAATACCTTGTACAACTGAAGTAATACCTCCCTATTTTTATATTCTATCCCCCTAGCAATGAAAGCCAACATTCCATTTGCCTTCTTAATCACTTGCTGCACCTGCATACTAACCTTTTGAGTTTCGTGCACCAGGACCCCCAGATCCCTTTGCACTTCAGTACTCTCCAGTTTCTTGCCATTAAGATAATAAATTGCTCTAGGATTTTTCCTGCCAAAGTGCATCACCTCACACTTTCCAGTGTTGTATTCCATCTGCCAAATCTCTGCCCACTTACTTAGCCTGTCTATGTCCCCTTGCAGGTTTTTTATGTCCTCCTCACTCACTACTTTCCCTCCCATCTTTGTATCATCTGCAAATTTTGATATGTTACACTTGGTCCCTTCCTCCAAATCGTTAATATAGATTGTGAAGAGTTGGGGACCCAGCACTGACCCCTGTGGAACACCACTACTTACTGATTGCCAGTCTGAGAATGAACCATTTATCCCAACTCTTTGCTTTCTGTTAGATAGCCAATCCTCTATCCATGCCAGAATATTACCCCCAATCCCGTGATTTTTTACCTTAAGCAATAATCTTTTGTGTGGCACCTTGTCAAATGCCTTTTGGAAGTCTAAATACACTACGTCCACTGGTTCCCCTTTATCCACTCTATATGTTACTTCCTCAAAGAACTCCAGCAAATTTGTCAAACATGACTTCCCCTTCGTAAAACCATGCTGACTTTGTCCCATTAAATTATGATTATCCAAATGTCCTGTTACTGTTTCCTTAATAATGGACTCCAAAATTTTACCTACCACAGATGTTAGGCTAACCGGTCTATAGTTACCAGCCTTCTGTCTACTGCCCTTTTTAAATAAGGGTGTTACATTAGCAGTTTTCCAGTCTGCCGGGACCTTAGCGGAATCAAGGGAGTTTTGAAAAATTATTACCAATGCATCTACAATCCCTACCGCCACTTCCTTCAAGACTCTAGGATGTAAGCCATCAGGTCCAGGTGATTTATCCGCCTTGAGTCCCATTATTTTACCGAGTACCACTTCCTTAGTGATTTTGATCGTGTTTAGCTCCTCTCCCCCTATAGCCCCCTGTTTGTCCAGTGTTGGGATATTCTTAGTGTCCTCTACTGTAAAGACTGATACAAAATATTCATTCAGTGTTTTTGCCATCTCCATATTTCCCACCATTAATTTCCCGGTCTCATCCTCTAAGGGACCAACATTTACTTTAGCCACCCTTTTTCTTTTTATATAACTATAAAAACTCTTACTATCTGTTTTTATATTTTTTGCTAATTTACTTTCATAATCTATCTTCCCTTTCTTAATCAATCTTTTTGTTATTTTTTGCTGCCTTTTAAAGTTTTCCCAATCCTCTGTCCTCCCACTAGATTTCGCTACCTTATATGCCCTTGTTTTTAATCGAATACTATCCTTAATTTCTCTACTTAGCCACGGATGACTGTCCTTTCTTTTACACCCTTTTCTTTTCAGTGGAATATATTTTTTTTGGAAGTTGTAAAATAACTCCTTGAATGTACACCACTGATCATGTGTCGTCTTACCCTTTAATCTATTTTCCCAATCCACTCTACTCAATTCCGCTCGCATACCTTCATAGTCTCCTTTATTCAAGCTTAGCACGCTTGTTTGAGATCCAACCTTCTCACCCTCTAATTGAATATGGAATTCAACCATGTTATGGTCACTCATTCCAAGGGGATCCTTTACTAGGACATTTTTAATTAATCCTGTCTCGTTACACAGGACCAGATCTAAGGTTGCTTGCCCCCTGGTCGGTTCAGTTACATACTGCTCAAGAAACCCATCCCTAATACACTCAATGAACTCATCCTCAAGGCAGCCCTGCCCCATTTGATTTGTCCAATTAATATGATAGTTAAAATCCCCCATAATTATAGATGTTCCCTTATTACATGCCTCAACTATTTCCTGATTGATACTCCGTCCAATAGAGTTGCAACTGTTCGGAGGCCTATAGACTACGCCCACTAATGTTTTTTTCCCCTTATTATTCCTTATCTCCACCCAAACTGTTTCATTATCATGATTTTTTGACCCAATATCATTACTCTGTATTACAGTGATTCCTTCCTTTATTAACATAGCCACCCCACCTCCCCTTCCTTCCTGCCTGTCCTTCCTGATCGTTAAATAACCTGGTATGTTTAATTCCCAGGCATTGTCACCCTGCAGCCATGTTTCTGTAATGGCCACAATATCATAACCATATGTAGTTATTTGTGCCATTAACTCGTCTATTTTGTTACGAATGCTACGTGCATTCAGATAGAGAACTTTCAAATATGCTTTGTGGCACTTAGTTCCTGCTTTTTCACTTTTTACCAGTTTACCTTTTACTCCACACACTCTGTCCCTTCCTGCCACGCTCTGATTTGTGATTCCCCTACTGCTACCTATGTCTATGACCCTCTCTGTTGTCATTTTTATTTTTTGCTCTCTTGAAACCTCCCCCCCACTAATTAGTTTAAAGCCCTCTCCACAGCCCTAGTTATTCGATTCGCCAGGACACTAGTCCCAGCACTGGCCAAGTGAAGTCCGTCCCAACGGAACAGCTCTCTCCTGCCCCAGTACTGGTGCCAGTGTCCCAAGAAGCAAAACCCATTTTTCCCACACCAGTCTTTGAGCCACGCATTCAACTCCCTGATTTTATTTACCCTAGCCAAATTTGCTCGTGGCTCAGGTAGTAATCCAGAGATTATTACCCTCGAGGTTCTGCTTTTTAATTTGGCCCCTAGCTGCTCAAACTCACTCAGCAGAACCTCTTTCCTTGTCCTATCTATGTCATTGGTACCAACATGGACCACGACAACTGGATCCTCCCCCTCCCACTCCAAGTTTCTCTCCAGCCCAGAGGAGATGTCCTTAACCCTGGCACCGGGCAGGCAACACAGCCTTCGGGACTCTCGCTCTTGGCTGCAAAGAACCCTATCTATCCCCCTAATGATACTATCCCCTACCACTACAACATTTCTTTTTACTCCCCCCACTTGAATGGCCCCCCTTACCACGGTGCTGTGGTCAGGTTGTTCATCCTCCCTGCAGTCCCCGAGAGCGGACCTGAATTAAAGCAGTGACAGCGGCGAGAGGATAAAGAGCGGCCCGAGAGCGGACCTGAATTAAAGCAGTGACAGCGGCGGGAGGATAAAGAGCGGCCCGAGAGCGGACCTGAATTAAAGCAGTGACAGCGGCGAGAGGATAAAGAGCGGCCCGAGAGCGAACCTGAATTAAAGCAGTGACAGCGGCGAGAGGATAAAGAGCGGCCCGAGAGCGGACCTGAATTAAAGCAGTGACAGCGGCGAGAGGATAAAGAGCGGCCCGAGAGCGGAGATGAATTAAAGCAGTGACAGCGGCGGGAGGATAAAGAGCGGCCCGAGAGCGGACCTGAATTAAAGCAGTGACAGCGGCGAGAGGATAAAGAGCGGCCCGAGAGCGGAGCTGAATTAAAACAGTGACAGCGGCGAGAGGATAAAGAGCGGCCCGAGAGCGGAGCTGAATTAAAGCAGTGACAGCGGCGAGAGGATAAAGAGCGGCCCGAGAGTGGACCTGAATTAAAACAGTGGCAGCGGCGAGAGGATAAAGAGCGGCCCGAGAGCGGAGCTGAATTAAAACAACGCGTGGTTCCAATTCAAAACATCATCAAATGTGACGTCACAGGAGATCAGGTAGGTGATTGGTTGTTGAGAATTAATGCTCTTTTTTGCTCTCGAAGTTAGAGAATGGAGTTAAATTAAGAGCTGAGAAACTGTAACTCGATAGTACTTATTAACTTAATAAATTAAAATAAATAAACGAATCAAAAATTAAACCTAAAATATCGATTAAATAAAGTCTTTTACCAATTAATTAATAAACAAAACAAGGTTAGAGATGGTAGGGCAGGTGGTGTGTCGTAACTGCAGCATGTGGGAGTCTGTGGAGAGCATCGCGATCCCGAGCAACCACATCTGCAGTAAGTGTCCGCAACTCGAGGAACTTCGGCTCAGAATTGTTGAGCTGGAATACGAGCTGCAGACATTGCAATGCTTCAGGGAGGGGTCAGTTACCGGGACACTTTGTTCCAGGAGGCAGTCACACCCTTTAGGTTAAGTAGTACTTTAGAGTTCGTGTGTGGTCCTGGACAGGAGGGTGTGATTTCGTGTCAGGAAGGTATGTGGACCCATGATGTAGTAATGGAGGAACCTCAGCCCTGGACCTGGTCCAACAGGTACGAGGTACTTTCTAAATGTATGGATGAGAAAAAGGACTGCAGGGCGGATGGGAAAGCTGACCACCGCACTTTGGTACAGGGGGCCATCCAAGTGGGGGGAGAAGGAAGGAATGCGGTAGTAGTAGGGGACACTATAGTCAGGGGGATAGATAGTGTTCTCTGTCACCGTGAAAGAGAGTCCCGAAGGCTCTGTTGTCTGCCCGGTGCCAGGGTTAAGGATATCTCCCCACGGTGGAGAAGAACTTTGAGTGGGAGGAGGAGGATCCAGTTGTCGTGGTCCATGTAGGAACCAATGATATATGTAGAACTAAGAATGAGGTTCTGCTGAGCGAGCTTGAGGAGCTAGGTTCTAAATTAATAAGCAGAACCACAAGCGTAATAAGCTCCAGATTACTACCTGAGCCACACGCAAATTGGCATAGGGTCAAGCAGATCAGAAAGGTCAATGCGTGGCTCAAAGACTGTTTTTGGTAAAAGGAGTTTCAATTCATGGTGCACTGGCCCCAGTACTGGGGAAAGAGGGAGCTGTTCCGTCGGGACATGCTTCACTTAAACCGGGCCGGGACCAGTGTCCTGGCGAATCGAATAACTAGGGCTATAGATAGGGCTTTGAACTAAAAAAGGGGGGAGGGGTTCAAGTGTGCGGAAATTTAGAAAATTAAAGAGAAAAGTTAAGGCAATAGAGCAATGTAGCGATTTGGGTAAAAATAAGCAGACTGTGACAGGAAGCGACAGAGAGTATAACGGTAGCAGTGCAGCGGAGAATAAGGTCAAAGCAGGGAATAATAGTAAAAAAAAATAAAGGCTCTTTATCTGAATGCACGAAACATCCGTAACAAGATAGATGAACTAGTAGCACAAATAGAGATAAATTATTTTTGATCTAATAGACATTACAGAGACGTGGTTGCAAGGTGGCCAAGGTTGGGAACTAAATGTTCCAGGTTACTTGACGTTTCGAAAAGACAGGCAGAATGGAAAAGGAGGGGGAGCAGCCCTGATAATAAAGGATGACATAAGGGCAGTAGCGAGAAATGATCTCGGCTCGGAAGATGAGGAAGTAGAATCAATATGGGTGGAGATAAGGAATAACAAGGGGCAGCAAACACGAGTAGTAGTATATAGCTCCCCTAACAATAGCTATACCGTTGGACAGAATATTAATCAAGACATAGTAGGAGCTTGCAACAAAGGTAATGCAATAATCTTGGGGAACTGTATTCTTCATATAGACTGGACAAATCAAATTGGCAAAGGTAGTCTGAAGGACGAGTTCATGGAATTAATTTGGGTACAATTTCCTAGAATAATATTTCATGGAACCAACCAGGGAACAGACTATTTTAGATCTTGTTTCTGTAATGAGACATGGTTAATTAGTAATCTCATATTGAAGGATCCTCTGGGGCAGAGTGATCATAGTATGATAGAACTTCACCTTAATTTTGAGAGTGACTTGCCTTGGTCCTAAACAAGTCTTAAACTTAAAAAAGCCAATTACATAGGTATGATAGACGAGTTGGCTAAGGTAGATTGCAAAAACAGTTTAAAAGTTTTGGCAGTATATAAGCAGTGGCTAGCACTTCAAGAAATATTTCATAATTATCAACAAAGATACATTCCATTGAAAAACAAAAACTCCACGGGAAAAGTGATCCAACCATGGCTAACTGAAGAAGTTAAGGATAGCATTAGATTGAAAGAAGAATCTTATAATGTTGCAAACATTAATAGTAACCCTGCGGACTGCGAAAGTTTCATAAACCAGTAAAGGTTAACCAAAAAAATGATAAAAAGGGAACAACTAGAATATGAGAGAAAATTGTCCAGAAATATAAAAGCAGATTGTAAGAGCATCAGCAAGTATGTAAAAAGGAAGAGAGTAGCAAAATGAAACGTTGGTCCCTTGGAGGCTGAGACAGGAGAAATTATTATGAGGAATAAGGAAATGGCAGAAACGTTAAACAAATATTTTGTATCTGTCTTCATAGTAGAATACACAAAAAGCATATCAAAAAAGGTGAGGAACCAAGGGTCTAATGAGGGTGAGGACCTTACCTAATTAATATAAGTAGAGACAAAGTACTAGAAAATCTAATTGGACTAAAAGTCAACAAAACCCCTGAACCTGACGGCCTACATCCTCGGGTTCCAAAGAGATGGCTGAAGAGATATAGGATGCACTGTTTTTCATCTTACAAAATTCCATAGATTCTAGAATCGTCCCAGCGGATTGGAATGTCCCAAAAGTAACACCGCTATTCAAGAAAGGAGGGAGAGAAACATGCTGGGGAAATTAATGGGACTGAAAGCTTATAAAACGCCAGGGCCTGATAATCTGCATCCCAGACTATTAAAAGAGGGAGCCATGGAAATAGTGAATGGATTGGTTGTCATCTTCAAAAATTCTATAGATTATGGAACAGGTCCTGCAGATTGGAGGGTGGCAATTGTAACCCCACTATTTAAAAAAGGAAGGAGAGAGAAAACATGGAACTACAGACCGGTTAGCCTAACATCAGTAGTAGGGAAAATGCTAGAATCTATTATAAAGGATGTGATAACAGAACACTTAGAAAATATCAACGGGATAAGAAACATTTAACATGGATTTATGAAAGGCAAATCGTGTTTGACAAACCTACTTGAGATTTTTGAGGATGTAACTGGTAGAATAGATAAGGGAGAAGCAGTGGTTGTGGTATATTTGGATTTTCAGAAGGTCTTTGATAAAGTCCCACATAAGAGGTAGTCTGCAAAATTAAAGCACATGGGATTGGGGGTAATATACTGGCATGGATTGAAAATTGGTTAATAGACAGGAAACAGACAGTTGCAATAAATGGGTATTTTTCGGGGTGGCAGGCGGTGACTAGTGGGGTACCGCAGGGATCATTGCTTGGATCCCAGCTATTCACAATATATTTCAATGTTTTGGATGAGGGAACCAAATGTAATATTTCCAAGTTTGCTGACGACACGAAACTAGGTGGGATTGTGAGTTGTCAGGAGGATGCAAAGAGGGTTCAAGGAGAATAGGACAGGTTGAGTGAGTGGGCAAATACATGGCAGATGCAGTATGACGTGGATAAATGGATGACGTGAAGTTTTCCACTTCGGTAGGAAAAAGAGAAAGGTAGCGTATTATTTCAATGCAGCTAGATTGGGAAATGCTGATGTACAAAGGGACGTGTATGTCCTTGTCCACCAGTCACTGAAAGCAATCATGCAGGTGCAGCAAACATTTAAGAAGGCAAATGGTACGTTGGCCTTCGTTTCAAGAGGATTTGATTACACGAGCAAGGACGACTTACTACATTTGTACAGGGCCTTGGTGAGACCACACCTGGAGTACTGTGTGCAGTGTTGATGTCCTTACCTAAGAAAGCATATACTTGCCATAGATGGCGTGCAGCGAAGGTTCACCAGACTGATTCTTGGGATGGCAGGACTGTCGTATGTGGAGAGATTGGATCGACTAGGC
Organism: Squalus acanthias; assembly: GCA_030390025.1. Lineage (NCBI taxonomy): Eukaryota > Metazoa > Chordata > Chondrichthyes > Squaliformes > Squalidae > Squalus > Squalus acanthias. The sequence continues at coordinate 230,848 of JASTWF010000447.1, forward strand.
CTAGAGTTTAGAAGAATGAGAGGGGATCTCATTGAAATGTATAACATTCCGACAGGGCTAGACAGACTGGGTGCAGGGAGGATGTTTACCCTGGCTGGGGGGTCTAAAACGAGGGGTCACAGTCTCATGATTCGGGTAGGGCATTTAGGACTGAGATGAGGAGAAATGTCTTCACTCAGAGGGTTGTGAACCTGTAGAATGCTCTACCACAGAAGGCTGTGTAGGCCAAGAATATATTTAAGAAGGAGATAGATAGATTTCTAGACACAAAAGGCATCAAGTGGTATGGGGAGAGAGCGGGTATATGGTATTGAGATGGAGGATCAGCCATGATCATATTGAATGGAGAGGCGGGCTCAACGGGCTGAATGGCTTACTCCTGCTCCTATTTTTCCACGTTTCTAAAAAACAGGGATCTACAGTCCAGTACTAACCCGGCCTGACTCTTATTAGCTTCTTGATATCAAACGAAATCAGGCGTTTTCAGATATCCAAATAAACTACATCTACTGGTTCCCCTTTATCTGCCCTGCTAGTTACATTCTCAAAAAATTCTAATAAATTCGTCAAACACGATTTCCCTTTCATAAAACGATATTGACTCTCCCTAATCATGTTATAATTTTCTAAGTGACTTAATACCACTTATTTAACAATGGATTCCAGCATTTTCCCGACGACTGATATCAGGCGAACTGGCTGTCGTTCCCTGTTTTTTTCTCTCCCTCCTTTCTGGAACAGCTGTGTTACATCTGCGAACTGCTAATCTGCTGGGAAAATTCCAGAATCTATGGAATTTTGGAAGAACAAAACCATTGCAACTTTCAGGAAGAAGTTAAAGATTTCACATTTTTTGAGCAAATGCAGAGCCAGGAAAAATGGCGTGAAGAAAGACCAAAAGGGAAGGCCTATGACAGGGTGGAGGACAGGAGTGAATAAATAATAAATAGAATAATGGGTAAAAGCAAAGGGGGTGGTAATAGTGCAATAAAGACAAATAAATGGTCCAGAGGATGTGTTGTGTTAACAGCAGAACCATTACCAGCATCTGCTGCCCCAGAGAATGGGAGCGCTGCTTAGGATCCGATTTGTTGAACTTACTGTTGAGGCCGGAAGGCGGTAAAGCACCTGATCGAAGATGAGGTGCGCACCACTTTTAATCCGACCAGGCAAGCTGGCCATGCCGGTTTGATTCCCGGCCAATACAGCATCCTGATCGGTTTGAATTCGGCACCCACGGGTCCAAATCAAAAGTGAGCTGATTACATCCTTTCAGCGCTAGAGAAAGCAGGACTGAGTAATATTCAAGGCAGAGGGTGTTTCAAGAAGATGTGGAGATTGACGCTGAATGTAAGTGTATCCCAATCCAGGCGAGGTTATGGGTGCAGAAGGCAGAATGTAAAGGTCGTGCATTGGCCGGATTCTAACACGGGTCTGGCGCGTCCAATGAGATATTCGTGGCTCCACAGCGCTGAATACATCTGAAAACGTTTAACTTTACTCAGTTGGTTGGGTTTCACGTTGCTCCTGTGAAGCTGTGGGATTTCGGGCGATGTGGGACAAACAACACAGAATCACATGGATTTAATTTAAACTGTTTATGTTTTTTGCAATGTTGATGGGCTGTGAGAAGCTGATTGTTGAGCGGGGTTCGTTTGGGATTATGAATCAGGAAATTCGTCGCATTTCAGCTATGAAAATCCAAAACAGAGAACCATACCCCTAGACCAAGAAGCCGCCGACAGTCAGCTGAGCAACTCATTAAGTATTGAAATCTCAGATTCTGACGGTACTGAAGCAAAGATTCGGCCCATCGTGCCTGTGTTGGATCTCTGAGAATGCTGACGAATTAGTCCCGCTCTCCATAGTCCTACAAATATTTTCCCTCTAAGGTATATATCAGCAATTTGAGACATGGATGAGCCAGGCGTAGCATGCTTGGGAGCAGAAGGCGAATTTGGGCTTGGGGTTTAAGGTGATTGACAAAACAACCAGAGGCAACATGAGGAAACTGTTTTTTTACACAGAGAGTTGTTATGATCTGGAATGCGCTGACTGAAAGGGTGGTTGAAGCAGATTCAATGGTAACTTTAAGAAGGGCAGTGGATAAGTACTTGAAGGGAAAACATACAGGGCGATGGGAAAAGAGCAGGAGAGTTGGAATAATTGTACAGCTCTTTCATAGACCCGATACAGGCTAGAATGACCTCCTTCTGTGCTCTGTTCCTGTCAGGACTCCCATCTTCCACATTCCATCAATTTAAGATCATCTAAAACTTTACTGCCCGTATTCTAACTCGCTCCAAGTCCCGTTCACCGACCACCCCTGTGCGCGCTGACCGAGGTTGGCGCCTGGTTACGAAACGCTTCGATTTCAAAATTTTCATCCTTGTTTTAAATTCCCTCCAGAGCCTCGCCCCTCTATATCTCTGAACCTCCTCCAGTTCTACAACTCTCTGAGTTATCTGCGCTCCACCAGTTGTTGCGTCTGGGGCCGATAGGCAGGACGGGCCGAATGGTTTCCTTGTGTACTGTCAGTTTCTATGCAGATAATGAGCTCAAGGAGAATCAGAGAGAATGAGGGATGCTGAGGAGATATCAGAGAGGCTGGTGGACCCAGAGATGTTATCTTCTAAACATCACATTTCTTAAATGTTAACATAGTTAATGAAAGCAAAATTTGAGTCCGAATGTACCGCATGGTCTGGCGTGTCCACGTGGGGGGAAAGAGAAGGTAGAATGGGCCCGGACTGGACATTTGCAGCGCTCAGAAACACATTTATAACTGACAAAGAATCCCCCGCCCCCCGCCAATACATTAATAAATAATACAGGTACATCTAAATACATTTGTAACCATCAGATTCGCAAACGAATTTATGTCTACCACATTAGCAACTCACAAATGCATTTGTATCTAACACGGACCCGCCGGAATATATTTAAAAAGGAAGAATTGCATTTATATAGCGCCTTTCAAGACCTCAGGGCGTCATAAAGCACATCACAGCAAATGCAATATTTTTGAAGTGTGGTCCCTGTTGTAACAAAGCCATTCAAATATAAACAAAGCACTGGTTTTCATTTCTAGAGGAATTGAATTCAACAGCAGAACAGTTATGTAAAACTGATATGGAACATTGGTTAGGCCACACTTAGAGCGCTGGGCACTGTCCAGGGCTCCATATTAACAAAATGATATCGAGGTACTGTGGAAGGTACAGGAAAGCTTTAAAAGGATGAGACCAGAACGGAGATGTTAGAACACTGAGGAAAGATTAAACAGGCCGGAGTGTTCTTCTCTCCAAAAGAGACGGCTGAGGGACGATCCAATAGATATATTGAAAATTATGAAGTAGTTTGATTGTGTAGACGTTTAAAAGATGTTTCGACTTCTGTGTGTGCGTGTGTATGAGGGGAGGTGGGGGGTAGGGGGTCTGAATCTCGGCGTAATAAATAAGAGAGTCACTGATAAATTCAATAACGATTCCAGCAGAAACCTATTTATGAAAACAATGTTTAGAATGTGGAACGTGTTCGCAATCTGTTTCGTGATTTGTAGCCAGCTTGCGATCAAACCTGTAACTTGTCCCCGTTTGGAATATGTATTGAGGCGAACAGCATCGATGCATTTAAAGGGAAGCTAGATAAACGCATGAGAGAGAAAGGAATATAAAGATATTCTGATAGTGTTAGATGAAGTAGAGTGCGAGCAGGCTCGTGTGGAGCATTACCACTGCCATGGATCATTTGGGCCGCATGGCCTGTTTCTGTGCTGTAAATTCTATGGAACGTTAAAGTTAGAGCTAGGCCGCTCAGGAGTGATGTCACGAAGCACTTCTTCACACGAAGGGTAGTGGAACACTGGAAGTCTCTCACACAAACAGATGTTGAGTCCAGGGATCAAGTGAAAAATGCAAAACTGAAATTGATATGTTTCCAGCAAAGTTATTAAGGGATGTACAACCAATGCGGGTAAATGAAGTTCACATACAGATCAGACACGATCTCATTGAATGGCGGAACAGGCTCGAGGGGCTGAATGGCCTCCTCCTGATTCTATGTTTTTATGTTAACCGTATTTTCTAGGCGGTCTGTTAGAATCGCAGCCCAGTCTTCCGACCGTCGCGTCCTCTAAATCTGCACCGAAGATTTTCACTGGTGTAGGTTTCATCAACTTGAGCTACATTTTAGTTTGAAAAGCAAAGTACTGCGGATCCTGGAACTCTGAAATACATCAGGAAATATTGGATAGACTCAGCCGGTCTGGCAGCATTTGTGGAAAGATTCTGATGAAGGGGTTGTGAGGAAATGTCACCGACCTGAAGCGTTAACTCTCTTTCTCTCTCCACAGCGGCCGTCTGACAATCTCAGTGTTCACAACACTGCAACCATCTGATAACAACACGATCAATACCTGAGCCAGGGAGCGTAACCATCAGGCCACGCGACCACTAGACTGACGCTGGTTGTATCGGGTCCGCTTTAGTTATCAGTGTCGATGTGTTTAATGGATATACTCTAGTTTCATTGAGCAAGTGGGCCCTTCAGCTTCCCCGTCACTAGAAATCCGACAACTGAACTGTTTTATGATGAATATAGTCCCAGTCTGGCCGATATGCACAGCATCGGGATTCACAGATAAATAGACAAGCGAAACATAACAAGCGAAGACGGTCTGAACCCCAACAAAGTGTCCTTTTTTTCAGCGTTTCAGGTAAATTAAAATGTTTACAGAAATACATCAATAGAACCCGCACCGCTGCATTGGCCAGAAACCGAACCCGGATCTTCCCACGTTGCAGGCGAGAATCCTACCCCTGAACCAACAATACGTTGTGCACTTTAGCTTAATTTTCGAGACACTGCAATTCATTTTTGTTTTTTGTAAATTCAAGCGGGAACAGAATAAAACACAAAGGAACAGACTGCAGATGATGAAAGTGGAATTATTCAGGAAATGCTGGAAAATCTCTGCAGGTCCGAGAACATCTGTGGAAAGAGAAACAATGGGTTAACTTTACAGGTCGATGACCTCACCTCAGGACTAACGTTTTCAGTAATCCAAAACATTGCAGATAATTTTATTAGAATAGATTTTTTCATGGACTGTTCTGTGTGACATTCTGCAGAACACTTTCGGAATTTGGTCAAGCCTCCCAGCATGCCTTATGAACAGTTAGTTTATCAGTTCCTTTCTTGAAATAATATTTTAATCAAGCTCAGCTCATTTCGCAGCTAATTATTGCAGCTTTCTAGACAATCCTTTAGTATCCTTAAAACATAAAAACATAAGAAATAGGAGCAGGGGTCGGTCATTCGGCCCCTCGAGCCTGCTCCGCCATTCAATGAGATCATGGCTGATCTTCTACCTCATCTCCACTTTCCTGCACTATCCCCATATCCCTTGATTCCCTTAATATTCAAATATCTATCGATCTCTGTCTTGAATGTACTCAGCGACTGAGCCGCCGCAGCCCTCTGAGGTAGAGATTTCCTGAGATTCACCACCCTCTGAGTGATGGAATATAGGCCTAGTCTACTCAATCTGTCCTGATAGGTTTCCATCCCAGGAATCAATCTCGTGATCCTTCGTTGCACTCACTCTATGGCAAGTATATCCTTCATTAGTGAAGGAGATTAAATCTGTACACAATAAAAATGTTTATCCTTTCCCGCAAGTCCCCGCCCGTGCACCCGGATCCGCAATGCTGAAAATGTACAGTAAGCTTCTGTGAGCAAAATTAAATAGGTATTTCCGTTACATGAGGTCAGTGATTGTTAGAAATAGTCGGGTGTGAAACAGGTCCGATCCATGTTGGAACCCAGTGTGCAAACCGACCGCAAAAAGACTGGAAACTGCAATGTTCTGATAACATTATGAAACACGCCGAAGTTAAGCACCTTGTCCATTATCTGACGCGGTCACTGACTCAGTCACATTGATTTCTTATTGTTCTTGAAATGCCACTGAATTAACTGACTGGAGGAATTGCTTTAACTCCACGTTGGTTGGCTCTGCTCATCCTTGGGCCGAGTGGCGAATCTTGCAAACAAATTCTTCAGCAAAAACTACAACTGAATCATTAATGATCTTCAAGGAAGGGAAACTGCCCCCTTCACTTCCTGTTATACATGCGGCCTCAGTGCCATTCCTCTGTCATGATGATTAATCCCCTCTGATCTGGGCTGGTGAATCATTTTCAAGAAGGAGGCTCATCATCTGCTTAGCGGAAAAGTCAATCTGCGGGACGTCCAGCTCTGCCAAACTGCATGTTCCTACAGCCAGCTTTCCAACTGGACACAGGCACTCAACTGCCGTACGACCATTGCTGACTAGTTCAAGTCAACACTATTAGACTCACTTTACAAAACTAGTTTTAAATCTACGATTTGTATTATCAAATAAGTGTTTGTAAAATTAAAAGCGCTATATTGTCTGTCTCGGCATCTCATATTATAGACTCTACCATAAGTCAACTGTAATAAAATTGATGCTTTATTTCACTGTGAGAGCGAAGAGACGTATAAGTGAAGACATTGGCCACGAATTTCCAATTTACTTGTCCTATAATCTCAGTCTACCTTTACCAGTTTCTGCGCCGGTTGCAGTTTAGATCAGCTCTGGCGGTCCATGGAAGCCTAAGAACTCAATCAGCGAAAATCCGAGAAAGACAAGAGGCATAGACAGGGAGAGATAGAGAGAAGCATGGGAAGAAAATAACCAAAAAAAGAATATTGCAGCTTAAGGGGAAATGCTTCTCGTCCATTTAAATCTTGTAAAATCGCTTTTGGCGACAATTTAAACGCGTCTCCCTCGCTTGCGGATCTCTCAGGCTCCGAGAGAGGTAAATGCAGCCCGGCAGCTCCAGCTCTTATTTATTGGAGCATTGAACGGAGCTTTAAACAGTATCGCAGTGATCAGGAAACCACGAGTGGATTTCAAGCCCAGCGCATTAATCCAACCGGCCATCACAGCGGCAAGCGGCAGGTGCTGCGCAGCCGGGTAGCAGATAGTTGCGGTTTTGCTGCAAGATGTCACTTTCCAGCGCCGGAACCAACGATACCTATCCTAAAATTGGACTTTGGTGCGACTCGAATCGACAACCTTTGAATGTTTCTATAGAATAGAATCAGAGAGAAGCCCAATGCGCGAGTCATTGCGTCATGAGCGCAAAATTCTCATCACCGTGTTCAGGAGAATCCTTGTTTCTGTTGAAAATGCTGCAGGAAACATGTGCAGATAACCCGTGAGTTTACACATCTTCCCGTTTGTGACAAATGACTGGCCACGGCGGTGGAACCGCGTCAGATTCTGATACGTTATTCTGTACATCAGAGTTACTGGTTGAAGAGGGAAAACGCCTCCACTCCCTCCTCTAAGTAAGTGAATCTCTCATCCGCTATTGCAACATTGGTGTTCATCGCTGTGTTATTATAAATGTGATTATTTGTATCTCTGTTTTATTTATCAACATATCTCTGTGTATCTGTGTTATAATTGTATTGCTGTTTATTTACGATTTAATTATAAGTAACACAGATACTAATATATACACAGAAAATACCTGTATAACGAATACAGATGTGCCGCAGTACAATTGTAAATAACACTCTTGCATTGAAATAAATAAACACTAACACAGATAAACAAAATGTATTTATATACAACAGAACTACTCACAACTACATGTGCTACTAACACAGAGACACCAAGTTATATTTACAACTATCGCAGATCAAAGAAAATGTGACTCACTCTGGTTCCTCGGCAAAGGCTGCTGTGCCTGTTTTTGCTGTGCTGGTGCTCGGTGTATGGGAAGGTTTAGCCGGGCCGTGGTATATCGTTTCCCAGGGATGGGCCGTAATGCACTGTCTGAGGCCACATTCACTGATCTATTTGATATATAATAATGTCCTGGTTTTGGGAACACACGGCATCATTTCTAAGATTCTATGATTCTATCGATCCAGCGCCCGTTATAAACTCTGCATGATATTCATTGCTTACGAAATCGATGGCAACATAATCGGTCGGTTTCTATAACCGACCATCGATAACGATTTCCGGTTGATTCTTGGACGCAAAGTTGATGTTTTACTCCATTGTCATCTTTCTCTTTATCTTCGTCATTTCACTCTAGCGGAATGAACTGAGTTTAGGTGTCAGCCGTGGCTCAGCGGTAGCAAACTGAAGCCCCACTCTAGAGACTTGAGCACATAATCCAGACTGACACTCCAGAGCAGTATTGAGGGAGAGCTACACTGTCGGTGGTGCCGCTTTTCTGATAAGACGTTAAACCGAGGTCGCAGATCCCATGGCACTACTTCCAAAAGAGCCGAGTATTCTTCCTAATGTTGCGCCCATTACCTTTCACTCAACCAAAGACACTAAACAGATTATCTGGTCATTAAGATTGATAAAAATGTTTTGAAGTTAAATTTCTTCCCAATGGATGATCTTATTTTTCTGCTCAATAATCTTTATTTTTTCCCACTAGTCTATCATTCGGAGTCAATCTCTGAGGAAGGAAGAATGAAGAGAGGGAGGGAAAGTTCTATCGCCCATTCGTGATCACTGATCCACCTTCATTGAATTACAATTGGGTGAACAATTCGAATTGTCCGTCTTAATATTAATAGGCTAGAAACAATGCAGGTACAGAGGCCAGGATCCACACTGACAAGATTAGGAACCAAGGCCTATTTTATGTTAAATGCATGATTATCTGCAGCAAACGTTTAACACAATTACTACGAATATGGGATTCAAACCCACCCGTGCAGCGCACAATGTGATTAGTAGCCCATCACCTTAACATCTCTGCCAACTCGTCTAACATCTTCCTCACACTCAGCAATTCCATTTCCCGCTTTTTGCATCCAAACAGAAATACGCTGCAAGAAAGTGCCCTTCACCGCTTTTCCTGCCCTTTCACCCAGATCGACAATGTTAAAAATGTACAATCAGCTGCTGTAAGCAAAAGGCCTACCGTTACTTCAGGTGAAGGCCTGTCAGAAATGCTCGGTTTTAAGACAAATTCAGAAAAAGTTATGCCCAGTAAAAAAAAAGGACCGCGGCAGGATTCGATAGTTGCAATCTTTTAATAACGATCCAGCTAGCCACCGATGTTAGACGCCGGATCCATTAGACCATGCAGCCACTGCCAAAGCCCATCAATTGTTGTGGGGCGAACGGTGAGCAAATTCAGGGCAACTGCTCATAAAGGAGTGGATTTCGGAAAATATGAACATATTTCGAATTAATGAACAGGTGCGCTGCGAGCTGGGTTTGCACCTGCGCAGAGAAACCCAATGTAACTTCGAACAAAACACCTTAACAACTCGGTCATCACAGCTCAAATCGCTCTCCTTTTCAAAAGATTAACACTCAGAATGATCCGGGATTATGAGCACTCTTGGTTAAAACAAACATAGAATGATCCGAGATGACAACAATCCCGATTATGATTAGCAGCGAAGTCAGACGCCTTATCCAGTAGGCCCAGGACATTTCGTGTGCAATCCTGCTATTTTGCTTCTGAAGGTCGACCCTGCTTTCGCAAAGCTTGTCTGTCGAGCGGTCCCGCATTTCTAAATGGTTCGGCCACTTTCAAAGCACAAATTCAGCTTGGTGCGAATGGGACATGAGCCCCCAGGAACAGCGGTGGTAGCAGAGCAAACTTACGGGGTAAGTAGGTGAAACTGAATGTTAGATTAAGGTAATGCCGCAGGAAATAGACAATGAAATGGAAGGAGGAAAGTAAAGGAGGGCTATTGATTGTGGAACGAAGAAAAAGCTGGGAGAGGAGGCGGGTTTGAATTGTGGCGCATCAAGCTCAGGCATGTGAGAGCGCGGGGTTTGAAGGAGCAAATAGGTTTTCACCGCCAACAAACAATATTTGCTTCATGCAGTTAAAAAATGATTTCTCGCTACGTTTCATCTGCAGGTGCCGCCAAGAACAAAAGTTACAAATCAAGCTGTGCCATACCTCGGATTCGAAGCGAGATTGCTGCGGTCACAACAGAGAAAACGAAACAATATACCTTCACCGCACCACACATCAGCTGCTGCGGTTTTGCTCTAACCACAGCAAAGTCACTTCAAAAAGATGGATTTCTGGTGATGAGACAAAAATGCACCGCAAGCAATTATGAGCGCGGCGGAATTCGACCCTGTTCCCGCAGCGACTTGAACCTTAATCCAGATTGGACACTAGTGCAGTCGCGGTTACACTTAAAACGAATGTAGCCCCTTCACACAAGAAACTCAACCCTGGAGTTCATAACAGACAAAGGAATAGCCCCGCTGGGAGTTGAACCCAAAATCCCCAGTTTACGAAACGAATTAAGTAGTCCAATCCGAAACTAGGGTCCTAAATCTAAATAAAGGAAACTACGAAGATATGAGGGCTGAGTTGGCTATGATAGATTGGGGAGCTTCATTAAAAGGCATGACAGTGGATAGGCAATGTCTAACATTTAAGGAACGAATGCATGAATTGCAACAGTTATACATTCCTTTCTGGAGAAAAAACACAAAAGGAAAAGCGGCCCAACCGTGGCTAAAAAAGGAAATTAAGAGTCGTATTAGATCCAAAGAGGGGTCATATAAAGTTGCCAGAAAAAGTAGCAAGCCTGAGGATTGGGAGCAGTTTAGAATTCAGCAAAAATGGATCAATAATTGATTAAGAGGGGAAATATAGAGTATGAGAGTAAACTTGCAAGGAACTTCAAAGCGGACTGTAAAAGCTTCCACAAGTATGTAAAAAGAGAAAGATTAGTGAAGACAAATAGGTCCCTTACAGTAAGAAACAGGAGAATTTATAACGGGGAACAAGGAAATGTTTGAGCAATTAAACAAATACTTAGTTTCTGTCTTCACTGAAGAGGACACAAATAACTTCCCAGAAATGCTAGGGAACCAAGGGTCTAATGAGAAGGACGAATTAATGGAAATTTGTATTCGTAAAAAAAAAGTGCTGGTTAAATTAATGGGACTGAAAGCCGATAAATCCCCAGGGCCTGATAATCTGCATCCGAGAGTAGTAAAAGAGGTAGCCATGGAAATAGTGGATTCATTGGTTGTCAGCTTCCAAAATTCAATATATTTTGGAACAGTTCCTGCAGATTGAAGAGTGCTAAATATAGCCCCACTATTTAATAAAATGAGGGAGAGAGAAAACAGGGAACTACAGACCGGTTAGTCTAACATCAGTAATAGGGGAATGCTGGAGTCTATTATAAAGGATGTGATAACAGGACACTTAGAAAATATCAACGGGATTAGACAAAGTCAACATAGATTTATGAAAGGGAAATCGTGTTTGACAAAGCTGCTGGAGTTTTCTGAGGATGTAACTAGTAGAATAGCCAAGAGAGAACAAGTGGATGTGGTGTATTTGGATTTTCAGAAGGCCTTTGATAAAGTCCCACATAAGAGGTTAGTGTGCAAAATTAAAGCACATGGGTTTGGGGGTAATATACAGGCATGGATAGTAAATTGGTTAGCAGACAGGAAACAGAGAGTAGGAATAAATGGTTCTTCTTCGGGGTGGCAGGTGGTGACTTCAAGGTACCGCAGAGATCAGTGCTTGGGTCCCAGTTACTCACAATATATATCAATCATTTGGATGAGGGAACCAAATGTAATATTTCCAAGTTTGCTGACGACACGAAACTAGGTGGGGTTGTGCTTTGTGAGGAGGATGTAAAGAGGCTTCTTGGCGATTTAGACAAGTTGAGTGAGTGGGCAAATAAATGGCAGATGCATGATAACGTGGATTAATGTGAAGTTATCCACTTCGGTGGGAAAAAAACAGAAAGGTTATTGTTTAAATGATGACAGATAGATTGGGAAATGTTGATGTACAAAGGGACCTGGGTGTTCTTGTACACCAGTCACCGAAACCAAACATGCAGGTGCAGCAAGCTGTTAGGAAGGCAAATGGTATGTTGGCCTTCATTGCAAGAGGATTTGCGTTCAGCAGCAAGGATGTCTTACTACAGTTATACAAGGCTATGGTGATACCACGCCTGGAGTACTGTGTGCAGTTTTTGACTCCTTACCTAAGAAAGGATATACTTGCCATAGAGGGAGTGCAGCGGAGTTTCACCAGACTGATTCCTGGGATGGCAGGACTGTTGTATGAGGAGAGAATGGGTCGACTAGGCCTGTATTCACTACAGTTTAGAAGAATGAGAGGGGATCTCATTGAAACGTGTAAAATTCTGACAGGGCTTGACAGATTGGATGCAGGGAGGATGTTTCCCCAGGCTGGGGGGTCGAGAACGAGGGTCACAGTCTCAGGATACGGGGTAGGACATTTAGGACAGCGATGAGTAGAAATTTCTTCACTTAGCGGGTGGTGAAACTGTGGAATTCTCTACCACAGAAGGCTGTGGAGGACAAGTCACTGAATATATTTAAGAGGGAGTTAGATAGATTTCTAGTCACAAAAGGCATCAAGGGGTATGGGGAGAGAGCAGAAATATGGTATTTAGATAGAGGATCAGCCATAATCGTGTTGAATGGCAGAGCAGGCTCGAAATTTCGAATGGCCTAATCCTGTTCCTATTTTTCTATGTTTCTATGTTTCTAGGCGCTTTGACCAGCTAAGTCATGGGTCCAAATTACGCCTAAAAGCTTATTGTCACTGCCTGTTGGAGTCTGAGGCCGTTTTGTATTGATCCATCTCTCTTTTCTATTCTGCCATGTGTCCCAATACTATCTGTATCTTTATAACAAGAGATTGTTGATTAGGCGACCTCAAGACAAGAAATAAGGCAGACTGCACGTGGGTCACTGAGAGCGAACTGAAGGAAGCCCTCAAACCAAAACACTTGCAGCTTCATCTTTGATATCTCGGCAATGTCGGCGGAGAAGATTTATTTAGTTTTGTTAGAAACATAGAATTAACGGAAAGAGCATGAAGTTGTATGTAATTGGAGATTCATTCTTTCTCCCCACACAGTGAAATATGGGAGAGAGAGAGCGAGAACTCCAACCCCTATCTGAGCTTTGTTGCTGCTCCATATCTTCTCGCTGCCTTTCAGTCGAGCGCTGGTTCCTCTTCAAAGATTTTTAGATTTTAAACAGGAATGTCCATCATTGTGTGAGTCGAAGAGTGAGCACTTAATGATGGAGGATTTGTTCACTTGACAATTCCCATCTAGCTCCCTACCCTTTATTACCCGAAACACTTTACAACTACAGCAAAGCACAAACTCTGACTGCAGCAGTTGACAGCTCAACCCGCATCTTTAAATTGCAGTTTAGAATGTTTGATCTTAAAATACTTTCCTTCAGTTGCAGGTAGCTAATATGAGGGAAAAATAACCAACTTATCGAGCAGCATCGAAGGCTCCCCTCCAACAGCAATCTGTGCTGATGCATCGGGATGGGCGCCTGCTGGGCACCTGCTGCCTCGATACATTATCGTCCTAACAGCTCATGAACTGTCTGAGTGCAGCAGTGCGGCGCTTTAGAAGACAGCTACAAACGGCAAAGTTTTTTCGCTCTCATTCCTCTGCTCTGCTCGCAATTGCATTGGAACTTGAAGCCGCTCTGGACATTAATCTCACTGAAGCAGAGTGTGACCGCGGTGTGTCTGTCAGCGGGTAGGTCACGAGGCTGGGGTTGCTGTGGGTCCCTTACAATCGAGGCTGGGACACGATGAAAGGGGGAGGGTTGCTGTGAGGTTTGGAATACATTGCCAGTCGGGAGCGCGACAAATCGAAAGGAACCAAAAAACAGAAAAAAATCAGTCAGCAGATTTGAGAATCTGTCGATTCGCTTTGGGAAAGTGAATCAGAGCAGAATGAAGGACGATCTGTCCTACTGCCCAGAAGGTATCAACGCACAGCTCGGTCGGAGCGTTCCCCTGGTTTACGACGCTGGAACATTCCTCACACAGAAATTATTCAACCCAGTGGAAAAAATTCTAACAGCCGATAATTTATTCTACCGATTGAAGGAATGTCATAGATACATACATAGATACATAGAAGATAGGAGCAGGAGTAGGCCATCCGGCCCTTCGAGCCTGCTCCGCCATTTAATGAGATCATGGCTGATCCTCCAATTCAGTATCCCGTCCCCGCCTTCTCTCCGTAACCCTTAACCCCTTTTGCCTGTAGAAATATATCTAATTCCCTCTTAAATATATTTAATGAGCTGGCGTACACTGCCCTCTGTGGCAATGAGTTCCACAGGTTCACCACCCTCTGAGTGAAGAAATTCCCCCTCATTTCTGTCCTAAATGGTTTAGCCCTTATCCTTAAATTATGTCCTCTAGTTCTGTTCTCACCCGCCAAGGGAAACATTCCTTCTGCATCTAGTCTGTCTAGACCTGTCAGAATTTTATACACTTCTATGGGGTCCCCTCTCAATCTTCTAAACTCCAGTGTGTACATCCCTAAACTACATAGTCTCTCCTCATAAGTCAATCCCGCCATTCCTGGTATCAGCCTGGTGAATCGCCGCTGCACCCCCTCCATGGCAAGAACATCTTTCCTCAGATGAGGCGACCAAAACTGTACACAGTACTCGAGGTGTGGTCTCACCAGTGCCCTGTACAGCTGCAGCAAGGTATCCCTGTTCCTGTATTCCAACCCTTTTACTATGAAGGCCAGCATACCGTTTGCCTTCTTGACCGCCTGTTGCACCTGCATGCTCGCCTTCAGTGACTGGTGTACAAGAACACTCAGGTCTCTCTGTACTTCCCCCTCTCCCAATTTATTGCCATTTAAATAATAATTTGCCCTCCCGTTCCTGCACCCAAGGTGGATAACTTCGCACTTGTCCACATTATAGTGCATCTGCCATTTATCCGCCCAATCACCCAGTCTGTCCAAATCGCTCTGGAGCTTCCTGGTCTCCTCCTCTGAGCCCACCCCCCCTCCTAGTTTAGTGTCGTCTGCAAATTTGGAAATGCTGCATCCGACTCCCTGATCCAGGTCATTAATGTAAATTGTGAACAGCTGGGGACCCAGGACAGATCCCTGCGGTACCCCACTTGTTACTGCCTGCCATTCAGAAAATGAGCCGTTTATTCCAACTCTCTGTTTTCTATCTGACAGCCAGTTCTCTATCCACGTCAATACTTTCCCCTTTATCCCATGAGCTTCAATTTTCCCTGCTAATCTTTTATGTGGGACCTTATCGAAGGCCTTTTGGAAGTCCAGGTACACCACATCTACTGGCTCTCCCCCATCTATTTTACCAGTTACTCCCTCAAAAAATTCCAATAGGTTAGTCAAGCACGATTTACCCTTTGTAAATCCATGTTGACTCTGTCCTATCCTGTCCCAATTTGCTAAGTGCACCGCTATTTCATCCTTAATGATGGACTCCAGCATTTTGCCCACAACTGATGTAAGGCTTACAGGTCTGTAATTACCTGCTTTTTCCCTACCCCCCTTTTTGAATAGTGGGGTAACGTTAGCTACCCTCCAATCCATGGGCACTGTTCCCGAGTCTAATGAATTCTGAAAAATCATACTTAGTGCATCCGCTATCTCTAGGGCCACCTCCTTCAGCACCCTAGGATGCATGTTATCAGGCCCTGGGGATTTGTCCGCCTTCAATCCCTTTAGCTTCCTTAACACCATATCCTTAGAGATATTGATTTGCATCAGTTCCTCCTTTGCAAATGTCCCTATTTTTCCCGATATCCCAGGGAGGTTTTTTGTGTCGAACGTGGTTACCGAGTGACGGTGAAAATGTTCTTAACATTTGTTCCATTCAACCAAATTGTGATGGAGTTTGCTCTTTTCTCATTTTATAGACTGTATTAGAAGGGTCTCGGTAAAAATGTTCAGTCTTTCTGACAGCGGGCTATGGGTGAGCAGCTGGTGAGTGTAACAGGCTCAGGGCTGGATGCAGGAAGCTCATGACAGTCTCTCTCTCTCTCGCTCTCTCTCTGATGGGGAGAGTTGATTGACAGCTGGAGGCTGTTGGTGGCTTGAATAGAGTCATAGAGTCATAGAGTTATACAGCACAGAAAGAGGCCATTCGGCCCATCGTGTCAGCGTCGGCCATCAAGCCCTGTATATTCTAACCTATTTTCCAGCACTTGGTCCGTAGCCTTGTATGCTATGGCATTTCAAATGCTCATCTAAATGCTTCTTGAATGTTTTGAGGGTTCCTGCCTCGACCACCCTTTCAGGCAGTGAGTTTCAGATTCCAACCACCCTCTGGGTGAAAAAGTTTTTCCTCAAATCCACTCTAAACCTCCTGCCCCGTACCTTGAAACTATGCCCCCTGGTTATTGAACCCTCTACTAAGGAGAAAAGTTATTTTCTTTCTACCCTATCTATGCTCCTCACAATTTTGTACAATCAGGTCACCCCTCAGCCTTCTCTGCTATAAGGAAAACAACCCCAGCTTGTCCAGGTTCTCTTCATAGCTGAAACGCTCCAGCCCAGGTAATATCCTGGTGAATCTCCTCTGCACATTCTCCAATGCAATCACATCCTTCCTATAGTGTGGCGACCAGAACTGCAGACAGTATTCCAGCTGTGGCCTAACTAGGGTTTTGTACAGCTTCATCATAACCTCCCTGCTCTTATATTCTATGCCTCGGCTAATGAAGGCAAGTATCCCATATGCCTTTTTAACCACCTTATCTACCTGTCCTGCTGCCTTCAGGGATCTATGTACATGCACACCAAGGTCCCTCTGATCCTCTGTCCTTCCTAGGGTCCTACCATTCATTGTGTATTTGTCTCGCCTTGTTAGTCCTCCCAAAATGCATCACCTCACACTTTTCAGGGTTAAATTCCATTTGCCACTGTTCTGCCCATCTAACCATCCCGTCTGTATCGTCCTGTAGCCTGAGGCTTCCCTCCTCGCTATTTACCACTCCACCAATGTTCGTGTCATCTGCGAACTTACTGATGATACCTCCTACATTCATATCTAAATCATTAATGCACGCCACAAACAGCAAAGGACCCAGCACCGATCCCTGCAGTACCCCACTGGACACAGTCTTTAGAAAGGTAAGTCTTTCTTTTTAAATATATTTAGGCGTGTCTGTGTTAATAACTAATGTATTTAGATGTATCTGTATTATTATTAATGTATTGGGCGAGTGGATTCTGTGTCAATTATAAATGCGTTTCTGAGCAATGCAGATGTCTCTGTTTCTCTCTCCACAGATGCTGCTGAGTGTTTCCAGCATTTTCTGCTGTTATTTCAGATGTCCAGCATCCGCAGTATTTTGCGATTGTATTAGTGATTAATTCATTGCCACTCCACTTCCAGAAGAAGTTCTGCTCTTCTCCCCGACGGGATTCCCGTTTGTCTCTTCAACCTTGTTCATGTTCATTGCTTTCGGTTTCCCTTCTCGTGTTTGATCAGATATCTGCCAAGACGCGCTTTCACAGCCACATCTCTTTCCTCACCAACTGTCTCCGGTTCCGACTTATTCCACGTGCATTCCAACTGAAATTTCACCTTTCGTGTTTTGGATCCACACAGGACTGCAGATATCTCCAAGATATTAAGCGTTCCTCGAAACACTGCTCTCGCCGTATTCTGAGATACACGCTGCTAGCCATGCGCCGCCGCATGAACACTCTCGACCTCTCTCTTCAGCAGCACCGACTCACTCTATCTCAAAGCTGTCCTGGTCTGCAGTTCCATCTCATCCTTCGATTCATCCTGAACTTCAACAAAAAACATTGTTTTTTCATTTCAGGTATCAAGGATCGCAAGCTTTAGAAACATGGAAACACAGAATATAGGAGCAGGAGTAGGCCCTTCGGTCCCTCGAGCCTGTTCCGCCATTTAATGAGATCATGGATGATCATCCAAATTCAGTAAACTGTCCCTGCTTTCTCCCCATATACCTTGATCCCTTTAGACTGAAGAAATATATCTGAATCATTCTTCAATATATTCAATGAATTGGCTTCAACGGCCTTCTGTGGTGCAGAATTCCAAAGGTTCACCACACTCTGGGTGAATAAATTCCTCCTCATCTCAGTCCTAAATGGCTTATCACTTAGCCTTATACTGTGACCCCTGGTTCTGGACTCCCCCACCATCGGGAACAACCTTCCTGCATCTAGTCTGTCTAGTCCTGTTAGAATGTTATAACTTTTTATGAGATCCCCTCTCATACTTCTAAACTCTAGCGAATATAAGCCTAATCGACCCAATCTCTACTCATACGTCATTCTTGCCATCCCAGGTATCAGTCTGGTGAATCTTCGCTGCACTCTCCCCATGGCAAGAACATCCTTACTCAGATAAGGCGACCAACACTGCACACAATACTCAAGGCGTGGTCACACCAAGGCCCTGTACAACTGCAGCAAGTCATCCTTGCTCCTTTACTCGAATCCTCTCGCTATGAAGGCCAACATACCATTTGCCCTCTTAACCGCCTGCTGTACCTGTATACTTACCTTCAGCGACTGGTGCACAAGGACACACAGGTCTCGTTGCACTTCCCCTTTTCCTAATCTATTGCTGTTCAGATAATAATCTGCCTTCCTGTTTTTGCCACCGAAGTGGATAACCTCGCATTTATGCACATTATACTGCATCTGCCATGCATCTGCCTAATAACCCGACCTGTCCAATATCATACTGGAGTTTCTTTGCATCCTCCTCACAGCACACACGCCCACCCAGCTTTGTGTCGTCTGCAAACTTGGAGATATTACATCTAATTCCGTCGTCCAGAACAATTATATATATTGTGAATAGCTGGGGATCTAGCAAAGTTCCCTGCGGTACCCCACTAGTCACTGACTGCCACTCGGAAAAAGAGCCGTTTATTCCAACTCTTTGCTTCCTGTCTGCCAACCAGTTCTTTATCCAAGTCAGTACCTTGCCCCCAATCCCATGTGCTTTAACTTTGCACGCTAATCTCTTATGCGGGACCTTCTCGAAAGCCTTCTGAAAGTCCAAATACACCACAACCACTGGATCTCCCTTATCTATTCTAACAGATACATCCTCAAAAAATTCCAGTAGATTAGTCAAGCATGATTTACCTTTTGTAAATCCATGTTGACTTTTTCCAATCCTGTCACTGTTTTCCAGGTGCTATGCTATTACATCTTTTATAATGGACTCTAGCATTTTCCCCACTACCGATGTCAGACTTACTGGTCTATAATTCCCCGTTTTCTCTCTACCAACGTTTTTAAATAGTGGGGTTACATTAGCTATCCTCCTCTTTGTCAACTCTTGGACACCAACGCCCCTTCGGAAACTTCTTCACCTTCAATTTCTTCTGACCCCAACCCTTCTCCCAATCTCACCTCCTGCCGTGTTTTCACTATCCCCTCTGACCTTCCGCTCATTGACCCCGAACGATCAGTCCTCAGCAAAGGCCTGAGCTTCATCCCATTACGCCCCCATCTCAATGAATTTCGACCTCGGCTCGATGCTGAGCTATTTTAACGCAGCCTTTATCTCCGTACCCACTTCTTTGGCCAGAAGTCTACCCCCCTCACAGTGGACCCTTTCTCCCGCGTCCGCAATTCCCGTTCTACCTGGACCCCTCACTCTGGAATCTTCACCTCTCCAGATATTTTCATTGCAAACTGCGGGCGTGACAGCGGCCGTATCAATTTCTGATCCTCTCACTCACTGCAAACTACCTGGCTGTCAACTTCATAGTCCCCAATCCCCGCACAGCCCGCTTCTCCATCCTTCGTAAGATCCACAAACAGGGCTTCCCTGGTAGACTCATCGTTTCAGCCTGTTCTTGCAGCACGGAACTGATTTCTTCCTATCTCGATTCTATTTTTTCTCCCATTGTCCAGTCTCTTCCCACCTACATTCGCGACTCTTCCGATGCCCTCCGCCACTTTAACAGTTTCCAGTTTCCCGGCCCCAACCGTCTCTTATTCACTATGAACGTACAATCCCTCTACACCTCCATCCCCCACCAGGATGTCCTGAGGGCGCTCCGCTTCTTCCTTGAACAGAGGCCCAACCAGTCCCCATCCAGCACCACCCTCCTCCGCCTGGCTGAACTTGTTCTCACATTGAACCAATTCTCCTTTGATTCTATTCACTTCCTCCAAATTAAAGGTGTTACTATGGGAACCTGAATGGGTCCTAGCTATGCCTGCCTTTTCGTGGGATATGTGGAGCATTCTTTGTTCCAGTCTTATTCAGGTACAGTCCCTCACCGCTTTTTCAGGTACATCGATGACTGTTTTAGTGTCGTTTCCTGCTCTCGCCCTGAACGAGAAAATGTAATACACTTTGTTTCCAATTTCCACCCTTCCCTCGCCTTCACATGGTCCATCTCGGACTCTTCCCTTTCCTTCCTTGACTTCTCTGGTCTCCATTTCTGTGATAGGCTATCGACAAACATCAACTACAAGCCCACTAACTCCCACCGCTACGTGGACTACACTTCCTCCAACCCCGCTTCCTGTAAAGACTCTATTCCATTCTCCCAGTTTCTCCAACTCCGCCGCATCTGCTCTGACGATGCCACCTTCATACCAGTGCTTCCAACATGTCTTTCTTTTTCCTCAACCGAGGATTTCCCTCTACCGTGGTTGACACGGCCATTGACCATGTCCATTCTATCTCCCGCACTTCTGCTCTCAATCCTTCTTCCTCCCAAAACCACGATATGGTTCTCCCTTGTCCTCACCTTTCACCTCCATATTAAATGGATCATTCTCCGCCATTTCCGCCACATCCAGCGTGATTCTACCAACAATTGCATCTTCCCCTTCCCTCCAGTACAGCATTCAGAAGGGACCGCTCCCTCCGCGACATCCTGGTCCACTCTTCCGTCACCCACAACAGACCCTCCCCTCCCCACGGCACCTTCCCGTCCAAGCACAGGATATTCAACACCTGCCCTTTTAACTCCTCCCGTCCCAACGTCCAGGGCCCCAAACACGCCTTCCAGGTGAAACAGCAATTTACTTGTACTTGTTGCAAATTGCTATACTTTATTAACTGTTCACGATGTGGTCTCCTCTACAATGTGGAGACCAAACGCAGATTGCGTTACCGCTTTGCAGAACACCTCCGTTCAGTCTGTGAGGGTGACTCTGAGCTTCCGGTTGCTTGCCACTTTAATTCACCGCTCCACTCCCACTCTGACCTCTCGGTCCTCGGCATATTAAACTGTTCCAATTAAGTTCAATGCAAGCTCGAGGAACAGCACCTCATCTTTCGATTAGCCACTTTACAGCCTTCTGGACTCAACACTGAGTTCAACAATTTCAGGCTATAACCCATGTCCCTATTTTTACAGGTGGCAGCTTTTGATCATTCTACCATTCCCATTTGAAACATTTAATCTGTCCTGCCTTCAATCCTAGCACGGACCTTCCCGTTAGTTCCTTCCGTCACTTCCCCCCACTTTCCCGCCCCTGCACCTGCTTAAAACCTGTTACATCTCCAACTTTTACCAGTTCTGACGAAGGGTCACAGACCTGAATCTGTTTTTCCACGGATTCTGCCTGACCTGCTGAGTGGTTCCAGCATTCTCTCCTGTTATTTCAGATTTCCAGCATCCGCAGTATTTGCTATTGTACTGAGGAGAGCTAACCTCACCGCCTTCTTTGGAAGTTTAACCACTTTATTCACTTTCTTATTTGTGCTCCGTTTGGAATTAGAGTTTATTTTATTTTATTGTTGCATGTTTAACGACAACATTGAAGAGGGAAAGAGAAAGCTGGAGCAACTTCTTCTGTCAAGCCGCAATGAGACCAGAAAGAGTTCTAAGATTTAAATGAATTTTCTCAAAAAATAAATGTTAAAAACACTTTTGTCCCCCTATGTTTCGAATATGATTTTGGGAGAAACAAGCAAAAATCAATGTTCCCCTCATCTAAACAAGTCTCAAGCGGATCTTGAAGTCCGAACGCGTTTTAGCAGGCTCTGAATGGCTTAAAACATTTAAAAATTGAAATTTCTCAATATTTGATTTTGAACGAACGGCTGAAGTGAGTAGCTTCAAAAAAACATGCAGCCATGCTGTTGCAGTGCGGAAGAGCAGGGGAGGATTTGGAGGAGTTACTTATTACTTTTTATTGAATTTTAAAAAATATAATTGAGCCGTTTAGGAAGAGAACCAAAAAAATCGGAAAACACAAACAATTTTATTTTACATAATATAAAAACAAAAAATGCTGGTAATACTCAGCAAGCCAGGCAGCATCCGTGGAGAGAAAGAGAGAAACAGAGTTAATGTTTCAGGTCTGTGACCTTTCGTCAGAACTGGAAAATGTTAGAAATGTAACAGATTTTAACCAGGTGCAGAGGCAGAGAAAGGCGGGAGCGGAGGAAGGAACACAAGGGATGGCCTATGATATGGGGGAAGGCAGGAGTGGTTAAATCCGACCTCTGCACCTGGTTAAAATCTGTTACATCTCTAACTATTTCCAGTTTGGACGAAAGGTCACAGACCTGAAACGTTAACTTTGTTTCTCTCTCTCTCTCCAATGAATAACTTAACTACAGATTACCTCTTAAATGTTTACTGGAGTGTTAATAGAAACAAGATCTCTGTACTTACGTATGAAAAATGCAGGAAGCTACACAGCTGAGAAAGACACACAAAATACTTTGATTAAACTGGTAATGTACAATTTCTATTTGCTATAAATGTTTGAATTAGGAGATTGAAAATTGAGAGCACAATGAAGTTTGTTTCCTGCTTTTTAATTGGGAAGTACCTAAAATAATTCAACACTTTTCGTTTTATGAGTAGGGATTAATGTTGTGGAGAATGTTTGAGAGAAAAAACATTGGAAGCGTAATTTGTAAATTAACATCTTTACATCAACATATTAGGACATATTTCCAAGTCAGTCTGATTGGTTCTCTTGACCAGGAAGAATGATGAATATTTATTTGTGTTAAATCAAAGCTTTTCCTGCTTCTTGTTTTTAATTCAGTGAAACAAATTGTGTGTGTGTTTTTCTGCACTTGTGAATAATTGCTGCATTTCTGACATGCTGGTTCAACAAGATCACGTTTATTAATGGAAGCGATTGAAGTTGGAAATAGGGATAGCCGTTTTTGTTCAATTCTTTTTAATATAGTGAACTAAAGAACATCAGCACATTATAATTGGTGTTTGTGCGGTTGCATTGTGATTAATATTCTGATTAGATATCTGGATGTACAGCACGTCAGCGCCATAGGGAAGCCGCTGCTCCTGCTGCTTGTGGAGCCATTGCTATACTGACATGGGATGTGGGCTAATACTTTGCAAACTTTAAAATTAATACAACTTGCACGAATAGATATGCCTCATTCAGCTGAACTTATGCTTTTGGATTGTTTATCGATGCATAACCGTATAACTGAGTGACGTTTCTGAAGTGTTAATTCATTATTCTGCAGTTCTTTTATATCCCAGATATTTCTGACAACTATTTATTTAAATACAGTTTGTTCATGACGACCGAAAAGCTTTTAATTAATTCTACTGTAAACAAAGTTGCAGAATGGGCATATAAATGACAAAATGAATTTCAATATGGGTAAGTTTGAGGTGGTGCATTTTGGTAGCAGGAATAAGGACCCCAGCTACTCCTTGTAAAATAAGAGTCTAAATGGGGTAGAGGTGCAAAGGGATCTAGGGGTATACATTCAAAAATCATCAGACGTAGCATCGCAGGTTAAAAAAAGCCATACATGTGCAAATAAAGCACGGGTTCATTCCGAGAGGAATAGATTTCAAAAACAGTGAAGTTATGTTAAACTTGCAGAACCTTGTCTGATTGTCTCATGATTTGAGATGGTGGGGTGGCAAAATCTCAATACTGCATGTATGATTTTAACTGGTTATTGTTGCTGTCGTTGTTGTTAAAGTTGCTTTTCTCAAAGAGTTCTAAAATTTGTTGTTCACAAAAAGGTCGCGCTCAAAGGAGTTGGTGGCCGTTCAGTACAAAATAATCGAGAGAACATTGGTGGGTGGAGCTGAGGATATTAGTTGGGGTGGGGAGGAGCTGAGGATATCAGGTAGGGTGGTGGAGCTGAGGATATTAGATGGGGTGGGGAGGAGCTGAGGATATTTCGTGTGGTGGGGTGGAGCTGAGGATAATAGATGGGGTGGGGAGGAGCTGAGGATGTTAGGCGGGGTGGGGAGGTGCTGTGGACATTAGGTGGGGTGGGGAGGAGCTGAGTATATTAGGTGGAGTGGAGAGGACTTTAGGATGTTCGATGCTGAAAGAGATATCGAAAGTCATAAAGTAAGGCTGAAGCATACAGGAGAGCAATTCTGTTGTTTGAAATAAATAATATCTTCATCAACTTCTTCGAAAATCAGTAATACAAAGTGACAAGCCAGGAATTTACTCTGCAATAAATCCTCCGATTTTCTGATAAAATTCCAAAACCACACACAGTTGTAGATGGTTGCCTTTATTTATTATTATTGTTTTTTATTCAATAAACTGATACTTTGCTTCAAATATTGAAGAGACATTTCTCTACATGACATTTCAGAATAGGCATTAGAAAACATACATCGATGAATGCGAGGTGATGCACTTTGGTAGGAAAATATAAACATGATGAGGGTAGTGCGCTTGGCGTTGTGTCTATGGACTTTCAAAAGGCGTTTGACAAGGTACCACGTGACATTGCTGGTCATAAAATTGTAGCCCATGGGACTAATCGGACAGGGCAGCATGGATACCAAATTGGCTAAGGGTCAGAAAGCAGAGAGTAGGGGTAAACGGTTGTTTTTTAGACTGGAGGGAAGTGTACAGTGGTGTTCCCCAGGGGTTGCTATTAGGACTAGTGCTCTCTTTGATATATTTTAATGACCTAGAGTTGGGTGTACAGGGCATCGAAACTCGGAAATGTAGTTCAAAATGAGGAAGATAGTAACAGATTTCAGGAGGACGTAGACTGACTGGTCAACATGAGAGCATAAGAAATAGGAGCAGGAGTAGGCCATTCGGCCCTTCGATCTTGCTCCACCATTCAATACGATCATGGCTGACCTGCGGTAAAAAGTCAATCATACAACACCTTCTAACTGACCCTGATTCCTGCATATACAATTATCTCCTTACTCAGTTTACTGGAATATTTTGCCTTAACATAATACAATATCGTTGGAGCCGAAAGTACGACCATAAATGACAAGCAAATTTGGCTGTGTCTTGACTCTTATAAAATGTTCCTCAGGCTGGAGGGTCTGAGAACTTCAGAAAAGTCCCTGACATGATTCTACACTTCTCTGATGGTGTTTCTTTCAGAATCCAATCCCTTTGCTTACAGCGCAAATCGAACTCTGATTCAATTAGGCAGACACTTGGCAGATTCCATTCAACACAGAGAATTGTGAAGTGAAAAATGAAAGAGATGCAATGTGGACAAAATTATACAATTTTAAAGGGAGTGCCGAACATTTAGACCTCGGCACGTATGTAAACAAATGTTAGAAAGCGGCCTAATACGTTGAGATATTTGATAATAAGGCAGACGGGATCCTTTGCTTTATTAATAATCAGCAGAATACAAAGAAAGGAAGTTATGCTAAAACTTTAATAAGCACTGATTAGACTTCAGCTGGAGTATTGTGTCCAATTCTGGGCACCGAACTTTAGGAAAATGTCAAGGCCTTGGAGCGTGTGCAGAAGAGATTTACCAGAGTGGTACCAGGGACAAGGGACTTCAGTTATGTGGAGAGAATGGAGAAGCTGGGATTGTTCTGATTTGAGCAGAGAAAGTTAAGAGGAGATATGATATAGGTGTTCAAAAGCCTAAATAGATTTAATAGAGAAATTAAGAAGCAACTGTTTCCAGTGGCAGTGGGGAAAGTAACCACAGGACACAGAATTAATGTGATTGGCAAAACAAGCAGAGACTACAGGAGGAGGATTTTGTTTTATACAGCGAGTTGTTGTGATCTGGAATGCACTGTCTGAAATGGCGGTGGAAGCAGATTCAATAGTAACTTTCAAAGGGGATTTGGAAAAAATACTTGAAGTAAAATAAAATACTGGGGAAAGAGCAGTGGAGTGGGATTAATTGGACAGCTCTGCCAAAGAGCCGGCACAGGTACGGTGGGCCGAATGGCCTCCTTCAGTGCTGTATCATTCTATGATTCTATAATCACCGATACCTTAGAATATAAGAAACTGAACATGGCAGAAGAGCAAATTGCTCTCGGGCTACAGGTGAACAAATAATTAAAAGCAGTATCACAAGACAGCAAAGCAATTAAAATGCTAACAATGAATTGGGGCTTATTTCTAAGTCGATACAATTCAAAAGAAGTGAAGTTGGCCAATGGTGGGAAGTGGTGTTTCACAAGGATCGGTGCTGGGAACACTTTTGTTCACCATTTATTTAAACAATTCGGACTCAGGAATCGGAAGTGCAATTTCAAACAATGTGGATGCCACCCAAATGGGGGTTTATACTTAATACAGAGGAGGACTGCGACACAATCCAGGAAGACATTATTAAACTGGTAGAATGGGCGTGTAACTGCCAAATGAACCTCAATATAGAGAAATGTGAGGTAGTTCATTTTAATAGGAAAAATACAGAGGTCACAGACTCCCTAGAAAACATAAAATCTAATCGCGTTTGAGTGACAGAGGGGTGTGAGGGTACAGTTACATAAATCACTAACTTTTGCAATGCAGGTTGATAAGGCCATAAAAACATAGAAAGCATTGGGGTTCATTTCTAGAGGGATAGAATTGTAAAGAATAGAATTAATGTTAATACGAATTAATGTTAAACTTGTATGGAACCTTGGTTAAAACACACTTGGTGTTCTGTGAACATGGTATCCATCTTATAAAAAGTACACAGAGGGACTGGTGAAGGTACAAACAGTATTTATTAGAATGATACCAGAACTGAGAGGGTTTACCTGTCAGGAAAGTCTGAACAGGCAGGGGTTCTTTTCTTTAGGAAAGTGAAGACTGAGGGATAATCAGATAGAGTTCTTTGAGATTATGAAAGGGTTTCAAAGGGTAGATTAGAGAAGATGTTTCCACTTGCAGGCGAGACCAGAATTTGGGGTTATAGATTTAATATAGACATTAATAAATCTAATAGGGGAATTCAGGAGAAACCTTTTTACCAAATGAGTGGTCAGAATGTGGAACTCGCGACCACAAGGAGCAGTTGATGCGAATAGCATAGATATATTTAAAGGGGGAAAGGAATAGAACGATATTTTTTACTTTGTTACATGAAGGAGGGTGGGTGGAGGCTCGTGTGGAGCATGGACCCCAACATGGACATTTTGACTCGAATGGCCTGTCTCTGTCCTGTAAATACTTTGTAAATTGTATTAAACATGTATAGGACCCGGGTCACGTTACACTTACAGAACTGTGCATAGTTATGGTCTCCATAATATAAAAAGGACATAGAAGAACTGGAGAAAGTGCAACAAATACTTACAAAAACAACAACTTGTATTTATATAGCACCTTTAACATTGTAAAATGACCCAAGCGATTCACAGGTGTGTCATTGAACAAAACCTGACCCTGAGCCACATAAGGAGATATTAGGAAAGATGAGCAAAAGCTTAGTCAAAGAGGTAAGTTTTAAACAGCATCTTAAAGGAGGAGGGAGTTTTAGAGAAGCAGAGAGGTTCAGGGAGGGGATTCCTGAGCTTAGGGCCCAGGCAGCTGAAAGCACAGCCGCCAATGGTGGAGCGGTTACAATCGGGGATGTGCAAGAGGCCAGAATTAGAGTAGCACAGAGATCTCGGGAGTGTTGTGGGGCAGGTGGTGCTTGTAGATGTAGGGAGGGTGAGGCCATGTAGGGATTTGAAAGCAAGGATGATCATTTTAAAATGGAGGCATTGCCGGAACGGCAGTCACTTTAGGTGAGCGAGCACAGGGGTGGTGGTTTACCGGGATTTGGTGTGGGTTAGGTTACGGGCAGCACAGCTTTGGATGAGCTCAAGTTATGGAGGGTGGGAGATGGGAAGCCGGTCAGGAGAGAGTTGGTGTTATCAAGTCTAGAGCTACCAAAGGTACTGATGATGGTTTGAGTAGCAGATGAGTTGAGGCAGGGGCGAAGTTCGGCGATGTTATGGAGGTGGAAGTAAGCCGTCCTGGTGATGGAGTGAATATCTGGTCGGAATATCATCCCGTGGGCAAATACGACACGAAGGTTGCAAACAGCAGTACGATAGCAAAATACTGCGGATGCTGGAAATCCGAAATAACAACAGAAAACGCTGGAAAAACTCAGCAGGCCAGGCAGCATCCGTGGAGAGACAAAGAGAGTTAATGTTTCAGGTCGATGACCTTTCATCAGAACTGGGAAGAGCCGGAAATCAAATAGATTTAAGGCCAGGGTAAAGCTGGGAAAAGGGGGAGGGGATAAAGGAACAAAGGGGAAGATGAAGAGACATTAAGAGACATTAAGAGATATGCAAGGCTGGAGGTGGTGTAAATGTGACAGATTAAGGCTGAATGAAGTGTGAAATCCACTGGCAGAATGAAGGACAGCTGCCAGCAAACAGCAAACTGGTGCTAAGGAGAGGGATGGGGTCGGTGGCTTGGCAACGGAGTTTGTGAAGGTGGCCAAGAGCTTCGGTCTCACAAATATTTAGTTGTAAGGCACCAGAACTGAACGATTGCAGCTATCTGGAAAGGTTAAACAGGTTTGGCCTTTCTGCTATAGACGAGAGTGGACTTTGATGAGGCCCAATAGCGACTTGAAAATTATGAATGGGTTGGACAGGGTAGATGTGGAAAGAATGTTTATACTTTTGGGAGAATGCAACACTTGGGGTCATAAATACACGATAGTTACTAATAAATTCAATAGGGAAATAAGGAGCAATTTCTGTACTCAGAGAGTGGTCAGAAAGTGGAACTCTCTACCACAGGAAGTGGTTGAGGAAAATAGTTTAGATTCTTTCAGAATGGAACTAGATGGGTAAGTTAGAGAAAAGGGAATAGAAAGATATTGGCCCAGAAATTGATCTCGCTCTGTTCCCGCGTGGGTAAGCCTTCCCCGCGATGTCTCACCTCGCTTATGCTTTTTCTGATCCAGCTCGCACGAAATTGATGTTCCAGACATCAGCTGTGCTGGGCTTGCGTATCCCAGCGACGTAGTTAATTCGTGCGAGCTGTGGGATCACGTGACTCAGTTAGAGCCAATGGCAGCACACCATCTTCCATTCATAAGTCTCACAGCATGGCTGTGAGACTTATGAATCTTACACCCCCCCAAAATAACAGCTAAACCTCAATTAAATTAAAAAAAAAACCATCACATTAATAAAATAAGTATAGTTAATTAAATTAACCATTTTAAATAAAAAATTAAATTTTTGAAAAAATTTAAAATCTTTTAAAAAGCTATAAAAATAAACTTACCTGTCTTTAAAGTCTATAAAAAAGATATACCTGTAAAAAAAAAATCAAAAAAATACTTAATTCACTACTTACCTTCTTAAAAGCGGGTCTTACTCCTTTTTACATTTCCAAAATCTTCCCTACTTACCTGCGCGTCCAAAGCATGAAGTGCACAGCATGCGCGCAGCCTGTAGCGCGCACGCGATGCACTCAAGCCCCGCCCCCTTTTCGGAAGAGCAATTGCCGGTTTTCAGCGCATGCGCAGGGCATGCAGAAAACCGGCAATTGGAGTGGGAATACGCGAGAGTACGCAGTGCGTACTCTCGCGTCCCGGGATCAATTTTCGGCCCATTCTGAGAGCTGAGATGAGGTAGATGCAATGAGAGGAGACTGGTGTGGAGCATAAACACCAGCACCGACTGATTGGGCCGAAGGGCCTGTTTGTGTGCTGTATATTCCATGTAATATAATCCCTGAACTGCAGCTCAGCTCTGTCTGCCTAACTATTGACCAGGCTCTTGCTCGGGAAACTGCGAATGAATTGCTGCCCTCAATCGCTGAAGGGACTCTTTACAGAAGAGCTCAGAGTGAAAGCAGCAAACTAGTGGTCCTGTCCCGAAAGACAATGTGGGAAATGTCAGTCAGAACCAGTGCCGAGTCCGAAACACAGTGCTCGCCCCGCCGCTGGTTGTATCTTCAGATCTCCAACGATTGCTGGTGTAATTCAGTGGGTGGCAGTCTGGGGCTGAATATTACATTCCTGGGCTGGAAACACTGGGAGCCGCCTTTGGGCTGCGCTCAGTTATTTCTGATTATTAATGAATTGAATAATTGAGGTAAGTGGATATTTCAGCGCGCTCTTCACCTGTTCTCTGAATTTGGACTGGGTCACCCCATAAATAAATGTGTTTGTGCAGCAACTTAAATTCACCAGCATAATTCCGACTTGTCTAAAGATTAATAAAGAACCAATGTAATAATAGGGATTTGTTCCTGTAATGATATAATATAAGAATTCTAAAACATTCAGCAGCCACAGCAGTATGAAGTTGCCGGATATGGAGAAGAGTAAGATCATAGACTTCCTTCTGCTCTCCATCTCTGGGTCTCTGCAATTCTCTCCCTTGCTCTCACCCCTCAGTCCCTTACGGACCCGACTGGCCACTAAAATGTGTCTGACTATCAGAGCGTTGAGCAACAGAATTAAAGCGAATGGGAGCAATGGGGTTAAAACCGCAACAAACCAGGTAAATCCCACCCACCCGGGCTCAGTATAAAAGTTTGTTACTGGGACACAGTCCCACGGCACATTGTCGATTATCCACCTGGGTTGAATTGCAAAGTAGATGGGAACGTCTTTTAAACAGAGCAGAATGCCGGTCGTTCCCAGAACCACAGCCGTAGTTTTCTCGGTGCAATATTTAGTTTTCAGTTTCTGGCAACAAATGGCCACAAATCGATCAAAGGTGAAACTGACGGTGAACCAGACAGAACAGTCTGTGGCTGCATAGCTCAGGACAACGAGAACACTACACACAGGGGTGATGGACAGGAAAGACCATGGGTAATAAAACCATCTGATCCGGGTCAGTATGACCTCAGTGACAATGAACAGGAGATCCGCCGCTGCCATGGCCACCAGGTAACGAGTGGTGCACGTGGAGAGCCCACACTTTCCACGGGACAGGATCACAATCGCCAGCAAATTCACTGTAAAACACAGAAGGGAAAAGAGACTGAAAATTACTGTTCACACTTTCTCCGTGTCTGAGCCCAGACAGTCAGGGCTGGAATTTAACACCCCAAAAACCGACGGGTTGGGGTCGGGTCAGAAGTGAAAATTGAACAATGTCGTCCCGACCCCAACCCGCCTCCAACCCGCCCGCTTCCGAGTTTAACGGAAACGGGACAGGGGGCGGGAAGCAAACTGCTCCCAGGAGGCGGGTTGGCAAGTTAAATATTTAAATGATGCGGGTAGCCTCTGGTTTACACTGTTTTACTGGTTTAACTATGGCTGGCCGGGGATCCTGGGCCTCGGGAATGATTTCAAACCTCACCCCCAAGCTCTACCCACCATGGATAGAAACCTGGGGTCGGGATCGGACATCTAAAAGACTGGGGCTTGGACTCCCTCCACCCCGGGAACGGTCAACCCCTGGGACTGATTAATCCCCCGGGACCGGTCACACCCCCGGGACTGGTCAATCTCCCTTGACCGGTCAAACCCCCGGGACTGGTCGATCCCCCGGGACTGGTCAAACACCCCCGAGACTGATTAATCCCCAGGGACCGGTCAAACCCCCGGGGCCGGTCACACCCCCGGGACCAGTCACACCCGTGGGACCAGTCAAACCCCCAGGACCGGTCACACCCCCGGGACCAGTCACACCCCCGGGACCAGTCAAATCCCCGGGACCAGACAAACCCCCGAGTCCATGATCGGAAACACCGCGGGATCAGACGCCCCATCCAACACAGTTTTATGCATCGGACCGACCTGGTCCTGCTCCGGAGTAGCCCCACCCCGTCCGACTGGAAGCCCGACTGTCAATCAGGCTTACTTCCGGGGTGGGGAACCAGTCAAGGACAGAGGACGTATGCTGTGGAGTTAAGACACCCTAACGTCCGGGAATAGCTGGACTTCCAGGTTTTACTGTCTGATATTCCGCATCCACCTCTGGACATTGTACATAACCCGCCTCTGTAAATATCCAGGCGGAAGTATATAAGCAAATGCAAATTACTGAGACTGCTGTAAATCTGGTAAAATATAAGAACATAAGAAGTAGGAGCAGGATTAGGCCATTCGGCACTTCGAACCTGCTCCGCCATTCAATGAGATCATGGCTGATCTTCTGTCTCAACTCCATTCACCGGCCCTATCGCCATATCCCTTGATGCCCTTACTAGTCAGAAATCTATCGACTTCTGTTTTGAATATACCCAATGACTGAGCCTCCACAGCCCTCTGGGTTAGAGAATTCCAAAGATTCTCCACCCTCTGTGTGAAGAAATTTCTTCTCATCTGGTTCTAGACTCCCCAGCCAAGGGCAACATTCTCCCAACACCAACCCTATCAAGCGCTGTAATAATTTTGTATGCTTCAATGAGAACCCCTCTCATTCTTCTTTTTCAAGAGAATACAGGCCTAGTTCACTCAATTTCTTCTCATACAAAACTCCCGCCATCCCAGGAATCAATCTCGTGAACCTTCCTTGCACTCCATCTATGGCAAGTATATCGTTCCTTATGTAATACGACCACAATTGTACACAGTACTCCAGGTGTGGTCTCACCAAGGCCCTATATAATTGGAGTAAGACTTCTTTACTCATGTACTCAAATCCTCTTGTAATGAAGGCCAGCATACCATTTGCCTTCCTAGTGGCTTGCTGCACCTACACATTCACTTTCAGTGACTCATGTACAAGGACACCCAGGGACCCTTTGAGCATCTGCATTCCCCAATCTTCACCATTTAGGAAATACTCTGCCTTTCAGTTTTTTCTAGCAAAGTGGATAACTTCACATGTATCCACATAATATTCGATCTGCCATGTTCTCGCCCACTCACTGAGCCTGTCGAGATCCCCTTGAAGCTTTTCACATCCTCTTCACAACTGAGACTGAAACTTAGCTTTGTATCATCAGTAAATTTGGAAGTGTTAGATTTAGACCCCTCATCCAAAGCATTGATGTAGATCGTGAAAGCTGGGGCCCAAGCACCGATCCTTGCGGTACCCCAGTAGTCACAGCCTGCCCTTCTGAAAAGACTCGTGTATTCCCACACTTTGTTATCTGTCTGTTAACCAATTCTCAATCCAAGCTAGTATATTGCCCCCAATTCCATGTGTCCTAACTTTGTTCACCAACTTCTTGTGTGGGACCTTATCGAAGGCCTTCTGAAAATCCATATACACCACATCTACCGGTTCCACTTTGTCTACTCCACTAGTTACATCCTCAAAGAACTCCAATAGGTTTGTCAAACTGACCTTCCCTTTCATAAATCCATGTTGACTCTGCCCAATCTTACTAATAGTTTCTAAGTGCCCAGTTGTTGCAACCTTTATAATAGATTCCAGCATTTTCCCAACTATTGATGTGAGACTAGCAGGTCTGTAGTCCCCCTTTTCTCTCTCCCTCCTTTCTTAAATAGCGGGGTTACATTTGCTATCGTCCGATCTGCAGGAACCGTTCCAGAATCTATAGAATTTTGGAAGATGACAATCAATGCGTCCTCTATCCCAATGGCCACCTCTTTCAAAACCCTAGGATGTAGGTCATCCAGTCCTTGAGATTTATTGACTTTTAGTCCCATTAATTTTGCAAGTACTGTTTTTTTGCTAATAATAATTTCTTTAAGATCCTCATTCTCGCCACACCCCTAGTTTTTTCGTATTTCTGGGAGGTTTTTCGTGTCTTCCTCGGTGAAGACAGAAACAAAGTATTTATTTAATTTCGCTGCCATTTCCTCATTCCCTATTATTAATTCTCCGGTCTCTGTCTGTAAAGGACTTACATTTACCTTCGCCAGTCGTTTCCTTTTCACATACCTATAGAAACTGTTACAATCCGTTTTTATAATTTTCGCTAGTTTGTGCTCATATTCCATATTCCCTTTCTTTATCAATTTCTTGCTCCCCCTTTGCTGATATCTAAAAAGATCCCAAACCTCAGGCTGACCGTTTTTTCTGGCAACTTTATAATCTTCCTCCTTTGACTTAATACTAGCTTTAATTTAATCAAAAAAACAATGCTGAAAACACTCAACGAGTCAGGCAGCATCTGTACAGAGAGAAAGAGAGCTAACATTTCAGGTCGCTGACCTTTCATCAGAACTGGAAGATTCCAGATATTAACAGTATTAAAGCAATGATAGAGTCAAAGAAAAGTGCGGTTCCATAAGGAAAGAACAAAGTCTGTGATTGGCTGGAGGTCAGGAGTGATTCAATGACACAAGGGATGATGGTGCAAGGCGAATGGGACAATTAAAGACACAGAAGATGTGTCTAGCGGAGGTGTAAATGGTTACAGCAGAATAACAAGGGGGAGGGGCAGTAGGACACATGCGGGAGAGAAAGTTGGGTAGACCCCAGGTGTTTGTACCAGCCCACTGGCCGTGCAGCGGGATCGCCACCCCAAGCCCCAGCCCACACCTCCTCCACTCCCAGTGGCTCTGGTTGAGCCAACCTCCATTACCAGCACATGTCGTCCGAGAAAACGGGTGCAGAGGTTATGATCTGAAGTTTTTAAACTCATTGTTGAGTCTGGAAGGCAATAAAATGCCTAACCGAAAGATACGGTGCTGTTCCTCATTGAGTTTAAAAGGGGAACAGTGCAGGAGGCCGAGAACAGAGAGTTCAGAGTGGGAGTGGGATGTAGAATTAAAGTGGGAAGTGACCTGAAGCTCAGGGTCACACTTGCGGACTGAACGGAGGCGTTCAGCAAAGAAATCACCCAATCTGCATTTAGTCCACCACTGTACAGGAGACTGGATCGTGGGCAGCGAATATGATATAGTAAATTGGAAGAAGTACAAGTAAATTAGTCTTTCACGTGGATGTAATGTTTGGGGCCCTGGCTGGTGGGATGGAAAGAGGGGAATGGGCAGCTGTTGCATCTCCTGCGCTTGCATAGGAAGGTGCCGGGGAAGGGGAGTAGATGTTAATGGTGATGGAGGAGTTGACCAGGGTGTTGCGAGGGCCGGGGGGACGGGAGGGCAGGGGAAGATATGTTTGTTGGTGGCCTTAGCTGGACATGACGGAAATGGCAGAGGATGATTCATTGAATGTGAAGGCTGGTGCAGTGGAAGCTGAGGACAAGGGGAACCCTGTCTGGGTTCGAGCAGGGAAGGCAAGGGGTGATGGCAGCAATGCAGGATTGACACGGTCGAGGGCCCTGTCAATCACAGTGGAGGTGAATACTCGGCTGAGGAAATATGAAGACATTTCGGAAACACTGGTGTGGTCAGAATATATGCAATGGTGGCGGAGAAACTTTGAGAATAGAATATAGCCCTTCCAGGAAGCTGGGTGGGAGGAAGTCTACTCAAGATTCCTGTGGGAGGTTGGTGGGATTATAGTAGATAGTTGTGGACGGCCTAGCCCCTGAAATGGAAATCGAGAAGTCCAGGAAGGGAAGGGAAGACCACTGTGGTTCACATAGATACATATACATAGATACATAGAAGATAGGAGCAGGAGTAGGCCATCCGGCCCTTCGAGCCTGCTCCGCCATTTAATGAGATCATGGCTGATCCTCCAATTCAGTATCCCGTCCCCGCCTTCTCTCCGTAACCCTTAACCCCTTTTGCCTGTAGAAATATATCTAATTCCCTCTTAAATATATTTAATGAGCTGGCGTACACGGCCCTCTGTGGCAATGAGTTCCACAGGTTCACCACCCTCTGAGTGAAGAAATTCCCCCTCATTTCTGTCCTAAATGGTTTAGCCTTTATCCTTAAATTATGTCCTCTAGTTCTGTTCTCACCCGCCAAGGGAAACATTCCTTCTGCATCTAGTCTGTCTAGACCTGTCAGAATTTTATACACTTCTATGAGGTCCCCTCTCAATCTTCTAAACTCCAGTGTGTACATCCCTAAACTACATAGTCTCTCCTCATAGGTCAATCCCGCCATTCCTGGTATCAGCCTGGTGAATCGCCGCTGCACCCCCTCCATGGCAAGAACATCTTTCCTCAGATGAGGCGACCAAAACTGTACACAGTACTCGAGGTGTGGTCTCACCAGTGCCCTGTACAGCTGCAGCAAGGTATCCCTGTTCCTGTATTCCAACCCTTTTGCTATGAAGGCCAGCATACCGTTTGCCTTCTTGATCGCCTGTTGCACCTGCATGCTCGCCTTCAGTGACTGGTGTACAAGAACACCCAGGTCTCTCTGTACTTCCCCCTCTCCCAATTTATTGCCATTTAAATAATAATTTGCCCTCCCGTTCCTGCACCCAAGGTGGATAACTTCGCACTTGTCCACATTATAGTGCATCTGCCATTTATCCGCACAATCACCCAGTCTGTCCAAATCGCTCTGGAGCTTCCTGGTCTCCTCCTCTGAGCCCACGCCCCCTCCTAGTTTAGTGTCGTCTGCAAATTTGGAAATGCTGCATCCGACTCCCTGATCCAGGTAATTAATGTAAATTGTGAACAGCTGGGGACCCAGGACAGATCCCTGTGGTACCCCACTTGTTACTGCCTGCCATTCAGAAAATGAGCCGTTTATTCCAACTCTCTGTTTTCTATCTGACAGCCAGTTCTCTATCCACGTCAATACTTTCCCCTTTATCCCATGAGCTTCAATTTTCCCTGCTAATCTTTTATGTGGGACCTTATCGAAGGCCTTTTGGAAGTCCAGGTACACCACATCTACTGGCTTTCCCGCATCTATTTTACCAGTTACTCCCTCAAAAAATTCCAATAGATTAGTCAAGCACGATTTACCCTTTGTAAATCCATGTTGACTCTGTCCTATCCTGTCCCCATTTGCTTGTTATTCCTGTATTTAAAATGGAAGATAGAACAATTCCAAGGATCTACAGACCAGTTAGCATAAAGTCGGTGGTGGGAAAGATAATGGAATCCTTACACAAAGATGTAACAGAAAAACATCTAGAAACACAAAATATAAGAACGAGTAGTCAGCAGGTATTCCACAAGGGAATCATAGAATGGTTACAGCACAGAAGGAGACATTCGGCCCGTCGAGCCCGTGCTCACTCTCTGCACATGCACTTCTGCTAATCCCAATCCCCCGCACTTTCGCCATAGTCCTGCAATTCTTTTCCTTCAGGTACTTATCCCATTCCCTTTTGAAAGCCACGATTGAATCTGCCTCCACCACACTTTCAGACAGTGCATTCCAGATCATAACCACTCGCTGCCTTAAAAAGTTTTTCCTCATGTCACCTTTGGATCTTCAGCACATCACCTAAAACCTGTGCCCTCTGGTTCTCGATCGTTCCGCCAATGAGAACAGCTTCTCTCTATCGACTCTTTCTCATGATTTAGTAGCAACCGATGTTAACAAGGCCACAAACATGCAAACAAAGCACTGGGGTTCATTTCTAGAAGAATAGAGTCGTAAAGCAAAGAGGTTAGCTTAAACTTATATCGAACCTTGGTTATACCACACTGAGCATACTGTGTGCAGTTCTGATCCCCATATTACATAAAGGATATTAAGAGACAGGAGAAAGTGTAATCTTTTTACAAGGATGACACAAGAACTGCGAAATTATAATCATCAGGAAAGATTGAACAGGCTGGGGCTCCTTTCTTTACAAAAGATAAGGCTGAGGGGTGGTCTAATAGAAGCGTTTAAATTTTGAAGGGCTAACATAGTGTAGATGTTTATACTTGTGACGTGAGTGCAAAATTTGAGATTATCGATAAAAGATAGTCACTAATAAATCCAATACGGAATTGAGGAGAAATGTCTTTACTCAGAGAGTGGTTAGAATGTGGAACTCACTACAACATGAAGTACTTATAGAGTCATAGAGTAATAGAGTTATACAGCACAGAAAGGGGCCCTTCAGCCCATCGTGTCCGCGCCAGCAATCAAGCCCTATCTATTCTAATCCCATTTTCCAGCACTTGGTCCGTAGCCTTGTATGCTGTGTCGTGTCAAGTGATCATCTAAATGCTTCTTGAATGTTTTGAGGGTTCCTGCCTCTACCACCCTTTAATGCAGTGAGTTCCATATTCCAACCACCCTCTGGGTGAAAAAGTTTTTCCTCAATTCCTCTCTAAACCTCCTGCCGTTTACCTCGAAACTATGCCCCCTGGTTATTGACCCCTCTACGAAGAGGAACAGTTCCTTTCTATCTACCTTATCTATACACCTCATAATTTTGGACAACTCAATCAGATAAGCCTTCTCTGCTCTAAGGAAAACAATCCCAGCCTGTTCACTCTCTCTTCATAGCTGAAGCGCTCCAGCCCAGGTAACTTCCTGGTAAATCTCCTCTGCACCCTCTCCAATTCAATCACATCCTTCCTATAGTGTAGTGAACAGAACTGCACACAGTATTCCAGCTGTGGCCTAGATAGTGTTTTGTACAGCTCCATCATAACCTCCCTACTCTTATATTCTATGCCTCGGCTAATGAAGGCAAGTATCCCATATGCCGTTTCAACCACCTTCTCTACCTGTCCTGCAGGCTTCAGGGAACTAAGGGTCATGCAGACCAAGGTCCCCCTAATCTTCTGACCTTCCTAGGGTCCTACTATTCATTGTGTATTCCCTTACCCTGTTAGTCCACCCAAAATGCATCACCTCACAATTTTCCATTTGCCACTGTTCTGCACATCTAACCAACCCGTCCATAACGGAACATTTAGATAAACATAATTTAATAGGACAAAGTCAGCATGGCTTTATGAAGGGGAAGTCATGTCTGACAAATTTGCGCGAGTTCTTTGAGGACATAACGTACAGGGTGGATAAAGGGGAACCAGTGGATATATTGTATTTAGACTTCCAGAAGGCATTCAACAAGGTGCCACATAAAAGATTATTACTCAAGATAAAAAATCACTGGATTGGGGGTAATATTCTGGCATGGGTGGAGGATTGGTTATCTAACAGGAGGCAGAGAGTTGGGATGAATGGTTCATTCTCGGACTGGCAACCAGTAGCCAGTGGTGTTCCGCAGGGGTCGGTGCTGGGTCCCCAACTCTTTACAATCTATATTAACGATTTGGAGGAGGGGACCGAGTGTAACATATCAAAGTTTGCGGATGATACAAAGATGGGAGGGAAAGTAGAGAGTGAAGAGGACATACAAAACCTACAAGGGGATATAGACAGGCTGGGTGAGTGGGCAGAGATTTGGCAGATGCAATACAATATTGGAAAATGTGAGGCTATGCACTTTGGCAGGAAAAATCACAGAGCAAGTTATTATCTTAATGGCGAGAAACTGGAAAGTACTGCAGTTCAAAGGGATCTGGGGGTCTTGGTGCAAGAAAATCAAAAAGTTAGTATGCAGGTGCAGCAGGTGATCAAGAAAGCCAATGGAATGTTGGCTTTTATTGCTAGGGGGATAGAATATAAAAACAGGGAGGTATTGCTACAGTTGTATTGGGTATTGGTGAGACCGCACCTGGAGTACAGCATACAGTTTTGGTGTCCATGCTTAAGAAAAGACATACTTGCTCTCGAGGCAGTACAAAGAAGGTTCACTCGGTTAATTCCGGGGATGAGGGGGTGGACATACGAGGAGAGGTTGAGTAGATTGGGGCTCTACTCATTGGAGTTCAGAAGAATGAGAGGCGATCTTATTGAAACATATAAGATTGTGAAGGGGCTTGATCGGGTGTACGCGGTGAGGATGTTCCCAATGATGGGTGAAACTAGAACTAGGGGACATAAACATAGAATAAGGGGCTCCTCTTTCAA
The DNA here is from genome assembly GCA_030390025.1 of Squalus acanthias. Lineage (NCBI taxonomy): Eukaryota > Metazoa > Chordata > Chondrichthyes > Squaliformes > Squalidae > Squalus > Squalus acanthias. The sequence goes on from JASTWF010000447.1 coordinate 270,572, forward strand.
AACTGAGATGAGGAGAAACTTTTTCATTCAGAGGGTAGTGGGTCTGTGGAATTTGCTACCCCAGGAAGCTGTGGAAGCTACTTCATTAAATAAATTTAAAACAGAAATAGACCATTTCCTAGAAGTAAAGGGAATCATGGGTTACGGGGAGCGGGCTGGAAATTGGACATGAGTTTGAGTTCGGATCGGTCAAGGCCCTGTGGGTGGCGGAGCGGGCCCAGGGGCCGAGTGGCCGGGTCCTGCTCCTACTTCTTGTGTTCTTTAGAGTTGAGGTTGGATCAGATCAGCCATGATCTCATTGAATGGCGGAACAGGCTCGAGGGGCCGATTGGTCTATCCTGCTCCTATTGCTTATGTTCTTATATCGTGCTGTAGCCTGAGGCTTCACTCCTTGCTATTTAACACTCCACCAATTTTCGTGTCATCTGCGAACTTACCGATCATACCGCCTACGTTTATTTCTAAATCATTAATGCACACCACAAACAACAAAGGTCCCAGCAACGATCCCTGCGCTACTCCACTGAACAAAGGCTTCCAGTCACAGAAACAACCTTAAGCCATCACCCTCTGCCTCCTGCCAATAAGCCAATTTTGGATCCAATGTGCCAAACTGCCCTGGATCCCATGGGCTCTTACATAGAAACATCGAAGATAGGAGCAGGAGTAGGCCATTCGGACCCTCGAGCCTGCTCCGCCATTCGATGAGATCATGGCTGATCATCCAAACTCAGTACCCTGTACCTGCCTTCTCCCCATATCCCTTGATACCTTTAGCAATAAGAAATATATCTAACTCATTCTTGAATATATTTAATGACTTGGCTCCAACTACCTTCTGTGGCAGAGAATTCCACAGGTTCACCACACTCTGGGTGAAGAAATTCTTCCTCATTTCTGTCCTAAATGGCTTACCCGTTAACCTTAGATTATGACCTCTGGTTCTGGACTCTCCGACCATCGGGAACATTCTTCCTGCATCTAGTTTGTCCAGACCTGTCAAAATGTTATATATTTCGTGGAGATCCCCTCTCATTCTTCTATACTCCAGAGAGAATAACCCCAATCGACCCAATCTCTCCTCATATGTCATTCCTGCTATCCAAGGTATCAGCCTTGTGAATCTTCGCTGAACTGCTTCCATGGCAAGAACATCCTTCCTCAGATAAGGCGACCAAAACTGCACACAATACTCAAGTTGTAGTTTCACCAAGGCCCTGTACAACTGCAGCAGGACATCCCTGTTCCTATACTCAAACCTTTTCGCTATGAAGGCCAACATACCATTTGCCTTCTTCACCGCCTGCTGCACCTGCATGCTTACTTTCAGCGATTGGTGCACAAGGACACCCAGGTCTCGTTGCACTTCCCCTTCTCCCAATCTATTGCCATTCAGATAATAGTCTGCCTTTCTATTTTTGACAACAAAGTGGATAACCTCGCATTATCCACGTTATATTGCATCTGCCACGCTTCTTCCCACTCACCGAACCTGTCCAAATCATCGTGGAATTTCTCGGTATCCTCCTCGCCGCACACACTCCCACCTAGCTTTGTGTCATCTGCAAACTTGGAGATAACATATTTAGTTCCCTTATCTAGATCATTAATGTATATTGTGAATAGCTGGGGTCCTGGGACCGATCCCTGCAGTACCCCGCTACTCACTGCTTGCCACTCGGAAAAAGACCCATTAATTCCTACTCTCTGCTTTCTGTCCGCCAACCAATTCTCTATCCAAGTCAATACCTTGCCCCCAATCCCATGTGCCATAACTTTACACGCTAATCTCTTATGCAGGACCTTATCGAAAGCCTTTTGAAAGTCCAAATACATGACATCTACCAGTTCTCCCTTATCTATTTTCCCAGTTACATCCTCAAAAAATTCCAGTAGATTAGGCAAGCACGATTTACCGTTTGTAAATCCATGTTGACTTTGTCCGATCCTGTCACTGTTTTTCAAGTGCTCAGCCAGTCCATGCTTTAGAATGGACTCTACCATTTTCCCCACTACCGATGTCAGGCTTACCGGTCTGTAATTCCCCGCTTTCTCTGTACCACCCTTTTTGAATAGTGGGGTAACATTAGCTACCCTCCAATCCATCGGTACAATTCCAGATTCCATCGAATGTTGGAAGATGATCAGCAATACATCTATCATTTCTAGGGCCACTTCCTTAATTTCCCTATGATGTACATTATCAGGCCCTGGGGATTGATCTGCCTTCAATCCTGTCAATTTCCGTAAAACCATTTCCCTGCAAATACTGATTTATTTCAGTTCCTCCCTTTCAACAGACTGTATGTTCTCCAACATCTCTGGGAGCTTATTTGTGTCCTCCTTTTTGAAGACAGAATCAAAATATGTATTTAATTGTTCTGACACTTTTTAGTTCCCCATTATATCTTCCCCCGCTTCCGACTGCAAGGGACCTACACTTGGTTTCACTAATCTTTTTCTCTTCACATATCTATAAAAGCTCTTACAGTCAGTATTTATTTTCCCAGCAACTTACTTTCATATTCTATTTTCCCCTTCTTAATTAATCCCTTTATGCTCCTTTGTTGAATTCTGAACTGCTCCCAATCCTCAGGGTTACCGCTTTTTCTGGCCAATTTATAAGCCCTCTCCTTCAATCTTATGCTATCACTAATTTCCCTTCTTAGCCACGGTTGAGTCACCCTTTTTGTTTTATTCTTATTCCACACTGGGATGAACAAATTCTGTAGTTCATCCATGCAGTCTTTGAATGTTTGCCATTGCCTATCCACCGTCGACCCCTTGAGTGACATTCCCCTATCAACCCTACCCAATTCGCGCCTCATACCATCGTAGTTTCCTTTATTTCAATTCAGGACCCTAGTCTCTGATTCAACTACTTCACTCTCCATCCTAATGAAGAATTCTATCATATTATGATCGCTCTGACCCAAGGGGCCTCGTACAACAAGATTGCTAATTAATCCTTTCTCGTTACTTAATACCCAGTCTAAGATGGCCGGATCTCTGGTTGGTTCCTTGACATATTGTTCCAGAAAACCATCCCGTTAACATTCTAGGAATTTCTCCTCCCCAATATGTTTACTAATTTGGTTCACCCAATCTATATGTAAATTAAAGTCACCCATGATGACTGCTGTGCCCTTACTGCATGCTTCTCTAATTTCCCTTTTAATGCCGTCGCCATCTCCGTATTACTGTTTGGAGGTCTATATACCACTCCCACTAACGTTTGCTGCCCTTGTTATTTCTCAGTTCTAACCAAACAGATTCCACATCATCCGAGCTAATATCCTTCCTTTCAATTGTGTTGATCCCCTCTTTAACCAACAATGCTATCCGACCTCCCTTTCTTTTTTGCCGATGTTTCCTAAATATTGAATAACCCTGGATGTTGAGTTCCCAGCCTTGGCCACCCTGGAGCCATGTTTCTGTAATCCCAATCAAATCGTATTCATTTACCTCTATTTGCGCAGCTAATTCATCCACCTTGTTCCGAATGCCCTTGCATTAAGACACGAAGCCTTCAGGCTTGTTTTTTTTAACGCTCTCAGACCTATATGAATTATTATTTACTGCGACAATGTTTGATTTAAACCGTTGAGTTCTTTGCCTTCTACTTTTGTTTATCTCCTTCCTGTCTTTAGCTTTTATCCTTGTTTCCCTTTCCTCTGTCTCCCTGCTCAGGTTCCCAACCCCCTGCCACTTTAGTTTAAACCCTCCGCAACAGCACTAGCAAACACTCCCCCTAGGACATCGGTCCCGGCCCTGCCCAGGTGCAGTCCGTCCCGTTTGTACTTGTCCCACCTCCCCCAGAACCGGTTCCAATGTCCAAGCAATTTGAATCCCTCCCCCTTGCAAAATTGCTCCAGCCACGTATTCATTTGAAATATCCTTCTATTTCTACTCTGACTAGCACGTGGCACTGGTAGCAATCCTGAGATTACTACCTTTGAGGTCCTATTTTTTAATTTACCTCCTAACTCCCTATATTCTGCTTTTAGGACCTCATCCCGTTTTTTTAATCTATATCGTTGATGCCTATGTGCACCACGACAACTGGCTGTTCGCCCTCCCTCTCCAAAGTGTTCTGTAGCCGCTCCGAGACGTCCTTGACCCTTGCACCAGGGAGGCAACACATCATCCTGGAGACTGGTTTGCGGCCGCAGAAACGCCTATCTATTCCCCTTACAATTGAATCCCCTATCACTATAGATCTTCCACACTTTTTCCTCCCAGCCTGTGCAGCAGAGCCACCCATGGTGCCAGGAAGTTTGCTGCTGCTGCCTTCCCCTGATAAGTCATCCCCCCAACAGCATCCAAAGTGGTATATCTGTTTGAGATGGCCACAGGGGAACCCTGCACTAACTGTCTGCACCTCTTACTCTGCATGGTGGTCACCCATTCACTTCCTGCCTGTACACCCTTTACCTGCGGTGTGACCAACTCACTAAACGTGTTATCCACGACGTTCTCTTCGTCGCGAATGCTCCAATATGCATCCATCCGCAGCTCCAGCGCCGCAATGCGGTCCGTCAGTAGCTGCAGCTGGATACATTTCCCACACACATGGTCGTCAGGGACACAGGAAGCGTCCCTGATTTCCCACATATAGCAGGAGGAGCATATAACGGGGCGGAGCTCTCCTGCCATGACTTACCCTTTAATTAATTAAGCAAAATTAAATTAAATTAAATACAAAAGGGTCCTTGCTTAACAGCAGTCCCCGCTAGACGACAGAGACTCAAGAATCTATAAACCACAGAAATTAACTATGGAAAAAAGGAGAAAGAGAGAAATACTCACCAACCAATCACTTACCTGCTTTCTGGTGATGTCACACATCGATTACTTTTTACTTCTTTACACTCACCGGTCCGTTGTAGCTCACCTTTGAAATCTCCCGAGGTTTGGCGCTCTCCAGCCGCTCTCGCTCACCTTTGAAATCTCCCGAGGTTTGGCGCTCTCCAGCCGCTCTCGCTCACCTTTGAAATCTCCCGAGGTTTGGCGCTCTCCAGCCGCTCTCGCTCTCCTTTGAAATCTCCCGAGGTTTGGCGCTCTCCATCCGTTCTCGCTCACCTTTGAAATCTCCAGAGGTTTACCTTCTTGACCAGTCTCCCATGTGGGACTTTGTGAAAAGCCATACTGAAGTCAATGTAGATTGCATCAACTGCACTACCCTCATCCACACACCATCCACCCCCTCGAAAAATTCAATCAAATTGGTTAGACATGATCTCCCCCTGACAAAGCCATGCTGACTATCCTTGATTAATCCTTGCCTCTCCAAGTGGACACTAATTCCGTCCCACAGTATTGTTTCCAATAATTTCCCTACCACTGTTGTAAGGCTCACTGGCCTGTAATTTCCTGATTTACCCCTACTACCCTGCTTGAATAATGGTACCAGGTTAGCTGTCCTCCAGTCCACTGGCACCTCCCCTGTGGCCAGATAGATTCTGAAAATTTGTGTCAGTGCCCCTGCAATCGCCTCCCTTGTATTAAACAGCAGCCTGGCATACATATCGTCTGGGCCTGGGGATTTATTCACTTTTAAACCCGCTAGAACCGCTAGTACCTCCTCCCTCTCAGTAATAATTTGTTCAAGTATATCACAACCCCCCTGCCTGATTTATATGCCTACATCGTCCTTCTCCACAGTGAACACAGATGCAAATTATTCTTTTAAAACCTCACACACATCTTCCGGCTCTACACACAGATTACCACTTTTGTCCCTAATGGGCCCTACTCTTTCCCAGGTTATCTTCTTGCCCTTAAAATACTTATAAAACACCTTGGAATTTCCTTCATTTTGCCCTCCAGTGTTATTTCATGTCCCCTCTTCGCTCTCCTAATTTCTTTTTTAAGTAGCCTCCTTCACTTTCTATACTCCTCTAGGGATTCCACTGTTTTTAGCCCTTTGTATCTGCCAAAATCCTCCTTTTTTTCCTAATGCATTCTTGTATATCCCTTGACATTCAGGGTTCCCTGGGCTTGTTGGTCCCACCCTTCACCTTTACGGCAACATGTTGACGTTGTACTCTCTCTATTTCCTTTCTGAAAGACTCCCACTGCTCTGATGTGGATTTTTCTACAAGTCGCTGATCCCAGTCCACTTTGGCCAGATCCTGCCTTATCATATCAGCCTTCCCCCAATTTAGAATCTTTATTTCGGGTCCATCTTTGTCCTTTTCCATAACTACCTTAAATCTCACCGAATTATGTTCACTCTCACCAAAATGCTCTACAACTGACACTTCGAACAATTGCCTGGCTACATTCCCGAGAATTAGGTCCAATACCGCCCCTCTCTTTTAGGACTTTCTACATGCTGGTTCAGAAAGCTCTCCTGGATGCACTTTAAGAATTCCGTACCCTCTAAGCCTTTCACACTCTGACTATCCCAGTTAATATTGGGAACTTGATATCCCCTACTATTATTAACCTATTATTTCTACACTTATCTGAGATCTGTCTACATACCTGTTCCTCTATCTCCCCCTGACTGTTTAGGGCCCTATAGTACACTTCCAGCAAAGTGCTTGCCCCCTTTTTCGTTTAAAGTTCAACGCATATGGCCTCATGAGAGGAACCTGCTAATTTATCATCCCTCCTTACAGCAGCAATTGAATCCTTGATTAATATTGCGACACCCCCTCCTTTTTACAGCCCACTCTGTCTCGCCTGAAGATTCTATATCCCGGAATATTAAGCTGCCATTCCTGCCCCTCCCTCAACCATGTCTCTGTGGTAGCAACAATATCATACTCCCATGTGTTTATCAACACCTTCAATTAATCTGCCTTACTCGCAAGACTCCTTGCATTACAATAAATGCCAACCAGCCTTGCCATACTGCGTTGTGCCGTTACGTATTTGCTCTGCCTTCCAGGATTACTTGTTTTTTCCTCTATATTTGGCTGTGCATCACCCCCTACTATAGCTCCATCGGTATCCCAACCCCCTGCCAAGTTAGTTTAACCGCCCCACCCGCCAACAGTACTAGGAAACATCCCCGCAAGTATGTTGGACCCGTTCCGGTTCATGTGCAACCCGTCCGATTGTACAGGTCCCACCTTCCCCAGAAGCAGACCCAGTGATCCAGGAAAATAAAGCCCTCCCTCCTGCACCAACTCTGTAGCCACGCATTCATCTGCTCTGTCCTCCTATTCCTATAATCACTAGCACGTGGCACCGGGAGTAATCCAGAGATTACAACCTTTGAGGTCCTGCTTTTTAATCTGCTACCTAGCTCCCTAAATTCTTGTTGCAGGACCTCATCCCTCTTTATACCCTTGTCGTTGGTACCAATGTGAACCACGACCTCTGACTGTTCGCCCTCCCCCTTCAGAATGCCCTGCAGCTGTTCAGTGACGTCCTTGACCCTGGCACCAGGGAGGCAACATACCATCCTGGAGTCACGTCTGCGGCCACAGAAACATCTATCTGTTCCCCTTACGATAGAATCCCCTATCACTATTGAAGTACCAATCTTTGTCCTCCCCTCCTGTGCAGCTGAGACTCTCGTATTGCCATGGACTTGGCTCTTGCTGCATTCCCCTGAGAATCCATCTCTCCCAGCAGTATCCAAAGCAGAAAATCTGTTGGAGAGGGAGATAGACCCAAGGGAGTCCTGTACTATCTTCCTAGTTATTTTACTCTGTCTGGCGGTCACCCATTCCCTGTCTGCCTTTGCACTCTTTACCTGCGGTGTGACCACCTCGTCAAACGTGATATCCATGAAGATCACAGGTTAACGGCTGCTCCACAGTGACTCCAGCCGCAGCTCCAGCTCCAATACGCAGATTTCAAGTAGCTGCAGCTGTTGACACTTCCTGCACATGTGTTCACCCTGGGCACCGAAAGTCTCCCTGACTTCCCACATAGCACAGGAGGCGCACGCCACGCTGCCGAGCTGCCTGCTATGTCCTACCCTTAATTTACTCATTTTACTTTCTTTAAATTAAAGAATATTAAATACACTGGAGACCTTACTTACCTTTAAGCACTACTAACTCTAAACTAGAGACCTTACTTTTACTTTAACGACAGGACTGTAGAAATACTCACCCGGTCCTACTCTCCAATCAGCTCCATCCCTAGTTGTGATGTCACTTTAGCGGTTTCGCAGTTGCTGTTGTTTGACTGCTCCCGATCTCGGATTCTTTCCTTGGTGTAAAGTATGACCCAATTCCTGCAGGAAAAACAAAGGCGAAGCTCCTCCTTCTACGCCTCACCTAAGCCCCTGACTCACCCAACTCGCAGCACTCTATTTAAAACGCAGTCATTGCAACATCGCACTGCAAAGCCTGTTTTTATAGGCCCTGAAACAAAGGGGCTTGCTGAGACCTACTACAGGAGAACCAGTTTAATCTAGTTTCACTAATTAACTGTCTTCAACTGCTGAGTTGTAGGCCTTGTATATCCCTTTATAACCCTGCTTGAGGCTGGGAAATTTCGATTTTAAACAATGAATTGTAACAGTAAATGTGAAACAAACAAAAGTTCGATTTTAGCAAACAGTTAAGACTCCCTGACTCACGCAAACCGCAGCACTCTGTTCAAACAGCACTCAGGCGAATAGCAGAGATGCATTGAAGGGGAAGCGAGAGAAGTACACAAGGTGGAAAGCAGTAGAATGTTATGCTGATAGGGTGAGATGAAGATGGGTGGGAGGAGGCTCCTGTGGAGCATAAACACTGGCATAACCTAGTCGGACCGAATGGCCTGTTTTGTGCTGCACGTTCTGAGGAGTTCTCCGTAACTTGAGTACAAATTAATCACATTCATCAGTTAATTTAATCATTGTGGATATTGATGTGTTTTATTTATTGAAGCATTGCCCTATATATTACATTTTTATTAATTTATTAATGCTATTATTTACTGCACCCGGGACTGATCTCTGCATTATGAAAACCTGATATGCATGTTCTTCAGTTATACGTGTCCCTCCTTACAGGGACTCACGTCACTGAGCGAAGGCTAGAGATCGTTGCAAGTTACCTGTGTAGAGACTCTGAATCAGAGATAAGAACTAGTTCGTCAAACCTTAATCAGTTACAGAAGTGGAATAATCAATAACGACAGCCCAATATTCATCCTGTCTCACGGTAACACAATGCAATACAGCACTCATGACCCACAGATTCTCAGGGCCGTGTTGGGGGAAGGGGATTAATCAGCACTAATACAATAAAATTGTTAACAATAACTATACGTAGAATAAGAATAAGACATTATACAGAGGATTTGAATCCTGTAACACTGCTGTCCTGCTGTTTACCTGTCAGTAATTAGTTAACATCTGTTTCTGTTGCTGCATTTCAATAGGAAACAAGGCATTAGCAATTAATTTAACCTTATATCTGACCATAAGAAAAAATGAAATAGGAGCAGGAGTAGGCCATACGACCCCTCGAACCGGCTCCGACATTCAATAAGATCATGGCTGATCTTCGACCACAACTCCAATTTCCCACCCGATCTCCATATCCCTTGATTCCCCGAGGGTCCAAAAATCTATCTATCTCAGTCTTGAATATACCCAAAGAATCAGCATTCACAGGCTTCCGGGGCAGAGAATTACAAAGATTCACAACACTCTGAGTGAAGAATATTCTTCTCATCTCAGTTTCAAATGGCCTGCCCCCTATCCTGAGACTATGCCCCCTAGTTGTAGACACGCCTACCAGGGGAAACAACCTCTCAGCATCTAACCCTGGCAATCCCCTTCAGAATCTAGTAAGTTTCAAAAGTTCATCTCTCATTCTTCTAAACTGCAGAGAGTACAGGCCCATTCTACACAATCTCTCATTACAGAACAGCACTCTCAAACCAGGAATCAATCTCGTGAAGCTTCGCTGCAGCGCCTGATATGCTTCTAACCAAACCTCTTCAGCCAACAGGAAAAATCTTCCTGTTAGCCATTAATTACATTCGAATAACACGAATGCAGCTCCATGAAGGGGTTGGATCAGTTATCTAAAGCAATAGTTTCAAATTGGAACCGACTTGTTCCACTCCGGTTAGTGACCCACACTCAGTACAATTCTACTGTGACATATACTTCCAGTAATACAGGGTCACTGGGGTCAGGTGTTCCACTCCGGTTAGTGACCCACACTCAGTACAATAATACAGTGAGAGATACTCCCAGTAATACATGGCCACTGGGGTCAGGTGTTCCACTCCGGTTAGTGACCAATCTTCAGTACAGTTCTACAGTGACAGACACTCCCAGTAATACATGGCCGTTGGGGTCAGGTGTTCCACTCCAGTTAGTGACCCACACTCAGTAGTTCTACAGCGGCAGTTGCTCCCAGTACTACATGCCCACTGGGGTCAGGTGTTCCACTCCAGTTAGTGACCCACACTCAGTAGTTCTACAGTGACAGTCCCTTCCACGAATGCCTTCTCTCAGAGAGTTTCTTACACTGAGGTCTGATTCAACAGTACACAATCTTACACGAAAGGCAATAACTTCATAACACAGCGAGCCCGTGAGTTACAAACAGAGTTTTACTTTCAGTTGGGGCAATTGAATAAAACCTCAGAGGTAATTCAGGACATTTGACTAAACGAAATGCTATCACTGATCCAGAGTCTGTGGAACGGTGACCACTAGATCAGGATGTAAAATTGTCAGACACAGAGTAAAACCAGAGAATAGGACACACAGAGATTTACACAACTTCAATGGTTATAATCACTTACCAGGAACACCAATGAAGGCAATGATCACGTAGTATATTTTCTCCACACTGAGATATGTGCCAATCATTTTCTGTGTGAAGCGATGTGTCTCCGTGCTGCAGCAAATCTCTCGGAATTAAACTCTGAGGCGGGACATTCCCAGAGCCTTTCATTTATACCCTGCAGGATCTCCACGAGGTCATTGAGGTTGCAACATCGCTGTAGATACTGTTTAAAAATATTTGAACAAACAGATGACGTCAGTGGAGTTAATTCCCTGTTGTGATGGAATATATGTAGTGGTGAGATTGTAATTGAAAACCCCAAAGACCGGTGAATTCTGATCACATGAATTAACGAATGAAAATTACCAGCTGTATTCTCCCAGCAATGGGGTTGTTGTTGCAAACACCACCAGGCCCATCTCTAGACCACATAATGTTTCGGTGATGTCCTTCACTCTGCTGTGGCTATTCAGTAATTAAATTCCAAATGTTGGAGTGTCCTCTCAGGGCTGCTCTGCTGCACTCTGGGATAGGGCTGTCCGCCTTAACTGTGGCCATTTAGTTAAACAATTAATGTGGGGAATTCGTGTCGATGGATCCACAAACTAATACAGCTCCTCAAACTAATAGAGTAACTCAAACTAATGCAGTTCCTCAAACGTATACAGTACCACAATCTAATACTGCCACTCAACTAATACAGCTCCTCAAACTAATACAGTACCTCAAACTAATGCAGTACCTCAAACTAATACAGTACCTGAAACTAATACAGATCCACAAACTGATACAGTCCCATAAAATAATACAGCCCCTCAAACTAATACAGACCCTCAAACTAATACTGCCCGTCTAACTAATACAGTACCTCAAACTAATGCAGTACATCAAACTTATACAGTACCTCAATCTAATACAGCCACTCAAACTAATACAGCTCCTCAAACTAATACAGCTCCTCAAACTAATACAGTACCTCAAACTTATACAGCCCCTCAAACTAATACAGCCCATAAAACTAACACAGCCCCTAAAACTAATACAGCCCCTCCATCTAATACAGTAACTGAACCAAATACAAACCCTCAAACTAATACATCTCCTCAAACTAATAGAGCCCCTCAAACTAATACTGCCCCTCAACCTAATACAGCCCCTCAAACTAATACAGCCCCTCAAACTAATACAGACCCTCAAACTTATACAGCCCCTCAAACTAATACAGCCCCTTAAAATTAATACAGCTCCTCAAACTAATACAGCCCCTCAAACTAATAGACGACCTCAAACTAATACAGCCCCTCAAATTAATTCAGTACCTCAAACTAATACAGCGCCTCAAACTAATACAGCCCCTCAAACTAATACAGAACCTCAAATTAATGCAGTGCCTCAAACTAATACAGCAAGTCAAACTAATACAGCCCCTCAAACAAATGCAGTATCTGAAGCTAATACAGCCCTTGAAACTAATTCAGTAACTCAAACTAATACAGTACCTCAAACTAATACAGCACCTCAAACTGATACAGCCCCTCAAACTAATACAGCCCCTCAAAATAAAGCAGCCAATCAAACTAATACAGCCCCACAATCTAATACAGCACCTCAAACGTATACAGACCCTCAAACTAATAGGGACCCTCAAACTAATAAACCCCCTCAAACAAATACAGCCCCTCAAACTAATACAGCCCCTCAAACTAATACAGCCCCTCAAACTAATACAGCCCCTCAAACTAATACAGCCCCTCAAAGTAATACAGAACCTCAAATTAATGCATTACCTCAAACTAATACAGCAAGTCAAACTAATACAGCCCCTCAAACAAATGCAGTACCTGAAACTAATACAGCCCTTGAAACTAATTCAGTACCTGAAACTAATGCAGTACCTCAAACTAATACAGCACCTCAAACTGATACAGCCCCTCAAACTAATACAGCCCCTCAAACTAATACAGGCCCTTAAACTAATACAGCCCCTCAAACTAATACAACACCTCAAAATAATGCAGCCACTCAAACTAATACAGTCCCTCAATCTAATACAGCACCTCAAACTAATACAGTACCTGAAACTAATGCAGTCCCTCAAACTAATAGAGCCCCTCAAACTAATACAGACCCTCAAACTAATACAGCCCCTCAAACTAATACAGACCCACAAACTGATACAGCCCCTCAAACTAATACAGCCCCTCAAACGTATACAGACCCTCAAACTAATAGAGACCCTCAAACTAATAAACCCCCTCAAACAAATACAGCCTCTCAATCTAATACAGCCCCTCAAACTAATACAGCACCTCAAACTAATACAGCCCCTCAAACTAATACAGCCGCTCAATCTAATACAGTACCTTAAACTAATATAGAACACTCAAACTAATATAGAAACCTCAAACTAATAGAGACCCTCAATCGAATACAGTACATCAAACTAATACAGCCCCTCAAACTAATACACCCCCTCAAACTAATACAGCCCCATAATCTAATACAGAATCTCAAACTAATACAGCCCCTCAAACTAATACAGCCCCTGAAACTAATACAGCCCCTCAAACTAATACATCCCTCAATCTTATACACCCCCTCAAACTAATACACCCCCTCAAACTAATACAGCCCCATAATCGAATACAGAATCTCAAACTAACACAGCCCCTCAAACTAATACAGCCCCTGAAACTAATACAGCCCCTCAAACTTATACATCCCTCAATCTTATACACCCCCTGAATCTAATACACCCCCTCAAACGTTACAGCACCTCAAACTAATACAGTACCTCAAACGAATACAGCCCTTCAAACGAATGCAGACCCTCAAACTAATACAGCCGCTCAAACTAATACAGCACTTCAAACTAACACAGTACCTGAAACTAATACAGCAGCCTCAAACTAATATAGTTCCTCAAACTAATACAGCCCCTCAAACGAATACAGCTCCTCAAACTAATAGAGCCCCTCAAACCAATACAGCACCTCAAACTAATACAGCCCCTGCAACTAATACAGCCCCTCAAACAAATACAGTACCTCAAACTAATACAGCCCCTCAATATAAAACATTACCTAAAATAATGCAGCACCTTAAATTAATATATCACCGCACTCTAATACAGCAACTCAACCTAATACAGCACCTCCACCTAATGCAGCCCCTCCAACTAATACAGCCCCTCAAACAAATACAGCCCCTCAAACTAATACAGCCTCCTCAAAATAATACAGCCCCTCAAACTAATACAGACGCTCAAACTAACACAGCACCTCTTACTAATACAGCCCCTCAATCTAAAACATTGCCTAAAATAATGCAGCACCTTAAATTAATATATCAGCGCACTCTAATACAGCACCTCAACCTAATACAACACTTCAAACTAATACACTATCTCAAATGAATAACGATCTTCAAACTAATACAGCACCCTCAAACTAATACAGCTCCTCAAACTTGTAGCCAGACCCGCCGAACTACCTATCTGTCCAAAGTCCTGCAATCCCGTGTTCCCACAAACTCACAGTGCATGGGATCTCACTTGCCAGACAGCATGAGGTCGTTACCAGGCTAACAAGACCTGATTGTACAGATTATTTGAACAGTTTAACAATGCGAATTCTAAATATATTTTTAAAAGTCTTGTGTTTATTTCTGTTAAGTTAGTAATGGTCTATTAAATAAAGGCATGGCAGGGCACCTCATTCCTGTGGAATGCACATCTTGTGCCATGTAGGAACTCCAGTATGCTTCCCGTGTCCTGGAAAACAACATGTACAGGAGGAGTCATCAGCTGGAGGAGATGGAACTCCGGGTTTAGCAGCTTGAGCAGCAACTGGAGTCACTGCGGTGCATCCGTGAGGCTGAGAGCTACGTGGACAGCACGTTTCAGGAGGTGGTCACTCCGCAGCTTCAGAGTGTGCAGGCAGAGAGGGAATGGGTGACCGTCAGACAGACAAGCAGGACCAGGCAGGTAGTGCAGAAGTCTCCTGAGTGCATCTCACTCTCTAACCGGTATTCAGTTCATAATACTGGAGAGGGCGTTAGTTCTTCTGCCGAGTACAGCCAGAGCCAAGTCCAGAGCACCACGGGTGGCTCAGCTGTTCAGTGGAGCCGGGGGGGGGGGGGGTGGGGCGGGGAGAAAGATCAGGAAAGCAATAGTGATAGTGGATTCAAAAGTTAGGGGAATAGACAAGTGTTTCTGTGGCCGCAGACGTGAATCCAGGATGGTATGTTGTCTCCTTGTGCCAGGGTCAAGGATGTCACTGAGCTGCTGAAGAACATTCTGAGATTGGAGATTGAACAGCCATAGGTCGTGTTTCATATCGGTACCAATGTCATTTTTAGAAAGAGGGATGAGGACCTGCAGGCAGATTTTAGGCAGCTAGGAAAGAGATTAAAATCAGGATCTCAAAGGTAGTAATCTTCGAATTACTCGCGGTGCCTGTACTGGTGAGTATTGAAATAGGAGGATAGAGCAGAGGATAGCGTGGCTGGAGAGATGGTGCAGGAGGGAGGGCTTTAGATTCCTGGGACATTCGGACCAGTTCTCGGGGTGGTGGGACCTGTACAGTCCGGAAAGTTTGCACCTCAACAGGGCCGCAATCAATGGCCTCGGCGGGGAGGAGGGTGGGTTGCTCGTAGTGTTGGGGAGGTTTTAAACTAATTTGGCAGTGGGTGGGCACCAGGCTGTAGCATTAGAAAGGAGCAACAGGGTGCACAAATTATTCTGAGAGACGGATAACGCAAGAATAATAAATTATAAGCTCCTATGTGGTGTCAGACTAAGGGAATACAAGACAGGTGTACATTGCATGTGGGTGAATGCTAAAAGTTTGATTAATAAGGTTGGTAAGCTGCAGGCGCAAATAGCCACATGGGAATATGATGTCGTGGTGATAACGGAGACATGGCTTAAAAAAAGGGCAGGATTTGGTACTAAATATTCCTGGGTAGAAGGTGTTCAGGAAAGAAAGTGAAGGAAAGAAAGGAGGTGGTGTGGCTGTATTGATTAAGGATAATGTTACAGTGCTGCAGAGAGAGGATGTCCTGGAGGGGTTAAGGACAGAATCTATTTGGTTAGAGTTAAGAAGTAATAGAGGTACCATTAAACTACTAGGTGTATTTTATAGACCAGCAACTAATGGGAAAGATATAGAGAAGAAAACATGCTAACCAGCGGAAGCAGCATGCTTTCGACAGGGCTAAGCGATCCCACAATCAACGGATCAGAACAATTCTCTGCAGTCCTGCCACATCCAGTGGTGAATGGTGGTGGACCATTAAACAACAAACGGGTGGAGGAGGCTCCAAGAATATCCCCAAACTCAATGAATACAAAAGACAAGACTGAAGCGTTTGCAACCATCTTCAGCCAGAATTGCCAAGTGGAGGATCCATATCGGCCTCCTTCTTAGGTCCCACCATCACAGAAGCCAGTCTTCAGCCGAGTCCATTCACTCCACGTGATAACAAGAAAAGGCTGAGCGCACTGGATACAGCAAAGGTTATGGGCCCTGACAACATCCCGGCTGTCGTGCTGAAGACTTGTGTTCCAAAACTAGCCGCAACTCTAGTTTAGCTGCTCCAGTACAGCTACAGCACTGGCATCAACCCGACAATGTGAAAATCTGCCCAGGTATGTCCTGTCCACAAAAAGCAGGACAAATCCGACCAAATACCGCCCGATCAGTCTACTCTCAATCATCAGCAAAGTGATGGGAGGTGTCATCGAAAGTGCTATCAACAGCACTTACTCACCAAAAACGTACTCACTGATGCCCACTTTGGGTTCTGCAAAGACAACTCGGCTCCAGACCTCATTACAGCATGGGTACAAACATAGACGAAAGAGCTGAATTCCAGAGGTGAGCTGAAAGTGAAAGTATTTGACCGAGTGTGGCATTAAGGAGCCCTAGCAAAGTTGATGTTAATGGGAATCAGGGGGAAAAGACTCTACTGGGTGGAACCATAACTAGCACAAAGGAAGATGGTTGTGGTTGATGGAGGCCAATCATCTCAGGCTCAGGACAACGCTGCAGGATTTCCTCAGGGCAGAGTCCTAGGCCCAACCATCTTCAGCTGCTTCATCAATGACCTTCCCCCCATCATAAAGACAGAAGTGGGGATATCTACTGATGATTTCACAGTGTTCATTTCCATTCTGAACTCCTCAGATAATGAAGCAGTCCATGCCCGCATGCAACAAGACCTGGACAACATTCAGGCTGGGCTGATAAGTGGCAGGTAACATTCGCACCACAGCAGTGCCAGGCAATGATTATCTCCAACAAGCGAGAGTCTAACCATCGCCCCTTGACATTCAACGGCATTACCATCGCCGAATCCACCAGCATTAACATCCTGGGGGTCACCATTGACCAGAAACTTAACTGGAACAGCTAAAAAAATATTGTGGAAGCAAGAGCAGGTCAGAGGCGGGGTATTCTGCGGCGAGTGTCTCACCTCCTGTCTCCCCAAATCCTTTGCACCATCTACAAGGCACAAGTAAGGAGTGTGATAGAATACATTCCACTTGCCTGGATGATGCAGCTCCAACTACACTCAAGAAGCTCGACCCCATTCAGGACAATGCAGCCCGATTGAATGGCACCCAGTCTCCAAAGTTAAACATTTACTCCCTTCACCAGCGGCGTACCGTGGCTGCAGTTTGTACCATCTACAAGATGCACTGCAACAAC
Organism: Squalus acanthias; assembly: GCA_030390025.1. Lineage (NCBI taxonomy): Eukaryota > Metazoa > Chordata > Chondrichthyes > Squaliformes > Squalidae > Squalus > Squalus acanthias. The sequence goes on from JASTWF010000447.1 coordinate 287,991, forward strand.
TCGCCAAGGCATCATGGGCAACACCTCCCAAGCCCGCGACCTCTTCCACCGAGAAGGACAAGGGCAGCAGGAGCATGGGGACACCACCACCTCCAAGTACCCCTCCAAGTCACACACCATCCTGACTTAGAAGCATATCGCCGAACCTTCATCGTCGCTGGGTCAAAATCCTGGACCTCCCTCCGTAACAGCACTGTGGAAGTACCTTCACCAAACGGACTGCAGCGCTTCAAGAAGGCGGCTCACTACCACCTTCTCAAGGGCAATTAGGAATGGGCAATAAATGCTGGCCTTGCCAGCGACGCCCACATCCCACAAACGAATTAAAATAAGACAGGCAGAGAGTTAGAGACAGACAGAGCCAAACAAAGAGACAGAGACAGACAGGCATTGAGAGACAGACTGAGATATTCAGACAGATATAGACAGAGAGACCGGCAGACAGAGACACAGAAAGGCAGAGATAGAGAAGGAAAAATAGACATAGACTCAGACAGACAGAGCCAGCCAGAGGAACAGACAGACAGAAAAACAGAGAGATGGGTACAGCCGGACAGCGAGACATTCAGCAACAGAAACTGACAGAGAGAGAGAGAGAGAGAAAGAGAGATACAAAGATAGGCAGAGCTGGAGAGAGGGAGACAGAGACAGATATAAATAGTGACATCACAGACAGACATAATGAGACAGCCAGACAGCAGACAAAGACAGCGACAGAGTCTGACAGAGTGAAAGACCAAAGACATACAGAGCCAAAGAGATGGACTGAGAAATGCAGACCGACATACAGACAGAGACAAACATAGACAAAGAAGCAAACACAGAGACACAGACAGAGACACGGATTCAGATGGACAGACTGACAAACAATTACAGACAGGTGACAGAGACACATTAAGACGGGGACATAGACAGACAGAGACAGACAGACAGCAACAGAGACAAACTGATAGAGACACAAAGACAGACCGAGCCAGATAGAGAGGGATAGCGAGATACAGACAGGGGGAGATAGACAGACAGAGACACAGACGTACAGTGGCAGACCAACACAAACAGACACACAGACATGGACAGACAGCCAGGGACAGATATGCCGAGACAGAAAGATAGGCAGGATAAGACAGAGAGAGAGAGAGACAACAGAGGGAGAGAACCAGAGACAGAGACAGAGACAGATACATAGTCGAAAAGATAAAGACAGACAGAGGGAGACAGACAGAGAGACACAGACAGAGAGGCAGACAGATACAGACAGAGAAACAGAGAGACCAGGACACTGACAGAGGTAGGCAGTGAAATAAACAGACAGATCATGACAAAATACATAGACAGGGACACAGACGGAGAGAGACACAGATAGCGACAGAAACTGAAGGAGAGAGAGAGGGCCAGACAGAGACACAGACACATAGACAGAATGAGGCAGATAGACAGAGAAAGAGACACAAATGCGGAGAGAGAGAGTCCGACAGACTGACAGAAATATATGGTCAGACAAACAGACAGACAGAGACACAGACAGACATGTAGACAGCCAGACTGAGACAGAAAGATAGCAAAAAGTACAGACAGAGGGAGACAGAAAGAAAAACAGAGCCAGACAGAGAGAGAGAGACAGAGACAGACAGAGGCAGACAGATGAATTGAGACAGACAGACTCAGACAGGCAGAGCACAGGCGGAGATTGAAAGACTGACAGAGACAAACAGAGACTGAACAACAAATTCAGACAGAGAGAGACACACACAGGGACACACATACATAGAATCATAGAAATAGAATCATATAAATTTACAGCACGGATGTCTTGATCTTTCCCTGACTCGCGTTTTGAACAAAGATACAATGTTAGCAGTCCTCCAGTTATCCGGCACCACACATGCAGCTAGAGAGCATTGGGAAATGATGGTCAGAGCCTCTGCTATTTCATCTTTTGCTCTCTTAAGAGCCTGGGCTAAATTTCAGCTGGGCCTGGGGATTTATCCAGTTTCAAAGCTGTTAAGCCCCTTCATACTTCCTGTCTCAGTCTGCCTCTGTCATGCACAGTCTGTCTGTGTCTCTCTGTCGGTCTCTATCTGCGTGTCTGTCTCTGTCTGTCTGTCTGGCACAGTCTGTCTGTTTCTATGTCTTTCTCTGTCTGCCTGCCTCTGTCTGTCTCACACACACACAGACACACACACGTAGAAATACAGAAACAGATGGAGAGACAGACAGACAGAACCAGACAGACAGAGGCAGGCAGACAGAGAAAGACATTTAAACAGACAGACTGTGCCAGACAGACAGACAGAGACACACGCAGAAAGAGACCGACACAGAGAAGCAGACAGACTATGCCAGACAGAGGCAGACTGAGACAGACAGAAGAGACAGACAGCGGAAGACTGCTGAAGTGACTGACTGAGACTGAAGGAGACTGAGGGAGAATGAGACAGACAATCAGACAGAGACAGATAAACAGACGGAGACAGAGAGACATAAAAAGCCGGAGACACAGGCAGTGATACAGACAGACAGAGGCAGAGAGATATAGACATAGAGAGACAGAGAGAGAGGCCAAGACATTGACACAGGCAGACAGAGACTGACAGAGATATACAGAGAGAGATGGAGAGGCACAGGCAGACAGACACAGACAGCGAGACAGAGATAGATAGACAGGCAGAGAGATAGAAACAGACAGAGACAAACTAAGTGACAGAGACAAAAAAAGAGATAGAAACAGGCAGGCAGTGAAAGACAGACTGAGATAGTCAGACGGACATAGAGAGAGACACAGATACATAGAAAGACAGAAACAGACGGTGATAGAGAGGCAGAAAAATAAGTAGACTCATACTCTAAAGCCTGACAGACGTAAATTCTTCGCTTCTCAGGCAGTCCCTCGGAACCGAGGTTGACTTGCTTCCACATTAAAAATTAGTTCTCAGGTGACTGATGAGTCCAATGCGGGACCTACAATCTCTGTCACAGGTGGGGCAGACGGTGGTTGAAGGGGCGGGAGGGTGGGGTACTTGGGTTAATGTGCGCTCCTTCCATTGTTTGCGTTTGGCTTCCGTTTGCTCCCGGCGAAGAGACTCGAGGAATTTTGCGCTTTCCTCGCTGATTCTCCTCCACTTTGTGCGGTCTTGGGGCCAGGGATTTCCAAGTGTCGGTGGGGATGTTGCTCTTTTTCAAGGAGGTTTTGAGGGTGTCCTTGAAGCGTTTCCTCTGCCCACCTGGGGCTCTCCTGCCGTGCCGGAGCTCCGAATAGAGCGTTTGTTTTGGGAGTCTCGCATCGGGTATGCGGACGATGTGGCCCGTCCATCTGAGCTGATCGAGCGTGGTCAAAGCTTCGATGCTTTGGATGTTGGATTTGCAGGATCTTGCGGAGACAGCGTTGGTGGTACCTCTCCAGTGTTTTGAGGTGCCTGCTGTAAGGGCAACACGGTAGCATAGTCGTTAGCACTGGTGCCTCACAGCGCCAGGGACCCGGGTTCGAATCTGACTTCGCGTGACTCTCTGTGTGGAGTTTGCACATTCTCCCCGTGTCTGTGTGGGTTTTCTCTGGGTGCTCCGGTTTCCTGCCACAGTCCAAAAATGTGCGGGTTAGGTTGATTAGGCTATGATAAATTGACCCTTAGTGTTAGGGGGGGGATTAAATATGTGGGGTTATGGGGATAGGATGGGATATGGTAGGGGGAATTAAATATGTGGGGTTACGGGGGTAGGGTGGGATATGTGTACTGTGGGGATTAAAGCAGGGACAGGGTACTGGATTTGGATGATCAGCCATGATCGTATTGAATGGTGGAGCAGGTTCGACGGGCCGAATGGCCTACTCCTGCTCCTAGATTCTATGTTTCTGTACATGGTCCATGTCTCTGAGGCATACAGCAGGGCGGGAATCACTACTGCTCTGTAGACCATTTCTCTTGTAATTGACGCGTGGTGAAGTTCATGTCGATTGTGCCCCTTGGTGGGCGGAATCCGCATTGCGAATCTGGGAGGAGCTCTTCGGCCACTGTCAGAAGTCGATTTAGGAGGATTCTTGCGATGACTTTCCCTGTGGCAGACATCAGGGAAACTCCTCTGTAATTAACGCAATCGGACTTGTCACCTTTCTTGAAGATGGTCAAAACGGTAATTATCTTTGGATTATTACCTGAGCCACGAGCAAATATGCATCGGGTAATATAGATCAGAGAGATGAACGCGTGGCTGAAAGACTGGTGTGGGAGAAATGGGTTTCGATTCATGGGGCACTGGCAAATATACTGGGATAAGAGGATCTGTTCCGTTGGGACGGGCTTCACTTGAACCATGCTGGGACCAGCGTCCTGGCGAATCGAGTATCTAGGGCTGTAGAGAGAGCTTTAAACTAAATAGTGGGTGGGAGGGTTCAGGTGAGCGGGACTTTAAAAATTCAAAGAGAAAGGAGAAAGCAATAGAGCAGGGTGGCGATGGCGTAATGTTAACCAGTGTGTGGCAGGAAGGGACAGAAAGTATAAAAATAAGATTGCATCAGAAAGTTAGGTCAAAGCACGGAAAAATAGTAAAAATTCAACATTAAAAGCTCTTTATGTGAATGCACGCAGCATTCTTTACAAGATAGATGAGTTGCTGGCACAAATATATATAAATGGGTATGATCGGATCGCAATTGCAAGGACGTGGTTGCAAGTTGACCAAGGCTAGGAATTGAATATTCGGGTGTATTTGACATTTAAGTAGGATAGACAGAACGGAAAAGGAGGTGCGGTAGCTCTGTTAATAAAGGATGAGATCAGTGCAGTAGTGATAAATGATATTGGCTCAGAAGAGCAAGATGTAGCATCAGTTTGGGTGGAGATAGGAAATAATAAGCGAAATAAGTCAAAGGTGGGCGTAGTCTTTCGGCCCCCTAACAGTAGCTACACTGTTGCACAGTGTATAAATCAAGAATTAATGGAGGCTTGTAAGAAAGTTACAGCAATAATCATGGGCGATTTTAATCTTCATATTGATTGGACAAATCAAATAGGCAAAGGTAGCCTCGAGGAAGAGTTCATAGAGACTATCTGGTATGGTTTTCTAAAACAATTCGTTGAGGAACCAACAAGGGAGCAGGCTATCTTAGATATGTTACTGTGTAATGAGACAGGATTACTTAATGATCTAATGGTAAAAGATCCTCTAGTAAAGAGTGATCATAACATGGTGGAATTTCCAATTCAATTGCAGGGTCAGAAAGTTGGGTCTCAAACCAGTGTCCTGATCTTAAACAAACGCAATTACAAAGGTATGAAGGCAGAGTTGGCTAACGTAGACTGGGAAAATAGATTAAAGGGTAAGACGGTTGATAAACAATGGCAGACATTCAAGGTGATATTTCCTAATTCTCAACAAAAATAACTTTCCAGTGAGAAGGAAAGATTTTAAAAGAAGGGGGAACCATCCGTTGCTAACCAAGGAAGTAAAGGATGGTATCAAATCTTAAACAAAGGCATACAATGTTGCCAAGTTAGGTGGAAGGACAGAGGATTGGGAAATTTTTAAAAACCAGCAAAGGACGACTAAAAAATTTATATGCAGAGATGCCGGTGTTGGACTGGGGTGGACAAAAATGAGAAGTCGCACAACACCAGGTTATAGTCCAACAGATTTATTTAAAATTACAAGCTTTCGGAGCTGTTGCCCCTAACTCTACATGACGAAGGGGCAACAGCTCCGAAAGCATGTAATTTTAAATAAATCTGTTGGAATATAACCTGGTGTTGTGCGACTTCTCAAAAAATTAATAAAGAGAGAGAAGATGGATTATGAGAGTAAATTAGCAAAAATATAAAAAAACTGATAGTAAGAGCTTCTACAGGTATATAACGAGGAAGTGAGTAGCTAAAGTAGACGTTGGTCCCTTTGAGGATGAGAGGGGAATTTTATAATGGGGAACAGGGAAATGGCAGAGACTTTGACAAATATTTTGAATCAGTCTTTCACGGTAGAAAACACTGAAACCATCCCAATAATATATAATGAAGAGGCTAGAGAGAGGGAGAAATAAAAACGATCACTATCACTAAAGGAAAAGACTCGGTAAAATAATGGGACTAAATTTGGAAAACCCCCTGGACCTGATGGCCTGCATCCTAGGGTCTTAAAAGAAGTGTCTGCAGTGATGCTGGATGTATTGGTTTCAATCTACCTAAATTCCCTTGATTCTGGTGAGTTTCCAGTGGATTGGAAAACCACAAATGTAACGCACCTATTTAAGAAGGGAGGGAGACAGAAAGCAGGAAACTATAGACGAGTTAACGTAATATCTGTCATTGGGAAAATACTGGAGTCCATTATTAAGGGAGCAGTAACAGGACATTTAGAGAATCATAATACAGTCAAGCAGAGTCAGCATGGTTATACGAAAGGGAAATCATATTTCACAAATTTGCTGGAGTTCTTTGAGGATGTAACGATCAGGGTGAATAAAGGGGAACCAGTGGATGTGGTGTATTTGATTCCCATAAGGAATTCGATAAGGTGCCACATAAAAGGGAACTGCACAAGATAAGAGGTCACGTGTTTTGGGGGTAATATATTAATATGGATAGAGGATTGGCTAACCAACAGAAAACAGAGAATCGGGATAAATGGGTCATTTTAGGGTTGGCAAACAGTAACTAGTGGGGTGCCACAGGGATCAGTGAAGTGGCCTCAACTATTTACAATCTATATTCATGACTTGGTGAAGGGACTGTGTTTAATGCAGCCAAATTTGCTGATGATCCAAAGATAGGTGGGAAAGCAAGTTGTGAAGAGGTCACAGAGAATCTGCAACGGAATATAGACAGGCTTAGTGAGTGGGCAAATATTTGGCAGATGGAGTATAATGTGGGAAAGTGCGAGGTTATCCACTTTGGTAGAAAAAATAAAAATGCATGTTATCATTTAAATGGAGAGAGATTACAAAATGCTGCAGTACATTGGGACCTGGGAGTCCTTGTGCATGAAACACAAAAAGTTAGCATGCAGATACAGCAATTAATCAGGAAGGCAAATGGAATGTTGGTCTTTTTTGCAAGGGGGTTGTAGTATAAAAGCAGGGAAGTCCTGCTACAACTGTACAGGGTATTGGTGAGACCACACCTGGAGTACTGCGTTCAGTTTTGGTCTCCTTATTTAAGGCCAGTAATACTTGTATTAGAGGCAGTTGAGAGATGGCTCACGAGGTTGATTTCTGAGATGAGGGGGTTGTCTTATGAACAAAGTTTGAGCAAGTTGGGCCTATACTCATTGGAGTTTAGATGAATGAGAGGTGATGTTATTGAAACATGTAAGATACTGATGGGGCTCGACAAGGGAGATGCAGAGAAGATGTTTCGCCTCATGGGGGAATCTAGAACTCGGGGGCACAGTTTCAGAATAAGGGGTCGTCCATTTAAAACTGAGATCAGGATGAATTTTTTGCTGTCAGAGGGCCGTAAATCTGTGGAATTCTCTGCCCCAGAGTGCTATGGAGGCTGGGTCATTGAATATATTTAAGGTGGAGATAGACAGATTTTTGAACAATAAGGGAATGATGGGTTATGTGGAGCGGGCAGTGGAAATGGAGCTGAGCACAAGATCAGATCAGCCATGATCGCATTAAATGGCGGAGCAGGCTCGAGGAGCCAAATGGCCTACTCCTGCTCTGATTTCTTATGTTCTTATGTTCTTATGTTGATATATTTTTGAATCTGAAGGGAATCAAGGTATATGGGGATAGTTCAGGAAATTGGAGATGAAGTAAAAGATTAGCAATGATCTTATTGAATTGCGGAGCAGGCTCGGAGGGCCAAACGGTCTACTCCTGCTCCTGTTTCATATGTTCTTATGTTCTTATCTTCTTATACCCAATATCTCAATTAACTGTAACAGTTTTACCCTGTGTATTGGTTATCATGTCCAATTTAACAATTAAATTTAACAGTTTAACCCTGTGCATTGGTTAGGTTTGCCCAATTTAACAATGAATTGTAGAAGTTTTAGCCTATGTATTGCGTATCATACCCAATTTAACAATTCACTGTAAAAGCTTTACCTTTTGTTTTGTGTATCATACCCAATTATACAATTAACTGTAACAGTTTTACCCTGTGTATTGGTTATCATACCCAACTTAACAATGAACTGCAACACCATTACACTGTTGTAAGAAAGACTGCTATTTGAGTTTTTTTGCAGATGGGAATCATATCTGTATCAATTCAAGTGTAGCCGTTGGGCAATTAAGCTTACCCATGATTCTCTGTGAGTATGGAAATGCTAAAGACTGTTCCAATGTAGCCACAAGGCAATTAAACAGCAGTTTTGACTAAGCTCAGATAAAAACAGCCACAGGCTGCGAGTGAAGGTTAAATTGTTAAATGACATAATTTAGTACTAATAACATATTATAATGCTAAGTAGGTATTAGAGTTTGCTTAAAAAAACTAATAGCAGAGATATTTGAAAGACAATTAGCATAAAAGATGTAAAATTAAAGGAATCTTGGGAGTTAAAATATCCACTTGGTTGATCAAAGTGAGATAGTCTGAACACGATGGCAGATTGGGAGACTGCACTAAAAGGTATGAAGGTGGATATGCAATGTCTAACATTCAAGGAAATAATGCATAATTTTTAACAAATATATATTCCTCAATGGCATAAAAACCCAAAAGGGAAAGTGATCTAACCATGGCTAACAAAAAAAATTAAAGCTAGTATTAAGTCAAAGGATGAAGCTTATAAAATTGCCATAAAAAACGGTCAGCCTGAGGATTGGGATCTTTTTACAAATTAGGAAATGGGGCCCAAGAATTGATAAAGAAATTAAAATGGAATATGAGCACAAACTAGCGAAACATATAAAAACGGATTGTAAAAAATTCTATAGATATGTGAAAAGGAAAAGACTGGCGAAGGGAAATGTAGTTCCTTTACAGTTAGAGACAAGATAATTTATAATGGTGAGTGAGGAAATGGCTGAGAAATTAAATAAATACTTTTTTTCTGTCTTCACGGAGGAAGAAACAAAAAACCTCCCAGAATTACGAGAAAACCAAGGGTGTGGCGATAATGAGGAACTTAAACAAATTATTATTAGTGAAAAAACAGTACTAGCAAAATGAATCGGATTAAAAGCCGATAAATCCGAAGGACCGAATGACCTACATCTTAGGGTACTCGAAGAGGTGGCCAGTGGGATAGTGGACGCATTGGTTGTCATCTTCCAAAATTCTATAGATTCTGGAACGGTTCCTGCAGATTGGAGGATAGCAAATGTAACCCCGCTATTTAAGAAAGGAGGGAGAGAGAAAACGGGGGAACTACAGACCTGTTAGGCTCACATCAATAGTTGGGAAAATGCTGGAATCTATTATAAAGGATGCAATAACTGGGCACTTAGTAACTAATAGTAAGATTGGGCAGATCCAACATGGATTTATGAAAGTGAAATCCTATTTAAGAAACATATTGGATTTCTTTGAGGATGTAACTAATGGAGTAGACAAAGGGGAACTGGTATTTGTGGTATACTTGGATTTTCAGAAGGCATTCAGTAAGGTCCCACACAAGAGGTTGGCGAATAAAATTAGGGTACATGGAATTGGGGCCAATATACTATTATGGATTGAGAATTGGTTAACAGACAGTAAACAAAGAGTAGGGATAAACGGGTCTTTTTCAGGATGACAGGCTGTGACTAGTAGGGTACCACAAGGATCGGTGCTTGGGTCCCAGCTATTCACAATCTATATCAATGATTTGGATGATGGGAGTAAATGTAACATTTCCAAATTTGCTGATGATACAAAGCTACGTGGCAGTGTCAGTTGGGAAGAGGGTGTGAAGAGGCTTCAAGGGGATTTCGACAGACTCAGTGAGTGTACGAGAACATGGCAGATGGAATATAATGTGGATACATGTGAAGTTATCCACATTGGTAGATAAAACAGAAAGGCACAGTATTTCCTAAATGGTGAAAGATTGGGGAATGCAGATGCTCGAAGGGACCTGGGTGTCCTTGTACATGAGTCACTGAAAGTGAATGTGCAGGTGCATCAAGCCATTAGGAAGGCAAATGGAATGCTGGCCTTCAATACAAGAGGATTTGAGTACAGGAGTAAAGAAGTCTTACTCCAATTATATAGGGCCTTGATGAGATCACACCTGGAGTACTGTGTACAATTTTGGTCTCCTTACCTAAGGAAGGATATACTTGCCATAGAGGAAGTGCAACCAAGGTTCACGAGATTGATTCCTGGGAAGGCGGGACTGTCATCTGAGAAGAGATTGAGTAAACTAGGCCTGTATTCTCTTGAATTCAGAAGAATGAGAGGGGATCTCATTGAAGCATACAAAATTATTACAGGGCTTGATAGGGTGAATGATGGGAGAATGTTTCTCTTGGTTGGGGAGTCTAGAACCTGGAGACACACCCTCAGGAGAAAGGGTAGGCCATTCAGGACTGAGATGAGGAGAAATTTCTTCACACAGAGGGTGGCGAATCTTTGGAATTTTCTACCCCAGATGTCTGTGGAGGCTCAGTCATTTGGTATATTCAAAACAAAAGTCGGGAGATTTGTGACTAGTAAGAGAATCAAGGGATATGGCGATAGGGCCGGTGAATGGAGTTGAGGCAGAAGATCAGCCATGATCTCATTGAATGGCAGAACAGGCTCGAAGGGCCGAATGGCCTACTCCTGCTCCTATTTCTTATGTTCTTATGTTCTTTTGTCAAGATAAGGGAGACAACTCTGACATGGACCCCTTGGTATCAGGCCGTGTACTGATTGTACCAGGGAAGATAGAATAAGAGAGATAAGATCTGTTCCAATAAAGTGCAGAATCGTACAAACAAGATAACGATGAAACAGAGCAGAGTTATTGGAACAGTTACTGCAGACAGGCGTGGTCATAATGCTGCCCTTATTCTGAGTGACAGATCGTATTTTGACCATTAGAACCTATGATAAAAGGTGATTTTGTTGAAGGCCATGTATGGACACTGGCCAAACGAACTGTTGATTAGAAAAGGGTTAAAACCTCGATACTAAAATAATAACTTCTCACAAAACTACTGCGAAGGCAAAGGAACAGAATGAAGACGACGTCACCTGTGTCCGAGAGGTTCCAGAGACCAAGCGCTGCGAGCTACTCATTAAACTATCGCCTATTGTTTAGTATTAATTACGCTGTAAGCTTAATAAATCTTGATCCATTGCTTGAACATACTGGCTGCTGCCTATTGGTGTCTTGTCCAAGAACTCTGAGAGATCATTTACGATATTACAGATTGGCACCCTTCAGATGGGAGTAGAAAAAACGGCTGGTATTGTGTAATAGATCGGACCTCGAAACTAGCTTCCTGATCAGCTGCTGCTCTTCAGGAGGGATTAACCCCTCGTGGGGAGTGTCCGTGAATTGCCCGCCGATAGTTATTGATGTTAGAGGTCTTTTAAGAAAATCGCAAAATTGCGAGTAAGATAAGGGTATATAAGAGTAAGTTAGACAGAGGTGCCTGTGAGGAGGAAGTACAGTTATTATTGACGGAATGCTTCACCAAAGGAGATCGAGTAAACTTTGAAGAATTGATAAACTTTATTCAGGAACGTGTGAATCTAGAAAAAAATGAAAAGTGATAAGGCGACTAGGCTACTCGCCTATGCAGTATGTCACTGTGCTCAAAGAGATGATTAGTACTGTAAGAAACAAAGTAAGGTGATAGAAGAGCAAAAAGCACAACACAATGAGTCAAAAGAAAAACATAGTCAGAAGGTAGAGGACTTAAAAAGCAGCAAGAGCTGGAGGAGGAACACATAAAAGAAAAGCAGGTTCTGGAAGTGGGAGATATCAAAAGGCGAATTACTTACTTAGAGAGCCAGACCTCTCAAGCTGCGGTAGATCTGCAACAACAGAGCGCGTGCGCAGTCCAGGCAGGAAGCGCTTTTCCTGAACTAGGAGAAAACAAACAGGTGTTACAATCTTGTGAGATAGAGAGGGAGAATCTTACCGCGATCTACAAGATGCCCGAGGCGCCTTGAGGGAAGCTCTCCAGCGCCCTTATAGAGAGACGGATCGCACTCAGTGTAGGTTTAAGATATACGACCTAGAGGGAAAGCTGGGAAAACGGGAGGCTGCTGTGTCTGCTATTAAGGCCAGATCCTATGATTCAGCAGTGGGAGCAGCGGGCGGAGGAGAGGTGATAGACTGAGATGCACTGGAAGAAAAGGCATATCAGCCGGCCGACATATTGGTTGGGGAGACCCCGGGGTGTCCTGCAGATATGAGGAGAGGCAGTCGGCCCCTTTGAGTGTCATAGTTGGAACCCAGGCCTATAATGACAAGGGGGAGTTAACCTCCTCCGAGAAGCGCTCCGTTCCCCTCAATGCTGCCGAAGTACAAGCTTGTGTTAATGAGTTAGGCCCCATAACACTATCCGAGTGCCCCATTTGACGTTAAAGGTCGATGGAATGCTTGGAAGTGGGGACACAGCGAATTAGAGGACACCGATTTGAAACGTGTCCTCCTCGCTGCCACCGACCCCAAGATACGGCAAAGTCTTCTGTTCCTGGTTTATAATATTGGCACTACCTCGGCAGTAGTCATTGAGTCCAATCAGGAACATTTAGGCATTAACAGCATGGAGGTGGCTACGACATTTTATCAAACAACAGAGGGACGAGTAGAATCACCCACTGTATACAGTGATAGGCTCTACACGGTTTATGGTGGAACCCAAGGGCTTGCTCCTGACTCCGATGACGAAGGGAATGATCATGAACCGTTCAAGAAACAATTCTTGAATGGCCGGCAAAGCTCACTGAGGCGCGCTTTAGGACACACGGTCCCGCCAGAGACTGGGTGGGCTGAACTACTCCAGACCACCAATCAGGGATGGACTTTTACAACGGAGAAGTGTATACCAAAAAAAACAGTTAGTCTGGTAGAAGGGCCAGTTATGCCGACTGCACCCCCCTACACACGTCGATTAGAATGAAATTGTTACAACTGTAGGAGACCTGGGCACTATTCTAAATTTGTAAGAAACCTCGAAAACAGGGCCAACGGTACAGTCCCATTGGAGGAAATCTAAACCCACCACCCGCGATAATATCCGCTGCTGCACTGGAAACCAAGTTAGGTCAATTGGCCGGAGAAGTGAATAAATTAACAGCCATACTGAGCACTCACATTATTACAAGAGCTAATCCGGTGGCGGCCGTCTCGGATCCGACTGGACAAGAGCCACAGGGATTTCAGGCGACGGCCCAATGAAGGGGACGGGACCCCTCTTGGTCGGAAGTGGGGTTCCAACGTGAAATGTTGGTTGTTCTACCGGGGGTCGACAAAAAATCATGCTTATTCATAGCGGTTCATCCGTTACCATCATCCACACCCCATACCCTGAACGTCATGCTGCGGCGGGCAAGGGTTGCTTGACATTACAAGGCTTTGATGGGACGTCAACTGTGCTTTTAAGGGAGAAATGATAACTATGTGCACAAACCGGATTGATTTGAATGTCGATGACCCCGTCATGATGACAACTCCTGACGGACGGGGCGTATTGGGGAGGGATGTTTTGGAAAGTTATGGGACAATTATTGATTACAACCCGAGGTGTATTTGGATCGGGATAGGAGGTAGTGAATTGTTCGAAATATCGGATGCCCACTCCGTATTTGCGATTAAGAGAACTTGCTTGTACGAGGCACCAGATCACACAGATAAGAGAGTCAAATTATTAATTCAAACGCACTCACCCACATTTTCCACGAGTAATTATGACTGCGGTCGAATGGAGGGTGAGGAGACGATTAATGGCGCGCCCCACTCCTTTGTAAAACAGTATCCAATTCCCAAAGAACGTCATCCCTATATTAGAGATGTCATCGACTCCTTCTTAAAACAGGGGATTCTGGGAACTGGCACTTTCACGACCAATTCACCAGCTTGGCCGGTTCGAAAGCCACACGAAAGCTGGAGGCTCACTACTGATTACCGAAGTCCTGACAAGGTTTCACCCAAGAGCGCCCCTATTATTAAGGATGCGCCGACCTTATTATCAGAACTCCCAAAAGACTCTAAATACTACTCCACCCTAGACATTGCGAATGGCTTTTGTAGTATTCCCGTCAGAACAGAGCATCAATATAAATTTGCCTTCAACTTTGAGAACCAGAGTTACACGTGGACATGCCTACCCCAAGTCTTCCCCAACGCCCAGACCATCTTCCATACCAGAATGGTACGGATCCTGAAAGCTCTTTGTAAGCCCCAGTGCCTGCTTCAGTATGTCGACGACTTGCTACTGGGTACTAATACAATCGAGGAGCACCTTTAACTGTTAGATGAACTTTTAACACAGTTAAGCAGAGCAGGCTAGAAAATTAACCCTCGAAAAGCTCAGCTTTTGCAGGAGCAGGTCACCTATTTGGGAGTGACGATCCCTCCGTGGGATAAGAGCTTCTACAGGTATATAAAAAGGAAGAGGGTAGCTAAAGTAAACGGTGGTCACTTAGCGGATGAGATTGGTGAATTAATAATGGGGAATGGGAAAATGGTTGAGACTGTGAACAAATATTTTGTATCTGTCTTCACGGTAGAAGACACTAACAACATCCCAATAATGGATAATGAAGGGGCCACAGGGAGGGGGAATCTAAATACAACAACTATCACTGAGGAAATACTACTTGGTAAAATAATGGGACTAAAAGATGACAAGTCCCCTGCACCAGATGGGCTGCAGTCCAGGGTCTTAAAAGAAGTGGCTGCAGAGTTGGTGTATGCATTGATTGCAATATACCAAAATTCCCTGGATTGTGGAGAGGTCCCGGAGTATTGGAAAACCGCAAATGTAACATCCCTATTTAAGAAAGGAGGGAGAGAGAAAGCAGTAAACTATAGATCAGTTAGCCTAACATCTGTCGTTGGGAATATGCTGCAGTCCTTCATTAAAGAAGCAGTAGCAGGGCATTTGGAAAAGCGTAATGCAGTCAAGCAGAGTCAGCATGGTTTTATTAAAGGAAAATCATGTTTAACAAATTTGATGGAGTTCTTTGAGGAGGTAAATAGCAGGGTGGACAAAGGTGAACCAGTGGATCTGGTGTATTTGGATTTCCAGAAGGCATTCGATAAGGTGCCACATAAAAGGTTACTGCATAAGATAAGAGCTCACGGAATTGGGGAAAATATATTAGCATGGATAGAGAATTGGCTAACTAACAGAAAGCAGAGAGTCGAGATAAATGTGTAATTTTCCGGTTGGCCAACGGTAACTCGTGGTGTACCACAGGGATCGGTGATGGGGCCTCAACTATTTACAATCTAAATTAATGACTTGGAGGAAGGGAACGGGTTTAATGTAGCCAAGTTTGCGGATGATACAAAGATGGGTGGGAAAGCAAGTTGTGCAGAGGAAGCAAAGAACGCTAAGTGATATAGACAGGATAAGTGAGTGGGAAGACTTTTGGCAGATGGAGTATAATGTGGGAAAGTGCGAGGTTATACACTTTGACAGGAAAAATAAAAAAGCAAATTATTATTTTAATGAAGAGAGATTACAAAATGCTACAGTTTAGAGGGACCTGGGGTCCTTGTGCATGAAACACAAAATGTTACCATGCAGGTACAGCAAGTAATCAAAAAGGCAAATGGAATGCTGTCCTTTATTTGAAAGGGGTTGGATTATAAAAGCAGGGATGTCCTGCTACAACTGTATAGGGTATTGGTAAGACCACACCTCGAATAATTCGTACAGTTTACTTCTCCTTATTTAAGGAAGGATATACTTGCATTGGAGGCAGTTCAGAGACGATTCACTATGTTAATTCCAGAGATGAGGCGGTTTACTTATGAGGAAATGTTGAGCAGGCTGGGCCTATACTCATTGGATTTCAGAAGAATGAGGGGTGATCTTATTGAAAGATATAAGATACTGAGGGGGCTCGACAAGGTAAATGCAGAGAGGATGTTTCCCCTCGTGGGGATATCTAGAACTCGGGGGCATAGTTTCAGAATAACGGGACGCCCTTTCAGAACTGAGATGAGCAGGAATATCTTCTCTCAGAGGGTCGTAAATCTGTGGAATTCTCTGCCCCAGAGAGCCGTGGAGGCTGTGTCATTAAATACATTTAAAGTGGAGATAGACAGATTTTTGCAAGAAAAGGGAGTGAAGGGTTATGGGGAGCGGGCAGGGAAGTGGCTTCGAGCCCAAGACCAGCCAGGATCTTATTGAATGGCGGAGCAGACTAGATGGGCCAAGTGACCTATTCCTGCTCCTATTTCTTATGTTCGTATGTCCTTCTGTCTAAGTCCGGATGAGCACAATATAGATGTCATTCAATGAATCCCGCTTCCTGTATCCAGGATAGCGCTTCGCTCATTTTTGGGAATAGTGGGATACCAGCGTAGTTTTATTCCTTTTATTGCAGAACTTGCTAAAATCCTCTATCAACTGTTCAAAGTAAAATAGGATCAAATTTGCTCCTTGTGGGGGCCAGATCACACCGCTGCATTTGAGAAATTGAAACTAGCTGTTATGCAGGCTTCCTGTTTGATATCGCCCGACCCGACACAGCCATTCCATCTCGATGTCGCATCCACCAACCATTGTCTGACTGCGGTCCTATGGCAAGAACGACTGCACAGGTTACAACCGATCACATTGCCCTCACGGGTTTTGCAGGGGGCAGTACGGACTTATTCAACGTGTGAGCGCCACCTACTGGCGATGTTATGGACCAGTCAACACTTTACCAACATTACGGGCTTACAGAGTATCATCTTGCATTCCCCTCAATCCCCACTGAACCTCCTTATTAAACCAAGCGATTCTTTGATCGCATCCCAGCGCATCAGTAAATGGACTTTATAACTATTACAACGGGACATTGATATAACCTCCAAACAGATGACTATTTTACCACTGAAGCTTGCGTACGAGTGACACCCTCACAAGTGTCCGCTACCTTTAATAGATTTGAGTCCCATCCTTTTTTGCGATCACCAATCGAAGGAGCCTCTGAAATATACGTGGATGGCTCCATCTACAACATACAGGGCTCACCTCATACCGGATGTGCTGTGGTCCTGCCCGAGAAGACTCTCAAGTTTAAAAGTAACAAACATTCAAGCCAATATGCAGAGATTTTGGTCCTTCTCATCGCCGTTCAAGAAACTTTTGGCTACCGGACAAACATTTGGTCTGACAGTGCCTATGCCATCAATGCCATGCTGTCCCTTCCCCTCTCCCAAAATAATTCCTACTTCTCGTCAGATGGCAAAGCCCTAACCCATGGGCCATGGTTACATCTCATATGGCAGGCCCTAAAGGCACGACAAAAGCCTTGTCACATTGGAAAGGTTAATGCCCACAAGAGAGACCAGTCCGCTCACACCCTGGGAAATAATGCGGCAGATGTAGCTGCTAAAGAAGCAGCCCTGACCGATGATCCTCACCCTCTACAACTTGAGGAGGTAATTCCAGTTGCTGCAGATAGCAAAGCTCTCGATCTGGCTTCCCTTCAGACAGAGTTAAGCCCCTATCAGATAGTCATCAATTGGCATGACCAAGGTAAACCCTTACCGGCACCCACCGCATGGGCCCCCAAGACCCTTCTTACTACAAAGGGTTCACAGCCATTACTAATGTATCAAAATGCCCCAGATAAGTACCCGGTTGCCTGTATGCCCCCAAACCTGGCAGAAGAACACTTGTTCCTATTCCACTTCCACCCTGTAGGAGGTCATTACTCGGCAGAACTCACTTTCACAAAGATTGCCTCCACAGCCTGTTGGCATGTTATGAAGGAAACTGTAAATGTATATGTTTCCCGATGCATACCGTGTTTGCAGCAGAACCCTTCTTCCAACCGTGCCCTCCTTCGATGTCAGTCGGGCCCTGATGGGCCCTGGACTCATGTTCAAATTGATGTTTTGGTCCCCTCACCCCTTCGTAGGGCAATTATAAATACACCCTCGTTGTTATTGACTAGTTCACTAAATGGATTGAGGCCTTCCCCACCCGATCCAACACTGCGCTAATTGCGGCCAGATTGTTATTGAGTGAGGTGTTCTGTTGGCGGGGACTGCCACTTCAAGTTGATAGTAAGCAGGGCACCCACTTCACTGGTGACGTCTTTTTTCCAAATTACAGGAAATTATGGGAATTAAACATAAGCTACATATAGCTCATCATCCCCAATCATCCGGGATAGTGGAAAGAGGGAATCGCACACTGAAATCCATGTTGGGAAAATTGTGTACAGAACACCCCACTCAATGGGTCAATATGTTACCCATGTGTTTAATGGCAATTCGGTCCACGCCACATAGGACCACGGGGATATCACCTTACCAGGCAATGACTGGGAGGTTGTTGAGGATTCCAGGTCATCTAACTTTGACTGGCACCAACCCACTCATGCAGCAACCATGTAACCACTTGTGGTTGGAGCGCACAGTGGAGTATATTGATGAAGTTAAACGACACGTGGCAAAGCATATAAGGAAATCTAAAAAGCAGATCAAGAAATACATTGACCAGAAGGTTCGACCTGTTGAATATCAGATAGGTGATAAAGTCATTGTACTAAATTATGGGAAAAAGGAAAATGCGTTTGACCCCAAATGGAAGGGAACCTATACGATATTGGATATGTGAATCCAGCTTATAACTGGTTAACTACCCTAAAGGGAGAGTGGAAAAGGCAAAAGTTACTAAATGGTGCCATATCAATCAGTTAAAGACTGTGAAAGTATAAATACTGCACCCTTTATTCCTCCAGGTGGCAAAAATGGCAGAACTCAGAAGCTGAGAGGGACTTCTGATGATCGTTGGTATCGACCAGACTTCGAATTTTAGCATTATCCATAAAGGAGTCAAGATGCCAATCGACGATACGTCATCATTGGAATGGCTTCAGGAGATGGATGCGATATGACTGTTTACTGTGGTTATTGTGAACCCGATAATACGACCGATGGGACCCCTTGTTTACGAGCCAGGGAGGGCGGAGGGATTAAAACAGAGTTTCTATGTAATAAAAACAATGTTCAAGTAACCCCAAAGTTTCAATTAGGAAAAGGAAAGTTTGTAGACCTAGGGTCCGGATTCGACAAAGCGGTTGAGATTACACCAAATAGTCTGGGGATCCCATATCTGGGACAGAGTTTGAATACACTGAATTGGCCCAAAATAGGTAAAAGACATAGGGGAATGATTGGGATGTTTTAATGTGGAACACAAAGAGAGACCCAGGAAAGGACAAATACTACAGATGGAAATCAGGGGAAGAACAGAGGAGATAAGGTTACAAAGGAAAAGCCAGAAGCATAAAAATAAGAGATGCCCATTAATAACAAAAGGACCATCAAACGGATTGGTTGTCACCCGTACCGATAAACAATTGTATAGTGATGCTCAGTACGAAATTATCCCGGTAATCTTTAATTTTACAGGTATTCCCTTTATCGGAAAGTTATGTCCTACAGGACACCGCGGACATTATGACCACTTGGTGAGTAAAATGGTAAAGGATTTTTTAGATTAGAACCATGCCCAAGACAGATGGGGTTCGTGGGATGTAGAACAGACTTACGTAATGGTCAGCATTTCAGGTCATAATAGTAGCCACTTGAGAACAAAGAGCGGCCTGGGAGAATGGTTAGGGATAGGAACCACCGCAGGAACCGTTGCCTTGTACAGGGTAGATATAGAAACTATGTGGGAACATGACGAGGCAATGAGGAGATAGTTGAAAGGCTTTCTATCTAACATGAATAAGGGAGATTCAGACACCATAGAGGAATTAGAGAATATGCTGATAACCACATGAGACGAAACAGAAATATACAGACAAATTCAGGATCATTTTAACAATGCGACAAAAGAGATTAGTAAAACAGAACAAGACATCTCAAGGGCTATGGTATGTTCAATTCATGGGAGTTATATGATGGACCAAGTGATGGCAGGGGTAAGTGAAATAGAACATAACCGAGTCCCCTCATTTGTCAATGATTCCATGATTAGGAAGTGGCTCCATTATGATAAGGACTATACTGTAAAGGAGGCAAGAAAACAGGAATTAGTATATTTAGTGAGAGGAAATGGGGATTATGACAGTCAGCCAATCGTTCCTGTCGTACTGTGGCTGCCGCAGGTACGCAAGATGAGCCCTTGGGAAGTATTTAAGGCGGACTCGATAGGGATGCTGGAAGCAAGGTTCCATATCTTTTCAATGCAAGCAGCAGCCCTGAGAGCAGAGCTTAACTTTGGACATCCAATTCCACCCCTATCCCTAAATCTTAAAGCCATTATAGAGAGAACCACAACTTCACAAGTGCAGTGTACAGCTGTGGCATAATTTCTCCCCCTTATATTGTAATGCTATAGATATAAGTAGCACTTTTCAATTAGCCTTTTTGGATTCTTTGCTGTGCCTGTCCATGACCATTTAATGATATATGTACATGGACATGGCCCGAAAAGAGATCCATCAGGGACACCATTCGTCATATCCTGCCAATTAAAGTACCTGATCATTATTCGTACAGTGTGTCTCCTGTCTCGCAACAAATTTCCCAATCAGGACAATAATTTGCCTTCACTTCCACGAGCTTCAACTTTAGCGAACAATCCCTAATACAGGACTTTATCAAATATCTTTTGCTCCATGTCTACTAGCTAATAATGATTTGTGAACTGGGACTCAGAAACCTCTTTGCTCCCCAACAGTTAATAGCTTCCCATTATTTAGAGAATCCTCCGAACTATCTTACTTTGTTCCAAAGTGGATGGTGTCACATTTGCGCACAGTGAACTCGATTTTCCAATTTTTTGCCCGTTACTTCGCTTGCCTCTGTGCCTTTGGTTACCTCCCGTTCCCATTTGCACTACGTCCGGACCTTCTAACTTAGTGCGATCTTCAAACTTGGATCTGTACCGCTCTATTGCTCCATCCAAATCAATCATAAATACGGTGAAAAGTTAAAGATCCAATACAGATATCTGGGGTCGGCACTTGTCACCTCTGACGCCGCTGCGCAAGAGCGTGTTGTTTGTGGGAGGGTGAATATTTCTGAAGTGAAGCCGGTTTGAGGCAGTCAGTCTGGATTTGTGGGAGAAATGCGCCGCACAGGCTGGATTACTGGACAAGAAAATGGTATTTCTAACAGGTGAAATGGTGCACTGCATCCAATGAAAGTACTTTTGTGAGATTTGGCCAACAAGAGCCCGGATAGCTCAGTCGGTAGAGCATCAGACTTTTAATCTGAGGGTTCTGGGTTCAAGTCCCTGTTCGGGCGCTGCTTTTAAATCACGATACTCATCTCTACATTCGTGCTCTGATCCTTCAACAATCATAAGAACAACAGGAGTAGGCCTTTTAACACCTCGAGCACTTTCTGCCATTCAATAAGGCTCTGTGATCGAACTCCGTTTGCATCCTTTTCTCCAGATCCCTTTGGTTAACAAACATATATCAATCTCATGTTTAAAATTGACAATTGACCCAGCTTTAACTGCTGTTTGTAGAAGTGTGTTACAAATTTCTGCCACCCATTCCATGTAGAAGCCTTTCTTAACTCCACTCCTGAAAGGCTTGCTTCTAATGTTGAGTCTATGTCCCCTACTCCTAGAGGGGCCAATCATCGGAAATAGTTTCTCTCTATCGACACTATCAGCTCCACTTAATATCGTGAATACTTCAATCAAATCACCACTTAAGCTTCTAAATTCCAGGGAATATAACCCAATTTCTGCAATCTCCCATTGTAATTTATCCCTTGGACTCTATGTATCATTCCGGTAAACCTACGCTTCACTTTTTAAGCCTAATACCACCTTCCTGAGATGTGATGCCCAGAACTGAACACAACACTCCAGGTGTGATCTAAACAGTGCTTTGTACAGCTGTGGCATAACTTCACCCCCTTATATTGTAATCCTATAGATTTAAATACCACCTTTCAATTAGCCTTTTTGATTCTTTACTTTACCTGTCCATGACCATTTAATGATATATGGACATGGACACTTAAGTCTCTTTCGACATCCACTGGTCCGGCCTTTCACCATTTAGAATGTATTCTGATCTCTCCTTTTTAGATCCGAAGTGGATGACATCACACTTGCTAATATTTAAATCAATATGCCCCAGTTTTGCTCATTCACTTAACATATTAATATCTGTTCAAATTTCTTGCTTCCATCTAACCTGTTATAATGCTTCCTATCTTTGTGACATCGTCAAACTTGCATGTGTGGCTCTCAATCCCATCAAGTAAGTCGTTAATAAAAACGGTGAATAGTTGAGGAACCAAAACAGTTCCCTCAGGGACACCACTAGTCATATCCTGCCAATTAAAGTACCTGATCATTATCCGTAAACTGTGTCTCCTGTCGCGCAACCAATTTCCTAACCAGGACAATAATTTCCATTCACCTCCACGAGCTTTAACTTTAGCTACAGTCCCTTATGTGGGACATTATCAAATGTCTTTTGCTCCGTGTCTACTAGCTAAGAATGAATTGTGAACTGGGACTCACAAACCTCTTTGCTCCTCAACAGTTAATAGCTTCCCATTATTCAGAAAATACTCCGAAATATCTTACTTTGATCCAAAGTGGGTGATGTCACACAGAGAACTCGATTTGCCATTGTTTTGCCAGCTTACTTCGTCTGTCTCTATCCTTTTGGTTACCTCCCGTTCCCATTTGCAATACGACCGTGCCTCCTAACTGAGTGCGATCTTCAATCTACGGTCTCCAGCGTTCAATTGCTCCATCCAAGTCAATCATAAATACGGTGAAAATTTGAAATCCCTGTTCGGGCGCTGCTTTTAAATCGCGATACTCATCTCTACATTCGTGCTCTGATTCTTTAACAATGAGAATAGTAACACGAGTAGGACATTTAATCCCTCGAGTCCTTCTGTCGTTCAATTAGATATTTTCCTAACTCTGTTTGCATCCCTTTGCTCCAGATCCCTTAATGCTGTTAAATATGAATAAAATGCAACGTGTGTTTGCAGCTGATTCTGTCCAGTTACAGTCATAGGAGCATAGAGACAGGAGGGGTCCATTCAGCCCCTCGAGCCTGCTCTGCCATTCAATTGGATCATGGCAGATCTGTGACTGAACTTCATCTACCTGCGATGATTCCATAAACCTTCAAATCCTTGCCTAACAAAAATCAATCAGTCTCAATTTTGAATTTGTCAATTGACACCCGGCCTCCACAGCGTTTTGGGGGAGACAGCCCAGATTTCCTCTGCGCTCTGTGTGAACAATAGTTTACTTACACCATCCCTGAACGGGATAGCTCTAATTTTACGGTTATGCCCCTTTGTGCTGGACCATCCCACCAGACGAAATAGATTCCCTCTATCTTACAACTATTTGTTTGCAGCTCTGACCGAAGTCCACACCCCAGGACATTAACAGTTCCTCTGATCCTGTCCCTCTGATTTGGATTTTGAGCCCATGCCTCTATCCCCGATGATTCTTTGCGCCCTGTCTCAGTAATTGGATTTGTTGTAGATCACTGGCAGCAGGCGGCAGAAGCGAGCGGGATATGGGCGCTGACAGGGAATGCTGCTTCTCATGGCTGTCTCACACCCCGCGGGAGCTGGCGGGGGTTTGAAAGTCTTCATCTGTCACACAGTTAGAATTGATGAAATGGTGTGTCAAAGTGCCACCATGTACAGGAAGCGCCTCTATTTGGGTTATTTCAAATTCATCAGAATTTCGGGAAGCCGTCTGACTCCGGATCATAAGACGGCCTGTTCGAATCACGCCCGGGTCACGGATACATTTACGCCAAATGTGAGTCTGAATAAATCAAACCACTTCACAATAAACACTGTCAACATTCATTGTTTAGCGGATGAGTTTCTCGGAGCGATATGTGAGATCCTCTCGTTTGTGCGTTTGTGCAAAGTTCGGGAAAAGACGGAGATGTAAATGATTTACAGGCAAAACCTTCTCAACATCTCTTCAAGTCTCGCGCTCACCCACAAAGAAGCACAAACTCACGGATTCAGAGCCCTGAAGCGTAATTGGCGAAATGGATAGCGAGTTAACTTCTAGTCGATGGTCGAAAAGGCATTTAAAAGTTGTGGGTTTTAGTCGGGTTTCGCTGGTGAGTTCTTGCACCAAAACCACAACTCGTTCATTAAAGTCATTCAAGGAATGGGAATCGCCAATGCGGTCAGTTCAATTCTGATTAATTAATTCTCAGCTTCAAACTGTGCACAGATTTGAAATATTTTCTTTATTCCACGTGTGCTGTGTCGACAAACTCTGTGCATTCTGTCCACTGGAGCTCAAACATTCTCTGGAGATGTCAAACCCACCTTCTGCAACGCTAAAAAGACATAATTTGAACCTGGGAACCTCTCCTATATCAATCAATGAAACCCCCCCAGCGAGAATCAAACCCCGAGTCCAACGAATCTCTGGAAACGAAGCCGTGAGCTTTCGTTGCCACCCACAGCCGATCAGCCGTCCTTTCAGACCGCTTCTGTCCAACCAATCACGCTTTCTTATACAATGTACCGCTTCTGTCCATCAAATCCCGCTTTCTTATACAATGTGCCGCTTCTGTCCATCCAATCCCGCTTTCTAATACAATGTACAGCTTCTGTCAATCCAATCCCGCTTTCTTATAAAATGTACCGCTTCTGTCCATCCAATCCCGCTTTCTTATACAATGTACCGCTTCTGCCCATCCAATCCCGCTTTGTTATACAGTGTACATGTTCTGTCCATCAAATCCGGCTTTCTTATACAATGTGCCGCTTCTGACCATCCAATCCCGCTTTCTAATACAATGTACATGTTCTGTCCATCAAATACGGCTTTCTTATACAACATCCCGCTTCTGTCCATCCAATCCCGCTTTCTTATACAATGTACCGCTTCTGTCCATCAAATCCCGCTTTCTTATACAATGTGCCGCTTCTGTCCATCCCATCCCGCTTTCTAATGCAATGTACAGCTTCTGTCAATCCAATCCCGCTTTCTTATAAAATGTACCGCTTCTGTCCATCCAATCCCGCTTTCTTATGCAATGTACCGCTTCTGCCCATCCAATCCCGCTTTGTTATACAGTGTACATGTTCTGTCCATCAAATCCGGCTTTCTTATACAATGTGCCGCTTCTGACCATCCAATCCCGCTTTCTAATACAATGTACATGTTCTGTCCATCAAATACGGCTTTCTTATACAACATCCCGCTTCTGTCCATCCAATCCCGCTTTCTTATACAATGTACCGAATCTGTCCATTGAATCCCGCTTTCTTATACAATGTACCACTTCTGTCCATCCAATGCCGCTTTCTTATACAATGTACCGCTTCTGTCCATCCAATCCCGCTTTCTTATACAATGTACCGCTTCTGTCCATCCAATCCCACTTTCTTATCCAATGTACCGCTTCTGTCCATCCAATCCCACTTTCTTATACAATGTACAGCTTCTGCCCATCCAATCCCGCTTTCTTATACAATGTACAGCTTCTGTCCATCCAAACCCGCTTTCTTATACAATGTACCGCTTCTGTCCATCCAATCCGGCTTTCTGAAACAATGTACCGCTTCTGTCCATCCAATCCCACTTTCTTATACAATGTACCGCGTCTGTCCATCCAAACCCGCTTTCTTATACAATGTACCGCTTCTGTCCATCCAATCCCGCTTTCTTATACAATGTACCGCTTCTGTCCATCCAATCCCGCCTTCTTATACAATGTACAGCTTCTGTCCATCCAATCCCGCTTTCTTATACAATGTACCGCTTCTGTCCATCCAATCCCGCTTTCTTATACAATGTACCGCTTCTGTCCATCCAATCCCGCTTCCTTATACAATGTACCGCTTCTGGCCATCCAATCCCACTTTCTTATACAATGTGCAGCTTCTGTCCATCCAATCCGGCTTTCTTATACAATGTACCGCTTCTGTCCATCCAATCCCACTTTCTTATACAATGTGCAGTTTCTGTCCATCCAATCCCGCTTTCTTATACAATGTCGCGCTTCTATCCATTCAATCCCGCTTTCTTATTCAATGTACCGCTTCTGTCCATTCAATCCCGCTTTCTTAAACAATGTACCGCTTCTGTCCATCCAATCCCGCTTTCTTATACAATGTTCCGCTTCTGTCCATTCAATCCCGCTTTCTTATTCAATGTACCGCTTCTGTCCATTCAATCCCGCTTTCTTAAACAATGTACCGCTTCTGTCCATCCAATCCCGCTTTCTTATACAATGTACCGCTTCTGTCCATCCAATCCCGCTTTCTAATATAATGTACAGCAGATCAAGCGGTACACGAAATATTGCCATTCAACAATATTGGTCTCACTTCACCAGATTCTGTTGGAAAATCCTCATTTTACTTTTTTGAAAGACATTCCCTGCCGTCCTAGTCTTTATTTCATTCTGTACACTTTTCTGCTGGTGTTGCATGTTTGGGGCAATTCCATCCGGGATTATATTTTTCTTTCAAATGAATTACGCTTAGCACCTATTTCTGTGAGGCGTAAATAGCTCAGTTGGGAGAGCATAGACTAAAAATCTAAATGGTCTCTGCTTCATTCCCGCGTATCGGCAGTTTTGAGGTATTTCCTGTCTCTTTGGTCCGATTCTTGAACTCAACGATTTTCACTGAAGTTCTTTATCCGGCACTAAAGGGTTAGGTTTGAATAGAGAAACGTCAAGAATGGGAAATAGTTATATCGTTCCTTGTTTAGCTTTGATTTCTCTATCGGATTCTGCCCTTTCCTGTGATTTTTTGTGTCACTCGGTGGCGGGTGAACATTGGGTTTGATGCATTTGTCCTAAACTGATGCCTTTTTCACATTTCGGGTGGTCAGACACAATCTGTATGTCTGTTACTGCTTGTGACCATTAACGGGAAGAGGCCGCGAGTTGAACGTTTATCAGCAAACCGAAGAGAGACAAATAAACAGAAAGATGTATTACTCCGCCCAGTGCAAAGGTGCAATGGATGTTATTGAAAATAATTTCCCCTGACATTGTGAGTGTTTTTTGTGAAGGTTTTATTTGCACCAGCTCTAACCAACTGAGCTGACGGCCGCAAACTCTCACCTCGAATGGGTGCGAGCCCCTCGCTGGGCGGTTTCTCAGTCTGAGTGAAAGAGATATTCTACAAACAATGACCACATCACTTAAACATTGTTCCGATATCATGTAAAAATTTCAAATTAAAAACTGTGTAACGTGAAAGTAACAGAAAAAAGCTCTTAATCCTGAAAAACATTTGAGTTTCCCATCATTCAAAAACTGCCTTGAGTTGGAACCGGAACGAGCGGACCTGGAGGGAGCCCAGCGAAAGCAGAGCAGATAAAAGAAGCGGCAGCAACTCAACAAAGTCAGCGTTAAAAAAAATGACGTCAGAGTAAAAAAATGTGACATCGACACAATGGAAGGAGCTGATTGGTGAGTAGCTCGTGAGTCTATATTTTTAAGTTCATAAGTTTATTTCTGCTAAGTTAGATAATAGCCTATCAAATGGAGGGAAAGAGCAGATTGGTGAGTAGCTGGGGTGTGTTTTTTGTTAAGTTTTCAGTTTATTTCTGCTGGGTTAGATCGTAGTCTATTAAATAGAGGCATGGCAGGGCAGCTGGCTCCCGTGGAGTGCACATCCTGTGCAATGTGGGAAGTCCTGGACGCTCTGCGTAGCCTAGACGACCACATATGAGCGGCCGCATCAGTCACTGCAGTGCACCCGCGAGGCTGAGAGTTATGTGCATAGCACGTTTCCAGAGGTGGTCACCCCGCAGTTTAAGAATATGCAGGCAGAGAGGGAATGGGTGACCGCCAGACAGAAGAGGACGACCAGGCAGGTAGTGCAGGTGTCCCCTCGCTTGCTAGCCTGTATTCAGTTCTGGATGCTGGTGAGGGCAATGGTTCCTCTGGGGAGTGCAGCCAGAGCCAAGTCCACGGCACCACGGGTGCCTCAGCTGCACAGGGGGAAGGAAAAAGAGTGGAAGAGCAATGGGGGTTGGGGATTAGATAGTTAGGTGAGCAGACAGGCGTTTCTGCGGTCTTAGACATGACTCCAGGATGGTATTTTGCCGCCCAGGTGCCAGTGTCAATGATGTCACTGAGCGGCTGCAGGACACTCTGAGGTGGGAGTGTAAACAGCCAGAGGACTTTGTCCATATCCGTACCCACGAAATTGGCAGAAGGAGCGATGAGGTCCTGCAGGCAGAGGTTAGATAGCTAGAAGAGAGATTAAAAAGCAAGACTTGAAAGGTAGTAATCTCCGGATTAATCTCGGTGCCACGTGCTAGTGAGTACAGGAATAGGAGGATAGAACAGACGAATGCGTGGCTGGTGCAGGAGCGAGGGCTTTAAGTTCCTGAGGCATTGGGGCCGTTTCTTGGATGTTGGGACCTGTACAAGCCGGACGGGTTACACCTCAACAGAGCTGGAACCATTATTCTCTGGGTACGTTTGCTAGTTCTGTTGGGGAGGGTTTAAACTAACTTGGCAGGGGGATGGACACCAGCATATAGGAGCAGAAAAGAGGAAAACTATGCACAACAGAGTGCGTGTGTTGGATAGTAGCAGGGAAGATATTACTGGAGGCGGTAGGAGTACCATATTAGATAGGAGCTGGCTAAGAAAGACTACGAAAAATGCAAAAATGGGTTTAGAATGCATGTACGTAAACGCACAAAGTGAGGTGAATAAGGTTGGTGAGCTACAAGCACAATTAATTGTGTGGTAATATGACGTGGCAATAACCTGCAAGTGGCTTAAAAACGCTGAGAACTGGGCCCTTAATATTTAAGGGTACAAGGTGTTCATAAAATATAGAGAAGGAAAAAAGTGAGATGGGGTATAGCAGTGCTGATTAAGGAAGACATTGTAGTGTTGCATAGGGAGGACGTTCTTGAGGGAACAAGGACAGAATCCATTTGGTTAGAGTTGACGAGAAAAAAGGGTTTGAACACGCTATTGGGGGTATTCTATAGGCCTCCAAATAGTGCGATGGAGGTAGAGGAGTAAATCTGCAGGGAAATCGCAGTGATATGCAAGAGCTATAGAGTTGTCATATTGGGGACTTTAACTACGCAAATATCGATTGGGATAATGCTAGGGTAAATGGAAAGGGGGTGGAGTAATTTCTGAAATGCATTCAGGAGAATTTCCTTGACCAATAAGTTCTTGGCCCAAATAGGAAGGAGACATTGATGGATCTGGTGCTGGGGAATGAGGTGGGCCAGGTCGAGCAAGTGTCTGTGGCAGAACACTTGCGTACAAGTGATCATCGTATCATAACATTTAGATTAGCAATGGAGAGGAGCAAGGAACAATCTAAAGTGGAACTTCTAAACTGGAATAGGGCTAACTTCAATGGGCTGTGAAAGTATCTTGCCAGGGTACAATGGAACCAAAGTCTGACAGGAAAAACTGTAATGGAACAATGAGTGATCTTTAAGGAGGAGATAGTCCAAGTACAGATTAGGTACATTCCAACAAGAGGGAAGGGTAAGGGAAATAAAGTAAGGGCTTCTTGGATGACGGAGGAGATAGAGAAGATGATGCAATAAAAAAGATGGTGTATGATTCATATCAGGTGAATTCTTCAAGGAAGAACCAGACCAATTACAATAAGTTGAGAGGGTATGTGAAGATGAAAATAAGATTGGAATAGAGAGAATATGAGAGTAGAATGGTGGTTAACATAAAAGGGAACCCAAAAATCTTCTACCGGCATGTAAACAGTAAGCGGGTAGTAAGAGGCGGGGTGAGGCCTATTTACGACAAAGAAGGTGATATATGCTTAGAGGCGCAGGGCAAGGCTAGAATACTCAATGCGTACTTTGCATCGGTGTTTACTTAGGAAGTGTATGCTGACAAAAGATCGGTAGAATTGGAAAAAGTAGAAGCAATGGAAGGGGTGAAATTAATAGACAGGATGTACTAGAAAGGCTGGGTATGCTGAGAGTGGACAAGTCGCCTGTTCCAGATATCTTGCATCCTAGGTTGCTAACGGAATTGGGGGAGGAGATAGCAGAAGGGCTTGCCATAATTTTCCAATCTTCCCTAGATGCGGGGGAGGTGTCTGAGGATTGGAAAGTGGCAAATGTGACACCATTCTACAAGAAAGGGTGTAAGGACAATCCTAGTAACTACAGGCCGGTTAGTTTAACATCAGTGGTGGGTAAAGTTTTAGAAACAATAATCAACGAAAAAAATAACGGGCACTTGGAGACGTTTAAGGTAATTAAGAAGAGCCAACACGGGTTTGTAACAGGCAGATCGTGTTTGACCAATCTAATTGTATTTTTTAATGAATTAACAGAGAGGATTGATGAAGGAAATGCAATGGATGTTGTCTACATGGATTTTCGGAAGTCGTTTGACAAATTAACACAAACAATGCTGGTTAAAAAAATTGAGATGCATGGATTAGGTGTGTCAGTGGCAGCTTGGAAAATTAATTGGCTTAAGGACAGAAATCAGCGAGTTGTGGTAAATGACTGCTTTTCAGACTGGAGGATCGTAGACAGTGGTGTTCCCCAAGGATCAGTGCAGGGGCCACTGCTTTGTTGATATTTATAAATGACCTGGATATTGGAATACAGAGGAGAATTTCGAAATTTGCTGTTGACACAAAGCTTGGGGCTGTGGCAAACAGTGATCATGATATTAATCGACTGCAACAGGACAAAGAAAGGCTAGCAGAATGGACAGACAAGTGGCAGATCGAATTTAATAAAGAGAAGTGTGAGGTGACGACTTTTGGCGGCAGCGGCCGTATAAAGTGAGCCCGAGGCGCAGTTCGGCCCCACAGCAGCAGCAGCAGCACCGGCATCATTTTAAAGAGTGAGGTCAGAAGTCAAAAGTAACGTCGGCACAAGGGGAGGGAGCTGATTGGTGAGTATCTGGTGAGTGTTTATACTTGGCTTTCTTTAATGTTTAAGTTTATTCCAGCTAGCTTATTAAATAGTCTGTTGCTTAGAGGTATGACAGGGCAGCTCACACCGGTGGGAATGGACATCCTGTGCCATTTGGGAAGGCCTGGACAACTCCGCTGGTCTGGACGACCACATGTACGGGAAGTGTCGCCAGCTGCAGCAGCTCGAGCACCGGGGTACGGAGCTTGGGCGGCGCTGCAGTAACTGCTGTGCATCCGCGAGGCTGAGAGCTACGTAGATAGCACGTTTCGGGAGGTGATCACCCCGCAACTTAAGAGTGTGCAGGCAGAGAGGGAATGGGTGACCACCAGATAGAAGGGGAGAACCAGGCAGGTAGTGCCTGATACCCCTGAGCCCATCTTGCTCACCAACCAGTATCGTTGCTGAGTACTGTTGAGGTCGATCGTTCCTCTGTGGAGTGCAGCCAGAACCAAGTCCACAGCACCATGTAATTCTCATCTGCACAGTGGCGGGGAGGGTGGGTGGGGGGGGGGGGGTGGCGTGGAGAGGTGAGGGAGAGCAATAATGATAGGGAATTCAAAAGTTAGGGGAGCAGACAGGCGTTTCTGCAGCCGCAGACGTGACTCCAGGATGGTATGTTGCCTCCCTGGTTCCAGGGTTAATGATGTCACTGAACGGTTTCAGCATACTCTGAGGCGGGGGTGGCGGGGGCGGGTGAACAGCCAGAGGTCGTGGTCCGTTTCGGTAACAACGACATAGGTAGAAAGAGGGATGAGGTCCTGCAGGCAGAGTTTAGGGAGCTAGGAAAGAGATTAAAAAACAGGTCCTCAAAGGTAGTAATCTCTGGATTACTACCAGTGCCACGTGCTAGTGAGTACAGAAACAGGAAGATAGAGCAGATGAATGCGTTGCTGGAGAGATGGAGGGCTTTAGATTCCTGAGGAAATGTAAGCGTTTCTGGGGGAGGTGGGACCTCAACAAGCCAGACGGATTGCATCTCAACGGGAATGGGACCAATATCCTCGCGGGAGGGTTTGGTAGTGCTGTTGAGGAGGGTTTAAACTAGCTTGCCAGGGGGATGGGTACCTAACAATAGAGGTAGTAGGGAGGGAAGAAAAACTGGAATTGGAAAAAAAACCGTAGAAAATAAATTGGAAGGACAGTGGAATCAAGGGGTAGATAGTAATCAACAAGGAGGCTTGCCTGTACTAAATGGTATATACTTCAATGCAAGGAATATAGTGAACAAGGCAGATGAGCTGAGGGCACAGGTAGATACTTGGGGCTATGATATTATAGCTATTACAGAGACGTGGCTGAAAGAGAGACAGGTATGGCAGCTCAACATTCCTGGTTACAGGATTTTCAGACGAGATAGAGAAGGAGGTAAAAAGGGAGGGGGGTGCTCGCG
Source organism: Squalus acanthias (assembly GCA_030390025.1). Lineage (NCBI taxonomy): Eukaryota > Metazoa > Chordata > Chondrichthyes > Squaliformes > Squalidae > Squalus > Squalus acanthias. The sequence continues at coordinate 320,315 of JASTWF010000447.1, forward strand.
GTATTGATTAAATAAACTATTACAGGTGTGAGGAGGAATGATATGTTGGAGGGATCATCAAAGGAGGCCATATGGGTCGAATTGAGAAACAAAAGAGGGGCGATCACACTTGTGGGAGTGTACTACAGATCCCAAAACTGTGAGAGGGAGATGGAAGAGAAAATATGTAGACACATTTCTGAGATGTGCAAAAACTGTAGGCCAGTAATAGTAGTGGATTTCAACTACCGCAATATTAACTGGGATAAAATTAGTGTGAATAGTATAGCGGGTACAGATACCGAAAATGTACAGGAGAACTTTATTAGCCAGTATGTAGCAAGCCCAACAAGGGAGGGGGCGTTTCTGGACTTAGTTTTAGGGAATGAAGCTGGGCAGGTAGAAGGCGTATCAGTGGGGGAGCATTTTGGTGTTGGTGACCATAATTCAGTTAGATTTAAGTTAGTTATGGAAAAGGACAAGGTTAGACCAGGAATAACAATTCTAAATTGGGGAAAAGCAAATCTTGCTAAGCTCAGAGGGGATTTAGCCATTGCGGACGGGTAACAGCTACTTGAAGGTAAATCAGTGTCAGAGCAGTGGGAGGAATTCAAGGAGGAGATCCGGAAGGTTCAGACCAAATATGTGCCCTTAAAGAAAAAAGGTGGGTCTAACAACTGTAGAGCCCCCTGGATGTCTAGGGACATACAGGGTAGGATAAAGAAAAAAATACAGGCGTATGACAGATACCGAGGGCTAAATACTCCAGAATATTTAGAGGAGTACAGAAAGTGCAGGGGTGCAATTAAAAAGGATATTAGGAAAGCAAAGAGAGAGCCTGAAAACTTCTTGGCAAGTAAAATCAAGGAAAACGCAATGATGTTTTATAAATATATTAAGAATAAGAGGATAACTAAAGAAAGGGTCGGGCCTATTAGAGATCATGAGGGTAATCTGTGTGTGGAGGCGGGAGACGTCCGTAGGGTTCTTAATGGATAGTTTGTGTCTATTTTGACAAAGAAGTGGGCCGATGCAAACATTACTATCAGGGCGGAGAAGTGTGAAATATTAAATGAAATAAACATAGCGAGAGAGGAAGCATTAAGGGGTTTAGCCGCTTTAAAAATGAATAAATCCCCAGGCCAGGATGAAATGTATCCTAGGCTGTAAAGCGAAGCAAAAGAGGAAATAGCAGAAGTCCTGACCATAATTTTCCAATCCTCTCTGGCTTCAGGTGCGATGCCGGAGGACTGGAGAACTGCTAATGTGGCACCCTTTTATAAAAAGGGAGAAAAGGACAGACCGAGTAATTACAGGCCAGTCAGCCTAACCTCCGTGGTGAGAAAGTTATTGGAAAGAATTCTGACGGACAGGATAAATCTTCATTTAGAGAGATACCGATTAATCAAGGTTAGTCAGCACGGATTTGTTAAGAGAAGGTCGTGTCTGTCAAAATTGATTGAATTTTTTGAGGAGGTAAAATGTAACATAGGTGAGGGTAGTGCGTTTGATGTAGTGTATATGGAATTTAGCAAGGCTTTTGATAAGGCTCCACATTGCAGACTGGTCACGAAGATAAAAGCCCATGGGATCCAGGGCAAAATTTCAAGTTGGATTCAAAACTGGCTCAGCGGCAGGAAGCAGAGGGTAATGGTTAATGGGTGTTTTTGTGACTGGAAGGCTGTTTCCAGTGGGGTTCCGAAGGGCTCACTACTAGTCCCCTTTGCTTTTTGTGGTATATATCAATGATCTAGACTTGAATATAGGGGGTATGATTAAGAAGTTTGAAGATGATACTAAAATCGGCTCTGTGGTTGATATTGAAGAAGGAAGCTGTGTAATGCAGGAAGATAACAATAAATTATTCAGCTGGGCAGAACAGTGGCAAATGGAATTCAATCCGGTGAAGTGTGAGTTAATGCATTTGGGAGGGCTAACAAGTAAAGGGAATACACATTAAATGGTAGAACACTGAGTACAGTAGAGGAACAAAAGGACCTTGGAGTGCATGTCCACAGATCCCTGAAAGTAGCAGGCCAGGTAGATAAGGTGGATAAGAAGGCATACGGAATGCTTGCCTTTATTAGACGTGGCATAGAATACAAAAGCAGGGGGGTTTATGCTTCAACTGTATAAAACATTGGTTAGGCCTCAGCTAGAGCACTGCGTGCAGTTCTGGTCACCACATTACAGGAAAGATGTGATTGCACTAGAGAGGCTACAGAGCAGATTTACAGGGATGTTGCCGGGAATAGTGAATCTTAGCTATGAGGAAAGACTGGATAGACTGGATTTATTTTCCTTGGAACAGAAGAGGCTGAGGGGAGACCTTATTGGGGTGTATAAAATTATGAGGGGCCTATATAAAGTGGATAGAAAGGGCCTATTTCCCTTAGCAGAGGGGTAGAAAACCAGGGGCAGCTTTTTAAAATAATTGGTGGAAGCTTTCAAGGGGATTTGAGTGTAAATTTATTCACCCAGCGGGTTGTGGCGGTTTGGAACTCACTGCCTGAACGGGTGGTAGAGGTAGAAACCATAACCACTTTAAAAATGTGCCTGGATGTGCACTTGGGATGCTGTATCCTGCAGGGCTACGGACCAAGAGCTGGGAAGTGGGATTAGGCTGGATAGCTCTTTGGTGGCCGGCGTGTTCACGATGGGCCGAAATGACCTCCTTCCGTGCTGTAACTTTCTATGATTCTATGATTCTAAGGAACAGGTAGAGGCAATATACATTTAATGGCACAGTTTTCAACAGTGTGCAGGACAGAGGGGCCTGGGAGTTAATGTGCATAGTTCCCTGAAGGTGGCAGGACATATTGGGAGGGTGGTTACCAAAGCATATGGGATCGTGGGCTTCATAAATAGAAATATTGAGTACAAAAGTAGAGAAGTTATGCTGAACCTTTTTCAAGCGCTGTTTAGGCTTCAACGGGAGTATTGCATCCAGCTCTGATCACCACACTTTAGGAAGAATGTGAAGGCCCTTGAGAGGTGGCAGATGAGATGTACTAGAATAGTTCCAGGGATGGGGGATTTTAGCTGCACGGACAGGTTGGAGAAGCTGAATTTGTTTTGATTAGAGCAAAGGAGGTTGCGGGGTGATGTGTTCGAGGTCTGAAAGATTATGACAAGTTTGGAAAGGCAAGATGGGGAAAGGCTGTTCCCCCTATTTGATTGTAAAAGTACTAGGGGACAGAGATTCAAGGTTTTGGGAAAGAGATACAGGGGGGGGCGGGTTTGGTGAAAAAATTAATTCACTCGAGTCTGTCATAAAGCAAAAGATCACACTTTATTATTCAGAGCGCTCCGGGAGAATTCAGACCGCTCTGGGAGAAGGCTCATAGCCTGCGGTCTCATGACCAGCTTCTCAACTTAACAATGGTCACCCAAGCTTCTTTATACACTTCCAAAAGCCAGAAAATACAAACCTCAGCACTGTTAGGGTTCGGGTTCCATCATGAGTGACCCTTAGGTTGTCTAAAAACAACTTGATCAGAATTTTACAATGTTAGTGAAACTTAACCTTTACTTTTGTAATATCTTTACATTTCGTTCAGACATACTAAAGTTGTTGCTTACAACTGGAGAAAAATTAGTTTTTCACATTTAAACAAATTGCTTCGGAGGATTCCATCATAGCAACCGCGACTCCAAGGTTAAATCTCAGACTGAAACGTAATCTTTTGTTAAACAAACTTTTTGTTTTTCTTCCTAGTTTTTACACACCAGCTTAACTTAAATTGTAGTTTGAAGTTTTCTTTCAATTCTGGGTGCACAATCTTATTCAATGCGGTCCACACAAATTTACACCAACCAGAATTTCACCGTGGCCACAATGAAAGTCTGGTTTTAAAAGGTTAATTCACCTCTAACTCCAATTCAATCCAGATCAGTTTTTTTAACTAACCAGTATCGCTTGGAAAAGAAAGAAACCACGTTAACAAAGAAACAATTACTCATGCCTTGTAAACATTCAAATTCATTTTATTTCAGGCACATTGGCAACTGTGACTTCAAGGCTGAAGCTTATCTGTTGTAAAACAATTAACAAACTTAAAAGAACACACACGTGTCTGTCATTCAAGACAGGTCTTCAAAGGGTTAAACAGCTTTTCGCTCTCTCTACAAAAGAGTGAGTGGAGCTAAAACAAACATTACTTCCATATTTTTTAAAAATCTGACTTTCAGACAAAAGAAATACTGTAACTTCTTAAACATTCAGAGTCATGAAAACTACACCCTTTAACACACACTTTCACACCAACTGAGATCCCAGCATTTTTAAAAAACATTTTTAAGGTTCCTGTCACTTAGCAAATCTTGAGTTTTATTTGTCTCGGCACAAATATTAATAACTTCCATATCGGTTTGGTTCGTGACTAATACTCTTTCTTAATCATCTTCCCTTGGTTAATTGTTGTCAGGGGTAAATCTCTTCCTTATTCCCGCGGAGTGAGACCGTACTTGCAACCTCCTTTGCATAATAATAGCTCTTGTTCTAATTCAAGAATTCTTTCATTTTTACTAGCAAGCTTAGTGTGGTGTCGCTGCACCTTGTTTGTTAATGCAACTAATTGGTTTACTAGTATGACACTCGCCTTTTTCGTCTTTTTTCTGTTTTTGACCCTCTACCACTCTCTCTTACCTTCGGATTCTGGAGCGGGTCCCACCCCTCCTTCATCATCTTATCAACTAAACCCTTCCGGTCGACTGCATAGAACATAGTAAGGGATCACATTCTTCCCTATTCTATTTCTTTCTACAACGCCATATATAGTCCAACTTTCAGTCTTACCAAATACTGAGTTCCTCTAATCGGGTTAGTTCTTGATACCTTAAAAGACTTTAAGTGGTTACGTAGTCACATTACACACACATATATTTATTGACTTCACGATTCCAGGGTGCTTGAGTTCACTGCGCCTACTTGATTCTGGCCATTACGTGGGGCCCAATCGCCCTCTTAGTTCCGGCTCAGGCTAGGTGTGTGAGACAGGCGCCCTCCTTGTCCGTGTCGATCAGTCAATCACTCATACCTCCGCAACATTTATTGCTACACAGTGTTCCCTTAGTACACGCGATCCACACTCACACAACTGTGTTCTCCTATCTCTAACAGACGTTCACTTGATTCGTGATGCTATGGCACTGCCTCTCCGCCTATCAAAGTGACTCAATTTCTGGACGGTCAAAATTTGACTTCTCGTCCGGCTTCACTGGTACAGGCGGTCATTTCAGTCCCAGAGCATCCTGCCGACTACGCCAATTGATGGTCAAAAATTAATTCACTCGAGTCTGTCTTAAACCAAAAGATCACAGTTTAATATCCAGAGCGCTCTGGGAGAAGGATCATAGCCTGCGGTCTCATGACCCGCTTCTCAATTTAACAATGGGAGCTACGCTTCTTATACACTTCAAAAGCCAGAAAATGCAATCCTCAGCACAGTTAGGGTTAGGGTTACATCATGAGTGACTCTTAGGGTGTCTAAAAACAACTTGATCACAATCTTACACTGTTAGCGAAACTTATCCTTTACTTCTGCTTTTTGGTAGGCCATCTGCGCTGCACGGTTTCATTCTTAGCCCTTTCGAGGCTAGTTTATTATAAAAAGCAATGATTCACATTTTTGTTCTGCAGTGTCTGCATTATCTATACTGCAGCCTAAGCAAGTTGGTCTTTATCTAATTATACCCATGTCTCCATGCCTTCGGGAGATACTTTGACCTTTACTTTTGTCCTTTAAGCAGTTCAACTGATCTTAAAAATTACAACTGATTTGCCCTTACATTATTACAATTTTTTTTTTTACTCTTACAGTATTATCTGCAATTTTCTTTATTATCCCACCTGCATTTATGTTTAAATATTAATATATACTACAAAAAGTAAGGTGCCGATTATTGAGCCCTTTGGAACCCCACTGGAAACAGCCTTCCAGTCGCAAAAGCTCCCCTCAACTATTACCCTTTGCTTCCTGCAACAGAGCCAATTGTGGATCCAATTTGCCACTCTCTCTTGAATCGCCTGGGCTTTTACTTTTTTGATCAGCCTGCAATGTTGGACCTCGTCAAAAGCCTTGCGAAAATCCATGCAGAATTCATCAAACACGCTGCCTTCATCGGCCGTCCTTATTACCTCATCAAATAATTCAATCAAGTTAGTCAGACACGACCTTCCCTTCACTAAACCATGCTGCCTGTCCTTGATTACCTACCAGTGTACAGGTCAAACCAATAGTTATTTCCTCATGAACTTCAACAATAATTACTACATTGGCAGTTCTGTATTGTTCTGTGTTAAAATAATTTAAAAACACAACCATTTTATTTACATAAATTATCGAGAACAGGGGCCATTGGCGAGCGGGGTTCGAAGCGGAACATGTGTCCATATATTTCATGGAAATTAGAGGTCTGGGTTCCGAGAAATAGGACACTGGGGAAGTAGAGTCTAGTGGTGGTGAAGGCGGTGGAGGAGATCTGAGGTCTGAGGCACAGATCTGGGTTGAACAGCATGCTGAGGTTGTGTACAGTCAGAGTCAGCAGCCAAGGGAAGGAAGGGAGTCAGTGGCTGATTATGGAGAGTTCCTCCAGGCCCAGAAAAGGATGGGATGGGATGGGTCTATGCATTTGTCAATGGGAAGACATTCTGGCTCATCTGTGATTGAACGTTACTCGCAGTCTGGGAGCACAGCGGTGGTGCAGTGGTAATGGGGCAGGCTAAACAACAACAACAACCTACATTTAAATAGGGACTTTAACGGAGGTAAACGGTGTCATAGACAATCCACTGGAAGTTGATCGTGTCCCCACATCATGTCACAGATTCGAAAGAGATTCGAAAGTGCAAGGACTGAAGATATATCCTCATGAAACTCCAGAGAAGATCATGTGAGTGCTGGAGGATAAGCAATTGCTGGAGGAGCATTGAATAGTTTGGCGGTTCTACAATCCCAACATCCATCTCCTCTCGGAAAACTCAGCCACATTACTATCTTATCTAGCCCCTCAATCTGCACTACCTTTGCTCCTCCATATCTTTGCAGTCCTACTCCCATTGTGGCTAATTTTCTACTATTTATATCCTTCATAGAATGGATTGTCAGTGTTATTTATGTTGTTTGATTTGCTCATTCCTCTCCTGCTGCATCTTAAATGTTATAACCTCCCTTTAGGCCGGCCGATGAAAAGAAAGTTTCCTCAGCAGAACACATCAATGCCAATTGTTGGCCTTTCCTCTGCTCTCTCACATGTCCCACAATTATAAATTTATTATGTGTCACAGAGTCATAGAATGATACCGCATAGAAGGTAGCGATCCGCCCATCGTGTCTATGCCTTAAGCACAAGTCTACAATAATTATCCTACTAATAAAATCACTATATATAGACAACACTTTACTGTGTCAATCTATGTCTTTCCACAGTTCCAGTGCCAAGTTACAGTCTCCAGCTAACATCATTACCCTGCTCCCTTTCTTCCTTCCAAAAATCTATTCATATGTTGTATTTGAACCTAAAAAGGTTTTTATTGTATTTACAATGTTCTGTGAGTTTCATCATTTGTAATCTATGCTACTTCAACACTACTTACCTGAATAACGAACCTAATGAGTATTGTGTGCAGTTTTGGTCATCTTATCTGAGGAAGGTTGTTCTTGCCATGGAGGGAGTGCAGCGAAGATTTACCAGACTGATACCTGGGATGGCAGGAATGACGTATGCGGAGAGATGGTCGATTGGGTCGCTGGAATTTAGAAGAATGAGAGGGGATCTCATTGAAACTTAGAAAATTCTAACAGGACTCGACAGACTAGATGCAGGAAGGATGTTCCCGATGGCGGGTGAGTCCAGAACCAGGGGTCACAGTCTAAGGATAAGGGGTAAGCCATTTAGGACTGAGATGAGGAGAATTTCTTCACCCAGAGAGTGGTGAACCTGTGGAATTCTCTACAACAGAAGGTAGTTGAGGCCAATTAATTAAATATATTCAAGAAGAGTTCGATATATTTCTTAAAGCTAAAGGTATCAAGGGATATGGGGAGAAGGCAGGTACCGGGTACTGAATTTGGATGATCAGCCATGATCTCATTAAATGGTGGAACAGGCTCGAGGGGTCGAATGGCCTACTCCTGCTCCTATCTTCTATGTTCCTATGTTTCTAATAAATAGGTCAACTGCTTGCTGCTCGAGTTCTCAGGATTAACAGGGCAGTACATTGAAGAAGCTCAAGGGCCTTTAGAGGTTCCCTATAGTAATGATCGACATTTTCTCTCTAAAGAGATAGTTAATCCAGTCAGCTTGTTTATGTAGGTATTGTTCTTATTTGTTCTGTGGATGTGGCTGACGCCGATCCCTAGTTGTCCTGAGAATGGGCTTTTGACCCTTGGCCTTGAACCATTGCAGTTCCTGTGCTGATGCAGCTCACACGATCCCGCAAGTTCGGGAGTTGGAGGACGGTGAGTCAGTGACGATGACGGGACGAACCATATACATGTCGATGTCAGGATGGTTGGTGTGCTGGAGATAAACGTGCAGGGATTGGTGCTCCCACGACATTGCTGCACTTGTCCTTCTCGGTGAAATGGTGGCAGGGGTTGGAGCCGCGGTCCAATAACTTTGGTCCATTTGCTGCAGTATTTCCTGTAGACAGGAGTTCCGGCAGTTACAGGGCACATGTGGTGCAGGCGGTGCAGCAAACGCCCCGCCACTCACCCCTGGAACAAAGGTAATATTCAACAATTCCAGCGGTGTAGTTTACTGGAATAAGTTGCATAAAACATGACAAGTTTAGATACGCTTGACCTGAAGTTGTTTGTTCAAACGACTGTCACAAAATCCACTCCCTCAGCGCATTCGCTGCTTCCCTGGAGATTTCCCATTGGTACAAATAACGGAGGATCTGGGTGAATAATGTCTGTGTCACGACCACAGCCGGGAATGCCCACTCGCCATTGCTCTCTGCACCCAGAAAATGGAACTACCACCCATCCTCCAGATAGCCTTCAGCTACTATCACATCCTTGCATTCTTTGGACTTCCTGGTGAGATTTGAAATAAGATGTGATTTTCTGTGTTTGAATGCCGTGTTGGTCTTTCTGTCTGCCTGATATTGTAATGTGGGTTCTTGTCTCCTCTGGTGCAGTCCATGGTTCCTTTTATTATTCTAATAAGGAGCGTGGCTCCATTTATAATATTTTACCATTTTTTATATCCTTAATGAATCTATATTATGTTCTGAGCTCCGAGGAAGTAATTTTATTCTGAATATATTCCTCCTGATTCAGGACCCCGCAGAATACAAGGTGGCGGCTCCGATTGCTGCTCTCTTTGATGTTCGCTAATCTCAGCCACTATAACAGGGCATTAAAGTTGTGAATGCAGAATATATACTGAAGCTATAGGGTCCTCAATGCTCACGAGTAACTCATGTGGAATGTGCCCCATGTGTAGATCTGATCTAAGATAAAGAATAATCTGCCATGCATTCCTGGTTGAGCGGTACCTCAGTCTTTGCTGGGCTGAGACTTCCTCTCACAGAGTGGTGTTGGCCACCCAGAGACAGGCTGGACTCAGTCATTCAGTGAGATCAGTCAACGTGCCAAGAATTAAAAGTTTCTTTGGTTTGAAGGTTAGTACCAGTTTGGACAGGAAAGCAGGCTGTTGTGAGATTTCAATAAGTGAATTTCCAATAGTGCTTCAAGTTGATAAAGGCAGCGCATTGCTCAAGATTTTTACATGTGGATGATTGAAGGAAATTTAACTACCGCTGTGTTATATTATGCTGTCTGTTCAAATATGAACTTTAGATACACTTATTTATCGTTTCGAAACCCATGAGCTTTTGTCCAGTCACCTCTTTGCAGAGAGAGTGGAATCACGGTCAGTATAGAGTCATAGAGTCACAGAGTCATAGAGTTATACAGCACAGAAAGAGGCCCTTCGGCCCATCCTGTCCGCGCCGGCCATCAAGCCCTGTCTATTTTAATCCCATTTTCCAGCACTTGCTCCGTAGCCTTGTATGCTATGTCGTTTCAAGTGCTCATCTAAATGCTTCTTGAATGTTGTGAGGGTTCCTGCCTCTACCACCCTTTCAGGCAGTGAGTTCCAGATTCCAACCACTCTCTGGGTGAAAAAGTGTTTCTCGTAGATGCAGCTGTAGACACTTCCTGCACATGTGTCCGCCCTGGACACCTAAAGTGTCCCTACTTCCAACATAGCACAGGAGGAACACTCCACGTTGCCGAGCTGCCCTGCCATGTCCTACCCTTAATTTACTCCCTTTTAATTAAAGAATATTAAATACACTAGGGACCGTACTTCACTTTAAACACTACTTACTCCAAACTACAGACCTAACTTAATTACTTTAATGACTAGAATGTAGAAATACTGTAGAAATAGTCACCGCTGGTTTTCTGTCCCCTCTTGTGCAGCTTTTTAGCTCCTGCTCTCCTGCAAGCTGACAAACATGGAAAAAGAAAGGAATACCTTCCTGCCCGAACTCCCTCACTCACCAAACTCGCAGCTTAACACTCTGTGCCGATCTGCACTCTGTGACAAACTGCACTCTAGCCTCCCCTATTTATATTGCTGAGATTTAAATAAGTGAGCTCTCTGGCAGTTACAGAACCAGATTATGATGCGGAGATGCCGGTGTTGGACTGGGGTGGACAAAAATGAGAAGTCGCACAACACCAGGTTATAGTCCAACAGTTTTATTTGAAATTACGAGCTTTCGGAGCTCTGCTCCTTCTTCAGGTACAGTGAGGGAATATAAATCGATTACACAGATTATATAGACAGATAACAATGTGTCTGCAGAGATACAATCCGTCAGGGAGGCATTACATCAAAGACACATCAGAGTACAGCTAAGACAATGAGGTGGGTCACAGGGCAACAATCGCCAGGCAGGATTGTTACCTCCCAGTCGGGGAACACTTCAGCAGTCAAGGACATTCAGCCTCGGATCTGCGGGTTATCGTTCTCCAAGGCGGCCTTCGAGACACACGACAACGCAAAATCATCGAGCAGAAACTGATAGCCAAGTTACGCACCCATGAGGCCGGCCTCAACCGGGATCTCGGGTTCATGTCACGCTACAGAACGTGACTCGACATCGTTGTCTGGTTTCCCAGTTTTAAAAAAAATGATAAAAGCCTAACTGCAGACTGCAGCATTTGACACGTTGGACCCCCTGTGACCCACCTCATTGTCTTAGCTGTACTCTGCTGTGTCTTTGATGTAATGCCTCCCTGACGGATTGTATCTCTGCAGACACATTGTTCTCTGTCTATATATACTTTGTAATCGATTTATATTCCCTCATTGTACCTGAAGAAGGAGCAGAGCTCCGAAAGCTCGTAATTTACAATAAAACTGTTGGACTATAACCTGGTGTTGTGCGACTTCTCATTTTAGAACCAGATTAGACCACTTAATTAATTAATTACTCTCACCTGTAGAACGAAGTGCATTCTCTTATCTACACTGGGGTCTTCACACACACCCTGCTGTGATTCATAGCCTGACTGTGTCTCTCTCTCGTGTGTTTTCAAGCCAGCAATATTAAATAATTCTGCATAATGTCAATTAGCTATTTATATTTAATAATCTATGCATTCTTACGCTTAAACATTCCATGTTCTAATGACCCCGTGTGTGAAATAAACCTTCTGACTCCACCTTCAATCTTGTATTTACTGCGTCCTAATGACGTGATTGGCAAACTCTGAGCAACATGTATTTAGTATTGAAATTCCCAGATCCATTCATTAATATTAATCTAATTTCTTACTTTTATTGTTATATCGATATAAAGGCTCAGATTTACCATTGGGTATTACTCAGCATGTGTCAGTGTTTCATCGTGCTCACCCTATCCCATACTGAATCATTCTCCCCATCCTGTCCCTTTCTCCGCATCCTGTCCCAAGCTCCCCATCCTGTACCATTCTTCCGAGCCTGTCCCATTCTCCTTATCCAGTCCCATTTCCCACATCCTGCCCCATTCTCCTCATCCTATCACATTCTCACCATTCTGCCCCATTCTCCCAATCCTGCCTCTTTCCCCCATCCTGCCCCATTTCCCCTAACCTATCCCATTCTCCTCATCATGTCCACTACTCCCCATTCTGCCCCATTGTCCCCATCGTGCCCCATTCTCCCCATCCTGTCCCATTCTCCTCATCCTGTCCCATCTCCCCATCCTGCCCCATTCTCCCCATTCTGTCCCATTCTCACCATCCTGCCCCCTCTCCCAATCCTGCCTCTTTCCCTCCATGCTGCCCCATTTCCCCTAACCTGTCCCATTCTCCTCATCATCTCCACTACTCCCCATTCTGCCCCATTGTCCCCATCGTGCCCCATTCTCCCCATCCTGTCCCATTCACCTCATCCTGTCCCATCTCCCCATCCTGCCCCATTCTCCCCATCCTGTCCCATTCTCCCCATCCTGTCCCATTCTCCCGATTCTGTCGCATTCTCCCCATACTGTACCATTCGCCCCATCCTGTCCCATTCTCCAGATCCTGCCCCATTGTCCCGATCCTGTCCCATTCTCCTCATCCTGCACCATTCTCCTAATCCTGTCCCATTCACCCCATCCTGCCCCATTCTCCAGATCCTGCCCCATTCTCCCGATCCTGTCGCATTCACCCCATCCTGCACCATTCTCCTTATCCTTTCCCATTCTCCTCATCCAGCCCCATTCTCTCCATCCTACCCCATTCTCCTCATCCTATCCCATTCTCCATATCCTGTCCCATCTCCACATCCTGCCCCATTCATCTCATCCTGTCCCATTATCCACATCATGCCACAACCTGTTCCACTCTGGCCACATGTCCTTTCTGTTCCCTCCTTTAACACTTGATGCACAATTATCATCATCTTAAACTGATCCCCATTTGCAATCATTAGTTTCTACTTCACAGATCGAGTATTTCTTCCTTCAACAACGCTCTCTATGTCCTGTTACTAATCGAGTTCTCAATTCATTGCGACATATTATTATCTATCCCATTAACCTTGCTTCCTGATTTTCTGCATTTTTCTCTTTCCTTTCCAGCGAATTTACTGACGATCGTCATTCTCTCCCGAGCAAACTGCGGTCTTTCTAAAGGGGTCACTATCTACCCATTGGGCATGACCACAGCTGACCTCCTTGTGATCATTTCTAATGTAATGGTCGGTTATATTCTTTTTTACTATTTCCCAATTTCATTCCTGAACTACACAGCCGTGCGTCGCTTGAATGAAGTTATCAACTATGTGTCCATTGACTGCTCTGTCTGGTTCACCGTCACTTTCACCTTTGATCGATTTGTGGCCATTTGTTGGCAGAAGCTGAAACCTAAATATTGCACCGAGAAAACGGCGGCGGTGCTTACATGCACCATGTGCGTTGTGCTCAGTTTAAAAAACCTCCCCTTGTACTTTGCCCTTGAGCCAGCCTCTATAATTGATGACATAGAGTGGGGTGCCGACATCAAACCCAGCTACCAGGAGCTACCTGGCTGGCTGGCGTTTGACTGGCTCGACACAATCCTATGCCCATTGCTGCCGTATCTTCTGATTTTATTCTTCAATGCTCTGACCATAAGGCATGTTTTGAAGGCCAATGGAATCCGTAGGCGACTTCGGGGTCACCGCACGAGTGGCAATGACAGCGATCTGGAGACCCAGAGCCGAAAAAAATCCATCATTTTACTCTTCGCCATTTCTGGTACTTTCATCGTGTTGTGGATGCCTTATGTTATGTTTTTCCTAGTTTCCCGGATCACATTGAACCATTACATACCAAATGATTACACAGACCCTTTCCTTATCGCTGAATACACCGGAGATATGTTTCAACTGCTCAGCTCCTGTACAAACACGTGTATTTATGCGCTGGCTCAGACTAAATTCAGAAAAGAGTTACGTAATGCGGTAAAATATCCATTTACTCTAATTGTTAAGTTGATCAAATAAGAAACGACACTTTCTGATGTCAGTGTTGAAATGGACTTCCAGGGTGTCGCATCACTCCTGCACTATTCTCTCAATTGGAGCCCAATAAATGATGAGGCGCCAGCCCCTGTGAGTGGCATTGGATCATAGAGTCATAACGGCACAGAAGGAGGCCATTCGGCCCATCGAGTCCGTGCCGGCTCTCTGTAAAGCAATCCAGTCAGTCCCATTCCCTCGCTCTATCCCCGTAGCACTGCAAGTTTATTTCCCTCATGTGCCGATCCAATCTGCCCTTGCAAAGAGTGAGTGTCTCCGCTTCCACCACTTCCATGAGCAGCGAGTTCCAGGTCCTCACCACTCGCTGCGTAAATATGTTATTCCTCTCATTCCCCCCTCTATCTCATGCACAAAATCTTAAATCTGTGTCCCCTAGCCCTTGTACCATCAACCATTCGGAACAGCCTTTCCACGTCTAGCTTATCCAAATCCGTCATAATCTTGTACACCTCCATCAAATCAACCCAAAACGTCCTTTGCTCTAAAGAAAATAACTCCAGCTGCTTCAACCTGTCCTTGTAGCTAAGATCCCCCATCCCCGGAACTAATCTGGTGAATCTCCTCTGCACCCTCTCAAGACCCTTCACATCCTTCCTAACGTTTGGTGACCAGAACTGGACGCAATACTCCAGTTGTAGCCTAACCAGCGTTTTATAAATGTTCAGCATAACTTCTGTAATTTTGTACTCAATGCCCCTATTTATGAAGTCCAAGATCCCATATGCTTTGTTAACAACACTCTCATTATGTCCTGCCACCTTCACGGATCTATGCACCTTAAATCCCAGGTCCATCCGGCGCTGCACACTGTTTAAAACTGTGCCATTAACTGCATATTGCCTCTTCCTGCTCCTTCTGCCAAAACGCATCACCTCACTCTTCTCTGTATTAAATTCCATCTGCCACTTGTCTGTCCATTCTGCAAGACTTTCCATGTCCTATTGCAGTCGCTTGGTATCATCCTCACTGTTTACCACATATTTGGTGTTATCGACACATTGAGGAATTTTGCTTTGTATTGCAATATCCAGGTCATTTAAATATATCAAGAAAAGCAGTGGCCCCAGCACTGACCCCTGGGGAACACCACTGTATACCAACCTCCATTCTGAAAAGCAGCCATTTAATACAACTCGCTGTTTTCTGACATTAAGCCAATTCCTTATACAATATGCCACTGATACTCCGATTCCATGAACCTCAATTTTGTTAACCAGCCTTCTATGTGGTACTTTATTAAACGCCTTCCTTACACCCATGTAGACAACATCCATTGCATTCTCTTCATCGGTCTTCTCTGTTACTACATCAAAAAATACAATTAGATTTGTCGAACACTATCTGCCTTTTACAAATCCATGTTGGCTCTCCTTAATTAGCTTAAACCTCTCCAAGTGACCGTTAATTTCTTCCTTGATTATTGTTTCTAAAACATTACCCACCACTGATGCTAAACTGACCGGCCTGTAGTTACTCGGATTGTCCTTACACCATTTCTTGAAAAATGGTGTCAAATTTGATACTTTGCAATCCTCATGCACCTCCCCCGCATCTCATAGAATCCTAGAATCACAGAAAGTTACAGCACGGAAGGAGGCCATTTCGACCCATCGTGTCCGCTCCGGCCAACAAAGAGCCATCCAGACTAATCCCACTTCCCAGCTCTTGGTCCGTTGCCCTTCAGGTTACAGCATCCCAAGTGCACATCCATGTACTTTTTAAATGTTGTTAGGGTTCCTGTCTATATACCCTTTCAGGCAGAAAGTTCCAGACCCCCACAACCCTCTGGGTGAAGAAATTTCCCCTCAAGTCCTCTCTAAAGATTCCACCAATTACTTTAAATCTGTGCCCCCTGTCTTTTGACCACTCTGCTAAGGGAAATAGGTCCTTTCTATACAATTTATCGAGGCCCCTCATCATTTTATACACCTCAATAAAGTCTCCCCTCAGCCTCCTCTGTTCCAATGAAAACAGACCCAGCCTATCCAGTCTTTCCTCATAGCTAAGATTCTCTACTCCCGGCAACATCCTTGTAAATCTCCTCTGTACCCTCTCTACTGCAATCACATATTTCCTGTAATGTCGTGACCAGAACTGCACGCAGTACTCTAGCTGAGGCCTAAATAGTGCTTCACACAGTTGAAGCATAACCCCGTGTGCTCTTGTATTATCTGCCACGGATAATAAAGGCTAGCACTCCGTATGCCTTCTTAACATCCTTAACTACCTGGCCTGCTACCTTCAGGGCAGGTACAGCATGGGTTAGGTACAGAGTAAAGCTCCCCCTACACTGTCCCATCATATACTGCCAGGGCATGTATAGCACTGGTTAGATACAGAGTAAAGCTCCCTCTACACTGTCTCATCGAATACTCCCAGGGAAGGTACAGCATGGGTTAGATACAGAGTAAAGCTCCCTCTACACTGTCCCATCAAACACTCCCAGGGCATGATGTGGAGATGCCGGTGTTGGACTAGGGTGGACAAAAGTGAGAAGTCGCACAACACCAGGTTATAGTCCAACTGTTGTATTTGAAATCACAAGCTTTCGGAGCTGCTGCCCCTTCGTCAGGTGAAGTGAAGGAATACGAATCGGCAAAGCATATATAAACAGAGAACAATGCCTCTGTACCGTACAATCTCAGACGGCTACAGTTAATCTATCTGACTGCCTTTCATCACACCTCGGCAGAAAAATAATCACGTCAGCCAGGAAGGCACCACATCAAAGACATAGCAAGATACAACTGAGACAATGAGGTGGGGTCACAGGGGGTCTAATGTGTCAAATGCAGTCTGTATGCAGTTTTCCATATGTCTTTCATGTGGTGCCTTCCTGGCTGACTTGATTGTTTCTCTGCCGAGGTGTGATGAAAGGCAGTCAGATAGATTAACTGTAGTCGTCTGAGATTGTACGCTACACAGGCATTGTTCTCTGTCTATATATGCTTTGCCGATTCGTATTCCTTCACTTCACCTGACGAAGGGGCAGCAGCTCCGAAAGCTTGTGATTTCAAATAAAACTGTTGGACTATAACCTGGTGTTGTGCGACTTCTCAATCCCAGGGCAGATACAGCACGGGTCAGATACAGAGTAAAGCTCCACCTATACTGCCCCATCAAACACTCCCAGGGCAGGTACAGCACGGGTTAGATACAGTGTGAAGCTCCTTCTACACTCTCCCATCAAAAATCAGCTGGGTGCCCGCTTTCTGTCCCAGACTGTAAGTGGCGCTGCTGAGTGCCCGCGATCTGTCCTAGACTGTAAGTGGGGCTTCTGTGTCCATGCTGTCTGTCTATGCCGAGTAAGTGAGGCAGCTGGGTTCATGCTTTTCCTGCTAGCTCTTTAAGTGGGACTGCTGGCTCCATACATTCTATGTAGACTGTAAGTGAGGCTGCCGGGTTCATGCTTTCCGTCCTATCCCTCTAGAATTGACAACTTGAGCAACTCCGCTGAGATCAGCTAGTTCAACACAGAGCGGGAATGAAACACGGGATCTTTCTGATCTGTGTGACTGGGTACCCTGTTTACCCAGTGAAACATAATTAATAAATTTGAAAGAAACATCATGCCGTTCAAATCACGTGCAGCTTTGGCTCTTTGTTTTGTGGAACTTACTCAGTTTCACACTTGGTTTTCTCTGGAGTGTGACGCCTCAACTTTAATCTCTGTGTTCACAAAGGCTATCCTGATTGCTGGTGATCTAAATGCTGACAAAAACTATGTTTCATAGAAAGAGATAGAATCCCTTGAAAGTCATTTCAATAACTTTGTATTAACTTCCTGTGGGCTGAACACATATTCAACTCCAACCGACAAGTGCTATGACAATTGTTATTGAGACAAACAGGCCGCCAATGTGAGACTTAAAATACTCTGGACAGAAACGGGCGAAAGCGGGACAGGCGCCGGTTTTCCATTGAAGGATATGGAAATGGAAATCAGGCGGATGATAATAAGGGCGGCCGATTCGCTCCACTTTCCTTAGTGTCCCACATTAAAAGTGGAAATTCACCCATCACTTTTATTTCGAAAAGGGGATTAGATTTAAAATATGATTTTGCTAACATCCTACCTGTTGGGTGTTTCGCTAACCTGTACATTGGTCTTGCTCCGCAGCCCGTTTTGCACTCCACCCAATATCGGACTTGGTGGACGCTGGGCTGTCAATTTACATCGCCGTTTCGCGCTCTCTGGGAGAGCGATTTTACATCGTTTGTCTGCAGAGATCTGGTTCAAATCTAATCTATGGTGCTCTCTCAGTATTTCAGACACCTGAACTTGGTCTTGGGGACAGTGTAAAACGCAGCCAAACCTCAGGCCCTTTTAAACTGGCCCCATGTTCTTTTCCATTGAAGTCATACCGGCCATTTTGCACTGAGCCAAAGAACACTTTCACTCCTTATGCTTCCCCCATTGTGCCTGGAATTGTTGGACAGTTCAGAGGAGGCAGAGGTCATGATTGATGTACTGAATGATTACGTTGCATTTATCTTCACAAAAGAAGAGGATGAAGTTAATGTTGAAGTAGAGGAAGGTGTGTAGTGGGGTGCCACAAGGATCAGGCCACAATTGTTTACAATCTATATTAATGACTTAGATGCAGGGACCTAGTGCAACGTATCCAAGTTTGCTGACGATACAAAGCTAGGTGGGAAAGTAAGCTGTGAGGCGGACGCCTGCAAGGGGATATAGACAGGATAAGTGAGTGAGCAATACGGTGGCAGAAGGTGTATACTGTGGGGAAATGTGAGGTCATTCACTTTGGTAGGAAGAATAGAAAAGCAGAATATTTTTTTAAATGGCGAAAAGCTATTAAATGTTGGTGTTCAGAGAGATTTAGGTGCCCTCGTACAGGAAACACAGAGATTCAGCATGCAGGTACAGCAAACAGATACAAAGGCAAATGGCACGTTAGCCTTTATTGCGAGAGGGTTGGAGTAGAAGAGTAAGGAAGTCTTGCTACAATTGTACAGGGCCTTGGTGAGACCACACCTGGAGTACTGCGGACAGTTTTGGTCTCCTTATCTAAGAAAATATATACTTGCCTTGGAGGTGGTGCAACGAAGCTTCACTAGATTGATTCCTGTGATGAGAGGTTTATGCTATGATGAGAGATTGTGCAGAATGGGCCGATACTCTCTGGAGTTTAGAAGAATAGGAGTTGATCTCATTGAAACATATAAGATTCTGAGAGGGATTGACAGGGTAAATGCTGAGAGTTTGCTTCCCCTGTCTGGAAAGTCTATAACTAGGGCTCATAGTTTCATTCATTAAACAATTAAACAATAGACATACCACCCGAATCCTCTTCACTATATCCGATGCACTACAAGAACTGAGAAAGCAGAGCCGACAGCTAGACCAAGAGCGAGGAACAAGGACATCACAACTCCAGTAGGCTCGGATAATTGTTATGGCACAATCATTGGTCAGTAAATCATAGTCAGAGTAGCCAAGTTCGTTCTTTTAAGAGGGAGATAAGAAAGAAGGAGAGGTGATCTCATTGAAACATACACGATTCTGAAGGGGGTTGACAGGCTAGATGCTGAGAGGTTGTTTCCCCTGCCTGGCGTGTGTAGAATTAGGGGGCATAGACTCAGGATAAGGGGTCGGCCATTTAAGACTGAGATAACGAGGAATTTCTTCACTCAGAGGGTGGTGAATTTTTGGAATTCTCTGCCCCAGAGGGCTGTGAATGCTGAGTCTTTAAGTATATTCAAGACTGAGATAGATAGATTTTTGGACTCTAGGGGAATTAGGGGATATGGAGATCGGTCGGGAAATTGAAGTTGAGGTCGATGATCAGCCCCGATGTTATTAAATGGCGGAGCAGGCTCAAGGGGTCGTATGGCCCACTCCTGCTCCTAATTCTTAAGTGCTTATATTCCTAATTACAGGATAACATAAAAAAGGTAGAAAGCAGTTACTAAATAGGTTGGCATCACTCAAATTTAACAAATCTTCCGCTCCAGATGGGATGCATCCGTGGATGCTGAGGGAAGCTAGGGTGGAGATAACAAGCTGTGAGCAAAATTTTTCAGTACTCCACGGTGTCAGCAATGGTAGCAGTATTGCCTCAGAATCAGAAGGTTGTGGGTTCAAGTCCCACTACAGAGATTTGAGTCCATATTGCAGGCTAACATTCCATGCAGTTATTCATGTCTTGAATTCAAAAACAGGGACGTCATCCTAAACCTTTACAAATCACTGGTTAAGCTTCAGCTGGAGAATTGTGTACTATTCTGGGCAACAAACTTTAGGAAAGGTGTCAAGGCTCTGGAGCGGGTGCAGAAACGGTTTCCCAGGATAATACCAGGAATGCAGGATTCATTTATGTGGAGAGATTGAAGAAGCTGAGATTGTTCTCCTTAGCGCAGAGCAGGTTAAGGAGCGATTTAATAGAGGCCTTCACAATTATTAGGGGCTTTGATAGAGCAAGTAGGGAGAAACTGTTTCCTCGGGCATGTAAACAAAGGTCATAGATTTAAAATAATTGGCAAAAGAACTCGAGTAGAAATGAGGATTTTTCACACAGGTTGTTAAGATCTGGAAGGCACTACCTGAAAGTGGGGTAGAATCAGATTCCAATAGTACTTGCAAAAGGCAATTGGACAGGTACTGGAAGATAACTCATTTGCAGGGTTATGAACGAAAGCCGGGGTGTGGGACTGAATTGTACAACTTTTGCAAAGAGCTGGGACAGGCGCATTGAGCCGAATTACCTCCTTCTGTGCAGTAGGATTTTAGAATTCGAGGAGGCCAGCTTTCAGTGCGTAAGGCAATGTCCACCACCTTTGAGATCCAAATCCAAAGCTGTCCCTGGATATAATAGAGGGCAGAGACGATTAGACATTATCCTTCAAGTTTAAAACGCAGTTTACAATCCACCACACGGTTGATTATGAGTTGCAGTATTTGTTGCTGTCCTTTTACATCTGGGACACCTGTTAACATCCAGCCCAATCGAACACCAGGTGTCATTGAGCAATCGATGCTGCCGTTTATCCTTTGTTGATTTCCCGTCCTCTTGAATAGCCCCAGACCTTGCTTAGCATGGATCACTCTATGTGAAGCATTATTTGATTATATAAGGGCAACACGTGTCCATTTCTCAGTTTGTACTTGTGCAGTCCTTGTACTGTAGTCTCTGTTATACTTCAGCTCAAGATTGACCTTTTCTATTCATCTTAGAACCTTGGATACATGTACAATTTCTCAGTATTGTTCCTCATTTCACAGGATAGATCCAGGGTTACTTTCTAACTTCTCCTTGTTACCCATTTCTTTGGGCTGGATTTTGAATGACCCATGGAGTCGGGTTTGGAGGCGTGTGGGGGGTTAAATTTGCGGGGTCGGGGTTTCCGCCCCCATCCCGACTCCATTGCGCCTCCTCGCAATTTTGACAGAATCAGTCGCGGGGTTCCCGATTCCGGCCCGCCTCCAAGAGGCGGGAGAAGCCATTAAATCCCTTAACAAGCTCTAAATTGGCTCTGTAATGCGATTTTGAAACGCTGTAGCTAGTTTAACCCTCTTCTGACGTGAAGCACCCCTGGTGTGAAACACTCCAGTGAAACCTGGCGGGAGCACAAATGGATAGCTGACTATCGGCTGCAATTCCACTATTACAACGGAGATGTGATGAAGGTGGTAGTGGTACTAGTAGTATTAGGTCTGAACATTGCCTCTGCATAGAATGTCTTAAAGAGACTGCCTGGGAGGACTTACTTGGCCAAAAACCTCTCTCTCTCTCTCTCTCTCTCGCTCTCTCTCTCTCACTCTCTCTGTCCTCCCCCCCCCCACTTGTTGTATCCAGGTCCACTCACATCATAAGCCAGGCATCTTCTCTGTCACCAACAGTCTCTGAGACTATGCAGTCA
The DNA here is from genome assembly GCA_030390025.1 of Squalus acanthias. Classification (NCBI taxonomy): domain Eukaryota; kingdom Metazoa; phylum Chordata; class Chondrichthyes; order Squaliformes; family Squalidae; genus Squalus; species Squalus acanthias. The sequence continues at coordinate 342,191 of JASTWF010000447.1, forward strand.
GTAATGATGACATCATCAGAGGCGACTTTCAGACTGAAAACACTAATTAGTTCCTGGGTTCCCACATGCTCCAACTCAATTGCCCAATTATGTGAAAATTGCATCAGGCACACACATTAATCTGGAGTCGGGGGGGAAACACGAAATGCGGATTACACGACCCCAACCCGACCCCAAGACAAAATCCAACCCTTTGACTCTACCCTAGGAAGCAATTTTAACCTAACCAATCCGTCGGGAAACTGACGGAATCAGATAAAACGCTGCTGTTTTTGGGTGGGTTGTAAAGCCGGCGATTCACACATTCCCGTGAGTTCCCCGCCCAGCGAGTTTGGTGAAAGTTAACCAGTCCTGGACTCGATTTCACACCACAGGCAAGAACGCAGAAAACTGAGCAGTGTGCCGGACATAGGGTTGGAGGAGTGGGGCGGCAGCTGGCAGGGTCGGCTGAAGTTAATGACAGGGACTCATTAGCATGCCGCTTGCCGACTTTCCAACCAAAGCAGTCGGCAGGAAGTGACTGCCCGGCCGTTAAAATCGCGCGCCAGGAGGGCCCCGCAGGACTGGTGTCTAGCACAAGGAAGCCCCGTCAGGGGAGGGGAATTATAAGCCATGGGTAACCGAGGCCAAAGGTTTATTTGTGTGCCCCTGCGGATCACTCCTGTTCCTCTTGGCTCACAAAGAAAAAAATATAAAACCTTACTTGGGTGGACCTCGTTTGGCCATGGCTGCTGTATCTGGCAGAGAAGACTCCACTCAGGCCTTAAGTTATAATGTTAAATAGGGCCCACATAATGCCATCGGAACCCCAGCTGCGTATTTAACAAGGACCCCTATGGCTTAGCGTAGGTGTCATGACGTCTATAATTTACAATTGCGGTTGGTCAGATCGGGGAAGGGATGGAATTGGATAAGTCACACACTCCATTTTAGCATACCCTTCCGCTTGGTTTCCACCAGGTGTGGTGGAGTTAAAATCGAGCCACTAGATTTTGTTCATGCTTCACCGTTCAGCTGAAATCCATTCAGTTCCCGGAGTGTTCCAGCAGAATTTGATATCATTAATTATTGCAGTATTACTCTTCTACGAACAGGGAGATAGAGAGTGCAGGCCATGCCAACATCCAGTATATGCAACGTGAGGCATTTAGCCGTTACAATCAGCTGTCAGAGCAGTGGGAGGCATTCAAGAGGAGATAGTGAGGGATCACAGCAAATATGTTCCCACAAAGGAAAGGTGGTTTCCCAAATCTAGAGCACCCTGGATATCAAGGGGTATACAGGGTAGGATATGGAAACAAAGGAAAGCTTGTGTCAGACACCGAGTGCGAAATACGGCAGGAAGCCCAGAGGATCATAGAAATTGCAGGGATGAAATTAAAAAGGAAATTAGGAAAGCAAAGAGAGGGCATGAACAATATTGGGAAGTCGCACAACACCAGGTTATAGTCCAACAGTTTTACTTGAAATCACAAGCTTTCGGAGCGCTGACCCTTCGTTAGCAGCGCTCCGAAAGCTTGTGATTTCAAAAAAAACTGTTGGACTATAACCTGGTGTTGTGCGACTTCTCACATTTGTCGACCCCAATCCAACACCGGCATCTCCACATCATGAAAAATATTGCCATGTAAAATCAAGGAAAACCCAAAGATATTTTATAAATACATAAAGCGCAAGATAATAACTAAGGAAAGAGTAGGGCCTATTAGAGATCAAAAAGGTAATCTGCATGTGGAGGTGGAAGACATGGGTATGGTTCTTAATGGATACATTGCGTCTGACTTCACAGAAAAGAGAGACGATGCCGACATTGTAGTTAAGGAGGAGGAGTGTGAAATATTAGATGGGATAAACATAGAGAGAGAGGAAGTATTATGGGGCTTAGCATCTTTGATAGTAGATAAGTCGCCAGGCCCGGATGAAATGTATCCCAGGCAGTTAAGAGAGACAAGGGAAGTAACAGCGGAGGCTCGGACCATCAATTTCCAATCCTCACTGGCTACAGGGGTGGTGCCAGAGGACTGGAGGACAGCTAAAGAGGTACTACTTTTTAAAACGGGAGAAAGGGATAGATCGAGTAATTACAGGCTAGTCAGCCTAATATGGGTGGCGGCAAAATCATTGGAAAACATTCTGAGGGGCAGTATAAATCTTCATTTAGAAAGACATGGAATAATCAAGGACAGTCAGCATGGATTTGTTACGGGAAGGACATGTCTGACTAACTTATTGATTTTTTTGTGGCGGTAACGAGGAGGGTCGATGAGGGTAGTGTATTTGATGTAGTCTACATGGATTTCAGCAAGGCCTTTGACAAGCTCACACATGGCAGTTTGGTCCAAAAAATAAAAGCCCATGGGATCAAAGGGAAAGTAGCAAGTTGGATCCCACGTTGCTCAGTGGCGAGACGGTGTGACAGCACCTCAGGCAGGAAAGGGGTCCCAGGTGAAGTGCTGGAGGGGACTCAGCCTTTGCCATTATCCAACAGGTAGGAGGTTGTTGATGCCTGTGTGGATGAGGGAAAAGCCTGCAAGATGGATGAGCAAGCTGACCATGGCACCATGGTGCAGGAGGCCATTCAAGTTTGGGGAGTTAAGGGGAATATAGTTGTGGTAGGGGAAAGTATAGTAACGGGGATAGACACTTTTCTCTGCAGGCGCGACCGAGAGATAAGAAGGTTGTGTCGCTTGCCCGGTGCCAGGGTTAAAGACAGCTCCTCGGGGCTGGAGAAGAATTTGGAGTGGGAGGGGGAGGATCAGTTGTGGTGGTCCACATAGGAAATGTTGAAAGATTGGGAAATGTTGGTGTTCAGAGGGACCTGGGTGTCCTTGTACACGAATCGCTGAAAGTTAACATGCAGGTACAGCAATCAATTAGGAAAGCAAATGGTATGACGGCATTTATTACAAGAGGATTTGGTATAAGAGTAAAGGCGTCTTACTGCAATTATATAGGGCCCTGATGAGACCACACCTGGAGTATTGTGTACAGTTTTGGTCTCGTTACCTAAGGAAGGATATACTTGCCATAGCGGGAGTGCATCGAAGATTCACCGGACTGGTTCCAGGGATGGGGCGACTGTTCTAGGAGGACAGATTGAGTAGACTAGGCTGATATTCTCTACAGTTGGGAGGAATGTGAGCTGATCTCATTGAAGCAAACAACACTCTCACGGGGCTTGACAGGGTAGATGCAGGGAGGATGTTTCCCCTGGCAGGGGAGTCAAGAACCCGGGGTCACAGTCTCAGAATAAGGAGTCGGTCATTTAGGACTGAGATGAGGAGACATTTCTTCACTCAGAGGGTAACGAATCTTTGGAATTCTCTGCCCCAGAGGGCTGTGGAGGCTCAGTCGTTGAGTATATTCAAGACAGAGATCGATAGACTTTTGAATATTAAGGGAATCAGGGGATATGGGGATATTTCATGAAAGTGAGATGAGGGAGAAGATCAAACATGACCTAATTGAATGGCGGAGCAATTTCGAAGGGCCAAATGGCCTACTGCTGCTCCTATTTCTTATGTTCTTTTCTCTCCCTATCTCCCACCATATGTCCCTCTTTGTCCTCCTCCCGTCTGTTTCCATCAGTCTCTCACCTCCTGTCATTCTACCCCGCTCTGTCTCAATCTCCTCCTCCTGTCTGTTTCCATCAGTCTCTCACCCCCTGTCATTCTACCCCCGCTCTGTCTCCCTCTCCTCCTCCCGTCTGTTTCCATCAGTATCTCACCCCTTGTCATTCTACTCCCGCTCTGTCTCCCTCACCTCCTCCCGTCTGTTTCCATCAGTCTCTCACCCCTGTCATTCAACCCCCGGTCTGTCTCCCTCTCCCCCTCCCGTCTGTTTCCATCAGTCTCTCACCCTCTGTCATTCTACTCCCGCTCTGTCTCCCTCTCCTCCTCCCGTCTGTTTCCATCAGTCTCTCAGCCCTGTCATTCTACCCCCGGTCTGTCTCCCTATCCGCCTCCCGTCTGTTTCCATCAGTCTCTCACCCCTGTAGTTCTACTCCCGGTCTGTCTCCCTCTCCCCCTCCCGTCTGTTTCTATCAGTCTCTCACCCTCTGGCATTCTACCCCCGCTCTGTCTCCCTCTCCTCCACCCGTATGTCTCTGTTGAACGCCTCCCACGCCTGTCTTCCTCATCTGACTCTCCGCTGGTCTGTCTCTCCTTCTGGCCCGCACTGTCTGTCTCTCCTGACTGTCTCTCCCGTCTGTCTCCAGCATTTGTCTCCCCCAGTCTGGTCCCTACCCACCTGTCGAACTAACTCTCTCTGTCTCAAACCCGTCTGTCCTTTTGTGTCTCCCTGTATGCCTCCTCACGTCTGTCCAACATATCTGTCTCTCTCTTTGTAACCCGCCATCTGTCTCCCCCAGGATGTCTCATCCGTCTCCGGCCCGGTCGGTCTGTCTCCCCCCATTGTCTGTCGCTCTCTGTCTCTGTCTCCCTGTTGGTCTGTCTCTCTCTCTGTCTCGCAATGCATTTCTCTCTCTCTCTGTTCCCCATTTGCACTCTCTCTCTATCTCCCAACTTATGTCTCTCTCTCTCTGTACCCGTGTTGGTCTCTCCCGCTCTGTCTCCCCCGGACTGTCTCCACCCTGCCTCTCCCTCTCACTCTCTCTTAATCTTCTCACCTGGCCACCCCGTCTAACACCACCCGTCTGTTTTCCTTGTCTGGCTCTCTGTCTCTGTCTAGCTACATCTGTTTTCCCCCGTCTATTGCTCTCTCCCTTTGCCTCCCCGTCTGCATTAAGTCTGTCTCCCCATGTCAGTCACCCCTCCTGTCTGTCTCCCAGTCTGTCTCCCCCGCTCTGTAGCCCCACTCTGTCTGCCCCGGCGTTGTCCCCCAAGTTGCTCTCTGTCACCCCCTCGCCTGTCTGCCCCGACTGTGTCACACCGTCTTTCACTCCTCCCCCCACCTTCCTCACCGTCTGTCTCCCCCGCTCTGTATTCCCCACTCTGTCTCCCCCGGCTGTCTCCACCGTCTGTCCGCATTTTTCTCTCAATGTCCACCATCTTTCTCCCGCGACAATTTGGAGCTGGGCTGGGATGCGCTCAAACGCCGCTCTGTAGCTCCCACGGTAACTGGGCCTCCGGACGTTCGCCTCCCGCCGCCACTCCCTGGCTTAGATTCTGTGAAAGGGGAAACCTAAATGGCGGCAACCCGAGGCGGGAAAGGACCTGAGTGAGCGCAGCCATTTTTGTGAGAGGCGCCAGAACCGCCATCTTTCTGCGGGTCATAAGTGCCGCCATCTTTCTGAGGTGCGTTAATTCCGTCATCTTTGTGCGGTGCGGCAGAGCCGCCATCTTTTTGCTGAAGACAGAGCCGCCATCTTTATGCTGGGCGGGGGGATGGACGGGGTGGGCGCTACTTTTTTCATTGAGCGCTTCCGCCCTCTTTTGCTCGGGCACGGCGGCCGCCATCTTAGTGAGGGCGGGAGTTGCGCTGCGTCAGACGGTTCGGTAGGGGCAGCCATCTTTGTCCAGGGCACCTTGCCTTAACACAGGTGCCTGACAGGAAGCCCAGTGTAGATAGTGTGTGAGTGAGTGTGTGAATGTCCCCGATCACCGGCCCCGCAGAAGGCCCGGGGGAGACCGGCTTGCCACAATATCAGGCCCAGAGAGCCCAGTGCAGACAGTGTGTGAGTGAGTGTGTGAATGTCCCCGATCACCGGCCCCGCGGCCCGGCCCGGGGGAAAGCGGCTCACCACAATATCAGACCTATTGAGCCCAGTGTAGACAGTGTGTGAGTGAGTGTGTGAATGTCCCCGATCAACGGCCCCACGGGCGGCCCGAGGGTGACCGGCTCACCAAAATATCAGGCCCATGGAGCCCAGTGTAGACAGTGTGAGAGTGCGTGTGTGAATGTCCCCGATCACCGGACGAGCGGGCGGCCCGGCCCGGGGGAGAGCGGCTCACCACAATATCAGGCCCAGGGAGCACCGTGCAGACAATGTGTGGGTGAGTGTGTGAATGTCCCCGATCACCGGCTTCGCGGCCCGGGGTAGAGCGGCTCACCACAATATCAGGCCGAGACAGCCCAGTGTCGACAGTGTGTGAGTGAGTGTGTGAATGTCCCCGATCACCGGCTTCGCGGCCCGGGGGAGAGCGGCTCACCACAATATCAGGCCCAGGGAGCCCAGTGTAGACAGTGTGTGAGTGAGTGTGTGAATGTCCCCGATCTCCGGCGCCGCGGGCGTCCCAGCCCTGGGGAGAGCGGCTCACCACAATATCAGGGCAAGGGACCTCTCAGGCTGCAAAGTTTCAGCTTCTTGTCATCGTTTAATGCATTTTACAATCTGAGTAAATGGATATTTTCCTAATTTCTTCAACTGCTCTCTGAACTTAGTCTGGGTCACGGCATAAATCCCTGTGTTTGTGCAGCAACTCAGCTGCTGCAACCCGTATCCCATTTCCAGTACATAATCAGATAGATTTACAGACACAGGCACCAAATATCTTATCCGCCACCATATACAATACACCATAAACACTGCCCATAACAGGATGAAATTTCCCGAGATAACAAGCAGTAAAATGATGGATTTCCTGCGGCTCTCCATCTCTGGGTCTCTGGGACTCTCCCCACTGCTGGGACCCCGGAGTCTCATGCGGGCTCTGCTGGCCACTAAAATGTGTCTGACGGTGACAGCATTGAGCAGCAGAATCAGAACAAATGGGATCCCCGGGGTGAGAATATAATGAAGGAGCTCGATTGCTGCCCAGACCCGTGATTCCTGAACATTGATTGTTACATAACAAAACCAAGCGCTGTTCAAAAGCCAATATTGATCTGTGAACATAAAATACCAGAAAATGTTTTTTAAACAGCTCAGCAAAGTCGCTGTTCCCAGAACCACAGCCGCCGTTTTCTCGGTGCAATAATTTGTTTTCAGCTTCTGGCGACAAATGGCCACAAATCGATCAAAGGTGAAAGTGACGGTGAACCAGACAGAACAGTCTGTGGCTGCATAAAGCAGGACGGCGTGGATATTACACACACGGATGGACAGCACGAAATCAAACTGTCTCCAGTAAACAATCGGAATCTGCCTTAATATCAGGTCCAGGATAACGACCAGTAGATCCGCCGCTGCCATGGCCACCAGGTAGCGAGTGACACATTTGGAGAGACCGCACTTTCCCCGAGACAGGATCACAATCGTCACTAAGTTCACTGTGGGAGAGGGAAATAAACAGGAAAATGATACATCATGCTTGGAGCAAAAGCAGCAGATTGATGGAATTCGGGATGAAATCTGCAACTCATTAGCGACATTCAAGAATATAATTTAATGCTATTACCTGTGGAGCTGAATGCAGGATTTATTGTAAGAATAATCGGGAATAGATTGTGGAATCAATAAATGAAATGGGAATAAATACAACATAAATGTAACAACTGTTTCATCAATGAGAGATTAAACGATAGATTGACCTTTAGCCCAGCAGACAAAAGCACCGCCCAAGGTACCAGGGGCAAAAAGGACCAGAACCTCTCAGCAATCCTTCGTGTCCCGGGATCAGTCAGCATTTGGAGCGGTGCATTTCGCTTCTGTGCCCCTGTGTTCGGGAGGGGGAAATGCCGCTTGGATTCCTGCTCCTGGTTAGAACATCCATTATCTTTTGAACTGACAATGAATGCAACAGCAAAATACAGAAACTGCAACCTTAGAATGCAATAATTACAGGCAATTGTATGAAAAATTTACGGATGTAATATGACAATGCGAAGATAATAAATACAAGTGCAATGCAGTTGTAAAAAAACTGGGCTGTCAGAAGTGTTTTGAAGATTGAGTTTTCCACATATTTGTTGAAATGCTCAAATCGTAGATCATTGAAAGGTAGATTTTCCAAATAACATTGCAAATAACATCAACAAAAAGGACACTGAATTAAAATAAATAGTAATCATTGACCAGCCAATGTCCCACTAAATACATTTATCAGGATCGAAATCGGATGACGTATCACACAGGCAATGCATTTGTAATGTATCTGAACAGAAATGGAAGAGATTTATCCTTGTATTTTTCATCTTTTGATTTCCAACTTGTGCAGAGAATATTAGGCGACAAAATATCAAAGGATTTTCTTATCCTCAGTACTTGAGTTCCAATCAGCTGTGATTGTTTATCTGAAGTACAGCAGGAGACAATAGAGAATCACTCTGGGTCTCACTTTGAGATCCACCGAAATGTGACAGGCGGGCAATGGATCCAAATGCAAATTCAAAACAATGATTAGAAATAAATGTATTGAAATCTGCCTGAATGAACATTTTGTGAGAATGTAGTTATCTTTGTAATGCTATTCCAGTCATCAGAATCAGTGCCAATGATGCAGAACTGCAGACTGTGGGAAAGGAGACATTGACTGCAACTGAATGATAAGCGGAAATTTCAGACATTGAAAGATGTGTTTGTGATCTGGCAGGATTTGTTCCTATGATTCTGTAAGTAACCATACTGAGCATTAGATGAAAACAACAGTAAAATATTGCGGATACTGGAAATCTGAAATGAAAACAGAAAATGCAGGAAATACTCAGCGGGTAGGGCAGCATTTGTGTAGATAAACAGAGTTAACGTTTCAGGTCGATGACCTTTGGCCATTAGGTGAAAAATCTCGCAAACCAAGACAGCATTTTTCTGATCTGATAAAAATGTTCAGTGTAGATAGCAGACTGTAATTCGTTAAATAAAGTGTCATGTCCAATAAATTTGCTTGAGTTGAATATAGAAACATTTGAATCTTGGTAACACCGTATCACCTTCAGAATCAACAGCTGACAGCAGCGCGGATGGGATTGGGAATGACAAAGAGAGAAACACAGTTAAACATGGTCTACATAATTAATAGCTGGAAAGTAAGATTTACCAGAACACCAACAGCAGCCAGGGCGAGGGGTTGGTGGAGTAAATGTCAAGAACAGTAATGCAGATAATCATGATTTACACAATTAATAGCTGGATAGTGAGACTTACCAGGGACACCAACAGTAGCCAGGATGTTCCAGTATGTTTATACAACAACCCATGCCTTAACAAAGATGCAACAACTTGAACCACAGAATGTCATCAATAACTGAATATCCCACGGTAAATAGCGAGACTAATATTACAGTGTAACATGATTTATAGAATTAATCACTGGACATAGTTCCTCACTAGGAACACCAACAGCAGCGAGGAGGGGATAGTAAATATTATGTATATCATAACATATTCCTATTATCCTAAACACATAACCCCAATTCATTCCTTCCCTTCTGTGAGTGGCTGGTGGTCTTTGTGCTGGGGGCAGCGTGCTGACTGTGTGAGGTGACACAATGAAGGGAGCTCCTTATTTACTGCAGAGGGAAATCCCCCGAGTGAAATCCCCGAGTGACATCATTAGGCTTCACTGTAACTGACATTAATTACAGTCATCGAATAAACAGACTCATTGAGCAATTGCAAACTACAACATAATGTAGCTCACCTTACTCTCCGCGTTAAAATTAAAAGTGAGCAAATGCGCAATATTTCACCCGCCCAGAAACGTAAGAATATAAGAATTAGGAGCAGGAGTAGAACATACGGCCCTTCGAGCCTGCTCCGCCAGTAAATAAGATCATGGGTGATCTTCGACCTCAAATCCACATTCCCACCCACCCCCTCCCCGATCGTCATAGCCCTTCATTCCTGTAGAGCCTAAAATTACCGAGGACAGGACAGAGAGAACTGAGTTTCCCTTCCTATGTTGATCTAAAGCTGAGAACAAAAGCAGAGACAGTGACAGAAAGAAGGAAGGAATAACGTCTTAGCGGTGGCTCAGTGGGTTGCAACCTGGCCTCTGAGTCAGAAGACGCTATGAAAAGGCAAGTATTTCTTCCCTTAAAAGATGGAATCATAGAATGGTTACAGAACACAAGGAGGTCATTCGGCCCGCCGAGTCCGTGCCGGCTCTCTGCAAGAGCACTTCAACTAGTCCCAGACCCCCGCCCTTTCCCCGTAGCCCTGCATTTATTTCTCCTTCAGCTACTCATCCATTTCCCTTTGAAAGCCACGATTGATTCTGCCTCCACCACCCGTTCAGGCAGTGCATTCCAGATCATAACCACTCGCTGCGCAAGAAAGATTTTCCTCATGCCACCTTTGGTTCTTCTGTCAATCAACTGAAATCTGTGTCCTATGATTCGCGACCTTTCCGCCAATGGGAACAGTTTATCTCTATTTACTCTGTCCAGGCCCCTTATGATTTTGAACACCTCTATAAAATCTCCTGTCCAGCTTCTCTGCTCTAAGGAGAACAACCCCAGCTTTTCCCAGTCTATCCACGTAACTGAAGTCCCTCATCCCTGGAACCATTCCTGTAAATCCTTTCAGCACCCTCTCTAAGGCCTTCACATTCTTCCTAAAGTGCGGTGCCCAGAATTGGACAAAGTACTCCAGTTGAGGCCGGTCCAGTGTTTTATACAGGTTCATCATAACTTCCTTGTTTATGTATTCTATGCGTCTATTTATGAAGCCCAGGATCCCGCAGGCTTTTTTAACCGCTTTGTCAACCTACCCTGCCACTTTCAACGATTTGTGCACATATACCCCCAGGTCTGTCTGTTCATGCACCCACTTTAGAATTGTGCTATATAGTTTAAATTGCCTCTCCTCATTCTTCCAATCAAAATGTATCACTTCACACTTTTCTGCGTTAAATGTAATCTGCTACGTGTCCGCCCATTCCATCAGCCTATCTATGTCCTCTTCAAGTCTATCACTATATGCCTCACTGTTCACTATACTTCCAAGTGTTGTATCATCTGCAAATTTCGAAATTGTGCGCTGTACAACCAAGTCCAACTCATAAATATATATCAAGAAAAGCAATGGTCCTAGTATCGACCCCTGGGCAACACCACTGTATACCTTCCTCCAGTCGGGAAAACAACCGTTCACCACTACTCTCTGTTTCCTGTCACTGGACCAATTTCGTATCCATGCTGCCACTGTCCCTTTTATTCCATGGGCTTCAACTTTGCTGGAAAGCCTATTATGTGGCACTTTATCAAACGCCTTTATGAAGTCCATGTACATCACGTCAACTGCATTGCCCTCACCAACCCTCTCTGTTATATTAGCAAAATAATCCGTCAGGTTGGTTAAACATGATTTGCCTTTGACAAATCCGTGCAGGCTTTCCCTAATAACCCACACTTGTCCACACTGTTAATTTTGTCCCGGATTATCGTTTCTAAAAGCTTCCGAACCACGAAGGTTAAACTGACTGGCCTGTTGTTGCTGGGTTTATCCTTGCGCCCTTTTTTGAACAAGGATGTAACATTTGCAATTCTCCAGTCGTCTTGCACCACACCCTTTCTAAGGAAGATTGGAAGATTATGGCCAGTACCTCCGCAATTTCCACCCTTGCCTCCCTCAGCACCTTCGGATGCATCCCATCCGCTCCTGGTGACTTATCCGCTTTAAGTAGAACCAGATTTTGTAGTATCTCGTCTGTATCAATATTTTAGCCCATCCACTATCTGAACTATTCCTCTTTGTCTATGACTTTGGCAGCAGCTTCTTCCTTGTTAAAGACAGATGCAAAGTATTCATTTAGTATCTCAGCCATGTTCTCTACCTCCATTCGTAGATCACCTTTTTGGTCCTTAATCGCCCCCATTACTACCCATTTACTATTTATATGCCTACAGAAGACTTTTGGATTCCATTTTATGTTTGCTGCCAATCTATTTTCATATTGTCTCTTTGTCCCTCTTATTTCCATTTTTACTTCTTCTCTAAAAATTATATTTTCAGCCTGGTTCTCACTTGCATTCTAAACTTGACATCTGTCATACGCCCCCTTTCCCTGCTTCCTCTTACTCTCTGTCTCTTTCGTCATCCAGGGAGCTCTGGCTTTGGTTCGCCGACCTTTCGCCCTCGTGGGAATGTACCTCGATTGTCCTGAATCATCTGTTCTTTAAAGGCAGCCCATTGTTCGATTACAGTTTTGCATTCTAATCATTGATTCCAATTTACCCGGGCCAGCTGCGTTGTCACCCACTGAAGCCGGTCTTCCTCCAATTAAATATTTTTACCCTACTTTGCTCCCTGTCATTTTTTCATAGTTAATCTAAACCTTATGCTACTATGATCACTTTTCCCTAAATGTTCCCTTACTGACACTTCCACCTCTTCATCGATCTCATTCCTCAGAACCATATCCAGCAATGCTTCCTTCATCTTTGGTCAGAAATGCACCAATCAAGAAAGTTCTCTTGAATTCACTTCAGAAATTCTTCCCCCTTTCTGCCCTTTATACTATAACTATCTCAGTTTATATTAGGATATTTGAAGTCCCCCATTATCACTACTCTATATTTCTTCCACCTCTCTGTAATTTCCCTGCAAATTTGCTCCTCCATATCTTTTCCACTAGTTGGTGTCCTATAGAATACACCTAGCCGTGTAATGGTACCTCTATTATTTTTTTTAACTCTAAACAAGTAGATTCTGTCCTTGACCCCTCCCGGACATCCTCTCTCTCCAGCACTGTAACATTCTCCTAAATCAATACTGCTGCCACAGCTCCTTTCTTTCCTGCACTTTTTTCCCCGTACATCTTATATCCAGGAATATTTAGTACCCAATCCTGCCCTTGCTTGAGGCAGGTCTCTGTTATAGCCATGACAACATTTTCCTATGTGGCTATTTGCAACTGCAGCTCGCTAACCTTATTTACCACACTTCGTGCGCTTACATACATGCTCTGTAAACCTATCTTAGACCTTACCATAGCAAAATACTGCGGTGCTGGAAACCTGAAATAACAAGAGAATGCTGGATACACTCAGCAGGTCAGGCAGAATCTTTGGAGAAAGAAACAGAGTTAATGTTTCATGTCTGTGAGACATCGTTTGAACTGGACAAAGTTAGAGAAGTAACAGGTTTTAAGCAGGTGCATGGGCAGGAACAAGGGGAAGGTAAGTACAAAAGGGATGGTCTGTGACAGGCTGGGAAGCAGGAGTGGGTAAATGTTGCAATGGGAATGGCAGAATCATCAACAGCTGCCACCTGAAGAAATAGGGCCAGGGGTTATCGTCTGAAATTGTTGAGCTCGATGTTGATTCTGGAAGGCTGTAACGTGCCTAATAGAAAGATGTGGTGCTGTTCCTCGAGTTTACGTTGTAAGAGGCCGAGGACAGAGAGGTCAGAGTCGGAGTCGAGTGCTTGTCACTTTAATTCTCCGCTCTACTTCCACTCTGACAGCAACTCAGGTGGCAGCTGTTGATGAGTCTGCCATCCCCATTTGCAACATTTAACCATTCCTGCCTCCCACCCTATTACAGACCGTCTCTTTTGTTATTTCCCCATCTCCTCCTTTCCCTGCCTCTGCACCTTCTTACACTTTGTTACATCTCGAACATTTTCCAGTTCTGACGAAGGGCCACAGACCGGAAACGTTAACTCTGCTTCTCTGCCCACAGTGCTGCCTTACTTGCTGAGTGTTTCCAGCATTTCCTGTTTCTATCTTAGACTTTCTTGGATTCTCTCTTAGTCTGAACCCACCTTATACCATACTATTTCATACTCTACTGCTACCTGTCTTCCCAATCCATTGTGCACCTTGTTTCACCTTTCTAATGCAAAGTCCTGGTGCCCAATCCCCTGGAAGATTAGTTTTAACCCTCTCCAACAGCTCTATCAAGCCCCACCTACCCCTCGAGAGAACATTGGTCCCAGTTCTGTTGAGGTGCAACCCGTCCAGACTGTACAGGTCACAACTCCACCAGAACCGGCCCTAATATCCCACGAATCTAAAGCCATCCCTCCTGCGACACGTCGCCAGCCACGCATTCATCTGCTCTACCCCCCTAATTCTATATTCACTAGCTCGTGGCACCGGGAGTAATACAGAGATAACTACCTTTGAGATCCTGCTTTTTAATCTCTTCTCTAGCATTTTACAGGAGCACGACCCTCTTTCTACCTATGTCGTTGGTACCGATATGGACCACGATCTCAGTCTGTTCACCCTCCCTCCACAGAAGTTCCTGCAGCCACTCAGTGACATCCTTGACCCTGGCACCAGGGAGACAACATATCATCCTGGAATCACGTCTGCGGCCGGAGAAAAGCCTATCTGTTCCCCTAACTATCGACACCCCTACCACTATTGCTTTCCTCATCCCGCCCTGTACAGCTGAGCCACCTGTGGTGCCGTGCACTTTGCTCTGTCTGTACTCCCCAGTGGAACCATCGACTACCGGTTAGAGAGTGAGATGCACTCAGGGGATTCCTGCACTACCTGCCTGGTCCTCCTCGTCTGTCTGACTGCCACCCATTTCCTCGCTGCCTGCACAGTCTTATGCTGCGGGGTCACCACCTCCTGAAACGTGCTATCCACGTGGTTCTCAACCTCACGGATGCACCGCAGTGACACCAGCTGCTGCTTAATCTCCAAAACCCATGGGAAGTGTCCTGGAGTTCCCACATGGCACAAGATGTGCATTCCACGGGACTGAGATGCCCAGCCATGCCTCTATTTAATAGACTATGAACTAACTTAATAGAATTAATCTCAAGACTTAAAACAAATCTTCCATCTACTCACCATTTCTTTTCTTTTCAGCGTCTTCCCTTGTGCTGACGTCACTTACCTCGCTCCTTGCGCTCGCTCCCGGCTCCGGGTTCTCTGTCCAACCTTTGTCTCCAGCCGCTCCGCTCGCTCTCTCCTCCTTCCCCCTCTGCCCCTAATTCCTACTCTCTCCAAATTCACAACCTTAGCACACTGTTTAGAACCACTGCTTTTAGGATCACACTGTGCAGACCATTGAAAAAATTAGGATTCCCCACTCTTGTTCTTTGATTTATTCCACACCAGGCCATCAGGATAAAAAAAATAATAAATAAATGATCCTAATAAGCAAGATTTTAGAGATAATCCCAGTGATAGAACTATGGGAATCGCTTACATGACATTGCTCCCGCCTCAATCCAGGAACTTAATTCCCAGGGCCGCCTAAATTACACTGCTCCGGTCTCAGTTCAGGAATTTCATTCCCAGAGCTGCCTAGATTACACTGCCCCGGTCAAGTCTATGAATTTCATTCCCAGGGCGGCCTAGATTACACTGCCCCGGTCTCAGTTCAGGAATTTCATTCCCAGGGCTGCCTTGGTTACACTGCTCCCGCCTCAGTCTATGAATTTCATTCCCAGAGCTGCCTAGATTAAACTGCTCCCGCCTCAGTCCAGGAATTTCATTCCCAGGGCGGCCTAGATTAAACTGCTCCCGCCTCAGTCTTTGAATTTCATTCCCAGGGCTGCCTTGATTACACTGCTC
The DNA here is from genome assembly GCA_030390025.1 of Squalus acanthias. Classification (NCBI taxonomy): domain Eukaryota; kingdom Metazoa; phylum Chordata; class Chondrichthyes; order Squaliformes; family Squalidae; genus Squalus; species Squalus acanthias. Next base: position 357,511 of record JASTWF010000447.1, read on the forward strand.
CCGCCTCAGTCCAGGAATTTCATTCCCATGGCCACCTAGATTAAACTGCTCCCGCCTCAGTTCAGGAATTTCAATACCAGGGCCATCTAGATTACACTGCTCCCGCCTCAGTTACGGAATGTCATTCCCAGCTCATTTCTCTATTGCCTGAAACTAAATCAAGGACAAGAAAAACATGTTGCTAAAGAGTGTCCTTACCCAACAAACATGTCATCGTGTTTGACCGAGGGGAAGAATAAATAAAAGGAGCAAATGGTTGATTCCAAGAAATGAGAGGTAAATGTTTAAAATATTAACTCCTGAGATAAATACCCTGTAAGCAACTCAATACTCCATGAAATGCTCTGGAAACATTGATTTCTCGCATAGTCATCCTCACAGAACCACAGCGGTCAGTCAACATTCCCGAATCGTCTGTCACCATCCCAGGGTCTGCACAGACCCACCAGAGGTGGGGCACAGGGATATACAGTCGGGAGGGAGAAACCCTGCGAGTCCTCAGCATTGCCTGTAGACATAACGAGGTCTCATGTCTTCAGGTCTGACATGGACAAGGTAACTTCCTGCTGATTACCACCTACCACCCTCCCTCAGCTGATGAATCGGCCCATCTTCATGCTGAACACCAGTTGATCGGAGCACCGAGAGCAGAAAGGGCGCAGATATACGCTGGTGGGAGCGGTAAGCTGCAATGTCCATCACCAAGAGTGACTCGGAAGTACCATCATTAACTGAGGCCTGAAGAACACAGCTGCCAGACTGGCATTGTGGCAGGTGGTGGGAAAACCAACATGAGATAACATCCTGCTTGAGCTCGTCCACACCAACCTATATCTCGCATATGTAGCTGTCCATGACGATATTAGTGTGACTTACCACTGCACAAGATCTGTGGAGAAGAAGTCTCGCCTTCACCCTGAGGCCACCCTCCATCGTATCATGTGACACTACAATGGTGCTCAATGGGATGAAATTAGACAGAGGCAAGTGATGCCAAAACCAACCTGTCATAGCCTGTCCTGAAAGTGAGAACATAAGCATTAGAAATAGGAGCAGGAGTTGGCCATATGCCCCTGGAGCCTGCTCCGCCATTCAATAAGATCATGGCTGATAATCGAACTCAACTCCATTTCCCGTCTGATCTCCAAATCCCTTGATTCCCCTAGAGTCCAAAAATCTATCTCTCTCAGCCTTGAAAATAGTCAAAGCCTCAGCATTCACAGACCTCTGGAGCAGAGAGTTCCAAAGATTCACATCCCTCTGAGTGCAGAAATTCCTCCTCATCTCAGTCTTAAATGGTTTACCCCTTATCCTGAGACTATGCCCCCTAGTTCTAGACACTCCAGCCAGGGAAACAATCTCTCAGCATCTACCCTGGCAATCCCTTTCAGCATCTTGCATGTTTCAATGAGATCACCTCTCATTCTTCAAAACTGCAGAGAGTATCGGCCCATTCTAAACAATCTCTCATCATAGGACAGCCCTCTCATCCCAGGAATCAATCTAGTGAACCTTCGTTGCATCGCCTCCAAGGCAAGTATATCCTTCCTTAGATAAGGAGCCGAGAACTGTGCACAGTACTCCAGGTGTGATCTCGCCAAGGCCATGTACAATTATAGCAAGACTTCCTTACTCTTATACTCGAAACCCCTCGCAATACAGGCCAAAATGCCATTTGCCTTCCTCATTGCTTGCTGTACCTGCATGCTAGCTTTCTGTGTTTCTTGCACGAGGACAGCCAAATCTCTCGGAACACCAACATTTGAAATGTTCTCACCATTTAAAAAATATTCTGTTTTTCTATTCTTCCTACCAAATTGAATAACCTCACATTTCCCTACATTATACTTCATCTGCCACCTTACTGCCCACTCACTTACTATATCTGTATCCCTTTGAAGACTCCTTGTGTTCTTCTCACAGCTTACGGTCCCACCTAGCTTTGTATCTTCTGCAAACTTGGATACATTACACTCGGTCACTTCATCTAGGTCATTTAATTTAGATTGTAAATAGCTGAGGCCCCAACAATGATCCTTGAGGCACCCCACTAGTTAAAGCCTGCCAACCTGAAAAAGATCCGTTTATCCATACTCTCTGTTTTCTGGCCCTTAACCAATCCTCTATCGATGCTACTATATTTATCCAACCCCGTGAGCCCTAATCCTGTGTAATAGATTTTTTATGTGTAATACTTTATCGAATGCCTTTTGGAAATCCAAATATACAACAACCACTGCTTCCCCTGTATCTACCCTGCTAGTTTCATCCTCAAAAATCTCTATTAAATTTGTCAAACATGACTTCCCTTTCAAAAAACCATGTTGATTCTGCCGAATATTGTTATGATTTTCTAAGTGACTTGATAACACTTACTTAACAATGGATTCCAGCATTTTACTGCCCCTCCAAATCTGCAGCGCTACCTCAATACTGCCCTTCCAACACTGCAGCGCTCCCTCAGTATTGCCCCTCCAACACTGCAGCGTTCCGTCAGTACTGCCCCTCCAACACTGCAGCGCTCCCTCAGTACTGCACCTCCAACACTGCAGCGTTCCCTCAGTACTGCCCCTCCAACACTGCAGCGTTCCCTCAGTACTGCCCCTCCAACACTGCAGCGCTCCCTCAGTATTGCACCTCCAACACGGCTGCGCTCCCTCAGTACTGCCCCTCCAACACTGCAGCGTTCCCTCAGTACTGCCCCTCCAACACTGCAGCGCTCCCTCAGTACTGCCCCTCCAACACTGCAGCGCTCCCTCAGTACTGCTCCTCCAACACGGCAGCGCTCCCTCAGTACTGCCCCTCCCACACTGCAGCGCTCCCTCAGTATTGCCCCTCCAAAACTGCAGCGATCCCTCAGTACTGCTCCTCCAACACTGCTGCGATCCCTCAGTAATGCCCCTCCAATCCTGCAGCGCTCATTCAGTACTGCCCCTCCGACAATGCAGCTCTCTCTCAGTACTTCCCATCCAACACTGCATCGATCGCTCAGTACTGCCCCTGAAACACTGCAGCGATCCCTCAGTACTGCTTCTCCGGCCGTGCAGAGCTCCCTCAGTACTGCTCCTCCGACAGTGCATCTCTCCCTCAGTACTGCCCATCCAACACTGCATCGATCCCTCAGTACTACTCCTCCGGCCGTGCAGAGATCCATCAGTACTGACCCTCCGACAGTGCAGCTCTCCCTCAGTACTGCCCATCCAACACTGCATCGATCCTTCAGTACTGCCCCTCAACCACTGCAGCGAACACTCAGCACTGCTCCTCCGGCCCTGCAGAGCTCTCTCAGTACTACTCCTCCGACAGTGCAGCGCTCCCTCATTACTGACCCTCCAACACTGCAGCGATCCCTCAGTACTGCCCCTCGAACACTGCAGCGATCCCTCAGTGCTGCTCCTCCGGCCGTGCAGAGCTCCCCAGTACTGCTCCTCCGACAGTGCAGCGCTCCCTCAGTACTGTCACTCCAACACTGCAGCGAACCCTCCGTACAGCTCCTCCAACACTGCAGCGATCCCTCAGTACAGCCCCTGCGACAGTGCAGCGCTCCCTCAGTACTGCCCCTCCAACACTGCAGCGCTCCCTCAGTACTGCCCCTCCAAAACTGCAGCGATCCCTCAGTGCTGCCCCTCCAAAACTGCAGCGATCCCTCAGTACTGCCCCTCCAACACTGCAGCGATCCCTCAGTACTGCCCCTCCCACACTGCAGGTCTCCCTCAGTACTGCCCCTCCAACACTGCAGCGCTCCCTCAGTACTGCCCCTCCAACAATGCAGTGCTCCCTCAGTACTGTCTCTCTAACAGTGCAGCGATCCCTCAGTACTGCCCCTCCAACACTGCCGCGATCCCTCAGTACTACTCCACCAGCCGTGCAGAGATCCATCAGTACTGCCCCTCCGACAGTGCAGCTCTCCCTCAGTACTGTCCATCCAACACTGCATCGATCGTTCAGTACTGCCCCTCAACCAGTGCAGCGATCCCTCAGTACTGCTCCTCCGGCCCTGCAGAGCTCCCTCAGTACTGCCCCTCCAACACTGCAGCGATCCCTCAGTGCTGCTCCTCCGGCCGTGCAGAGCTCCCCAGTACTGCTCCTCCGACAGTGCATCTCTCCCTCAGTACTGCCCATCCAACACTGCATCGATCCCTCAGTACTACTCCTCCGGCCGTGCAGAGATCCATCAGTACTGACCCTCCGACAGTGCAGCTCTCCCTCAGTACTGCCCATCCAACACTGCATCGATCCTTCAGTACTGCCCCTCAACCACTGCAGCGATCCCTCAGCACTGCTCCTCCGGCCGTGCAGAGCTCCCCAGTACTGCTCCTCCGACAGTGCAGCGCTCCCTCGGTACTGTCCCTCCAACACTGCAGCGATCCCTCCGTACAGCCCCTATAACACTGCAGCGATCCCTCAGTACAGACCCGGCGACAGTGCAGCGCTCCCTTAGTACTGCCCCTCCAACACTGCAGAGTCCATCAGTACTGCCCCTCCAACACTGCAGCGATCCCGCAGTACTGGCCCTCCAACACTGCAGCGATCCCTCAGTACTGCCCCTCCAACGCTGCAGTGATCCCTCAGTACTGCCCCTCCAAAACTGCAGCGATCTCTCAGGACTGCCCCTCCCACACTGCAGGTCTCCCTCAGTACTGCCCCTCCAACACTGCATCGCTCCCTCAGTACTGCCTCTCTAACAGTGCAGCGATCCCTCAGTACTGCCCCTCCAACACTGCAGCGATCCCTCAGTATTGCCCCTCTAACACTGCAGCGATCCCGCAGTACTGCTTCTCCGACAGTGCAGCTCTCCCTCAGTACTGCCCCTCCAACACTGCATCGATCGCTCAGTACTGCCCCTCCCACACTGGAGCGATCCCTCAGTACTGCCCCTCCAACACTGCAGCGATCCCTGAATACTGCCGCTCCAACACTGCAGCGATCCCTCAGTACTGCCCCTCCAAAACTGCCTCGATCGCTCAGTACTGCCCCTCCCACACTGGAGCGATCCCTCAGTACTGCCCCTCCAACACTGCAGCGATCCCGCAGTACTGCCCCTCCAACACTGCATCGATCGCTCAGTACTGCCCCTCAACCACTGCAGCGATCCCTCAGTACTGTCCCTCCAACACTGCAGCGATCCCTCAGTACTGCCCCTCCAACACTGCAGCGATCTCTCAGTGCTGCTCATCCGGCCGTGCAGAGCTCCCTCAGTACTGCTCCTCCGACACTGCAGCGATCCCTCAGTGCTGCTCATCCGGCCGTGCAGAGCTCCCTCAGTACTGCTCCTCCGACAGTGCAGCGATCCCTCCATACTGCCCCTCCAACACTGCAGCGATCCATCCGTCCAGCCCCTCCAAAACTGCAGCGATCCCTCAGTACAACCCCTGCGACAGTGCAGCGATCCCACAGTGCTGGTCCTCCAACACTGCAGCGATACCTCAGTACTGCCCCTCCAACACTGCAGCGATCCCTCAGTACTGCCCCTCCAAAACTGCAGCGATCCCTCAGTACTGCCCCTCCAACACTGCAGCGATCCTGCAGTACTGCCCCTCCCACACTGCAGGTCTCCCTCAGTACTGCCGCTCCAACACTGCAGCGCTCCCTCAGTACTGCCCCTCCAAAAATTGCAGTGCTCCCTGAGTTCTGCCTCTCTAACAGTGCAGCGATCCCTCAGTACTGCCCCTCCAACACTGCAGCGATCCCGCAGTACTGCTTCTCCGACAGCGCAGCTCTCCCTCAGTACTGACCCTCCAACACTGCATCGATCGCTCAGTACTGCCCTTCCCACACTGGAGCGATAGTTCAGTACTGCCCCTCCAACACTGCAGTGATCCCTCAGTACTGACCCTCTAACAGTGCAGTGCTCCCTCAGTACTGCCCCTCCAACACTGCAGCGATCCCTCAGTACTGCCCCTCCAACACTGCAGCGATTCCACAGTACTGACCCTCTAACAGTGCAGTGCTTCCGCAGTACTGCCCCTCCAACACTGCAGCGACCCCTCAGTACTGTCCCTCCAACACTGCAGCGATCCCTCAGTACTGACCCTCTAACAGTGCAGTGCTTCCGCAGTACTGCCCCTCCAACACTGCAGCGACCCCTCAGTACTGTCCCTCCAACACTGCAGCGATCCCTCAGTACTGCCCCTCCAACACTGCAGTGATTCCTCAGCACTGCCCCTCCAACACTGCAGCGATCCCGCAGTACTGCCCATCCAACACTGCAGCGATCCCTCAGTACTGTCCCTCCAACACTGCAGCGATCCGGCAGTACTGCCCCTCCAACACTGCAGCGATCCCTCAGTACTGTCCCTCCAACACTGCAGCGATCCCTCAGCACTGCCCCTCAAACACTTCAGCGATCCCTCAGTACTGCCCCTCCAACACTGCAGCGATCCCTCAGTACTGCCCCTCCCACACTGCAGGTCTCCCTCAGTACTGCCCCTCCCGCACTGCAGCGATCCCTCAGCACTGCCCCTCCAACACTGCAGCGATCCCTCAGCAGTGCACTGGATTGTTAGCCTAGATTTGTGTACTCAAGTCGCTAAGATTGGGACTTGAACACACAACATTCTGACTCAGATCCGAGAACCTGAGCCGACAGAATTTGCTTCCACCAGACATTCCCAGAGTTCATGCCAGATCATTAAACCTCACTGCGTGACCAAAGGTCTCCTCCTCTCCACACGCCACCCACCCACCCATTTATATTGCCAATTATCTTATATCTGTGTTCTATGATAATGATAAGGCACATAGTGGGAACAGTTTCTCAATGGTTACTGTATCAAAACCCCTTATCTTTCTGAACATTTCTGTTCAACCACCCCTGAACCTTCACTGCTTTAAGGAGAACAATCCCAGCTTCTCTCGTCCCCCTGGTGTCATTTGGTAAATTCTCTCCACACAAGTGACAGAAGATCACCACCTCCAACACGATGGATTCTAACCACCTCTACTTGACAATCAACGGCATATCCATCACCGAATCCTCCACCATCAAAATCCTAGGGGTCGCCATTGATCAGAGACTCACTGGACCAGCCACATAAATGCCGTGGCTACTACAGCAGGTCGGAGGCTGGGTATTCAGGCTGTGAGTAACTCACCGCCTGACTCCCCAAAGCATCTCCAACATCTACAATGCCCAAGTCAAGATGGTTAAGAATTATTATCTGTAGAGACAGGGATGACATATTAGCAAGACCCTACTAATTCTAATCACTTTATTAAACATTTCTCAATATTAAGGAGACTTACACATTTTAAAACTAAGAGTCTGCAAAATAAGCAGTTTCTAAGGGGTCATATTCAGGACAAGGATAGAATCTGTGAAGCAACATTAATGGACTAATAATCTGTAAGGACCAATATGAGGGCCATGCATTTCTAATCCGAATTTCGGATCCGATACGGCCTGTCACTGCCCGAGTGGAATTTATAGGCCCTTTTGTTTTCAGAGTTTTCTCTCCTTAAAAAGCCTGTGTGACTGCTCCTGTCTCTTTTAAAATACTGTGTCATTAGTCCTGTCTCGTTAAAAAGCCTGTGTGACTGGTCCTGTCTGTTTAAAAAGCCTGTGTGACTGGTCCTGTCTCTTTAAAAAGCCTTTGTGACTGGTCCCGTCTCATACGAAGCGTGTGTAACTGTTAATACTTTATTATGTTAATAACTGTTATTACTAAATTATATTAATAACTTGAATTAGATACATCCAAGTCTTAATTTTCTGTAAAGTTAATTAAAAGTCGAATAAATAAATGTATGGCAGGGCAGCTCGGTCCAGCGGAATACGCACCCTCTGAGAAGTGGGAACTCCAGGACGCTTCCCTTGTGCTGGACAACCACGTGTGCAGGAAGTGTCGTCAGCTGGAAGAGCTCGAGTTCCGGTTTTAAGATCTTGATCAGCAACTGGCGTCACTGCGCATCCGTGAGGCTGAGAGCTACGTGGATAGCGTGTTCAGGAGGTGCTCACCCCTCAGCTTAAGAGTGTGCAGGCAGAAAGGGAATGGGTGAACGCCACACAGAAGAGGAGGATCAGACATGTAGTGCAGGAGTCCCCTGAATGCCTCTCGTTCTCCAACCAGTATTGTGTTCCGAGTACTGGTGAGGACGGTGGTTCCTCTGTTGAGTACAGCCAGAGCAAAGTCCACGGCCCACGGGTAACTCAGCTGCACAGGCGGGGAGGAGGAAGTTCGGGAAAGCAATAGTGGTAGGGGATAGTTAGGGAAGCAGACTGGCGTTCCTGCGGTCGCAGACGTGACTCCAGGACGGTATGTTGCCTCTCTGGTGCCAGGTTTAAGGACGTCACCGAGCGCCTGCGGAACATTCCTAGGGGGGAAGGTGAACAACCAGAGGTCGCATATCGGTCGCAACAACATAAGTAGACAGAGGTATGAGGTCCTGCAGGCAGATTTTCGGGAGCTTGGAAAAAGATTAAAAAGCAGGACATCAAAGGTAGTAATCTCTGAATTACTCCGGGTCCACGCGCGAGTTGTATAGAAATAGGAGGATAGAGCGGATGAATGTATGGCTGGAGAGATGTTGCAGGAGGGAGGGCTTTATATTCCTGGGGCATTTGGGCCGGTAGTGGGGGAGGTGGGAACTGTACAGGCTGGGCAGGTTGCACCTCAACAGAGCCATTACCAATATTCTCGCTGGGAGGTTTGCTGGTGCTGTTGGGGAGGGTTTAAACAAAGTTGGCAGGGGGATGGGCACCGGGATGTAGCAACAGAAAGGAGAAACAAAGGGCGCAAAGTATTGGTGAGACGGTTAGCACTAAATAAGAAATAGTAAGTTATTAGGTGGGGTCAGACTAGGAGAGAACACAGGATTGTCTAAGATAGGTTTACAGTGTATGTATGTGAACGCACCAAGCATTGTAAACAAGGTTGGTGAGCTGCAGGTACAAATAGCCACCTGGGAATATGATATCGTGGCATTAAAGGAAACCTGGCTCAAAAAAGGACAGGATTGGATATTACATTTCCTGGATATAAGTTGTTCATGAAAGATAGGGAAGGAAAGATACGAGGTGGTGTGGCAGTATTGATTAAGGTTGAATGTAACAATGCTAGACAGAGAGGGTGTCCTGGAGGGGTCAACAACAGAATCTATATGGCTAGAGTTAAGAAATAATAGAGGTGCTATTAAACTACCAGGTGTATTCTATAGACCAACAACTAGTGGGAAGAATATGGAGGAGCAAGTTTGCAGAGAAATTACAGAGAGATGCAAGGATTATAGAGTAGCGATAATGAGGGACTTCAAGTATCCTAATATAGAATGGCATAGTAATAGTGTAAAGGCCAGAGAAAGGGGAAGAATTTCTGAAGTGTGTTCAGGAGAACTTTCTTGATCGGTATATTTCTGGCCCAAAGAGGAGTGCATGATAAGAGAGAATTCGAAGGGATTTGGAGAGAAGTCAAAAAAATAAATTAGGAAGTCAAAAAGGAACTATGAAGTTAAATGATCAAGGAACATAAAACAAAAGATTAAAATATTTTACAGGCACATAAATAAAAAAATGAAGTTTGGGATGGGAATAGGATCATTAAGGGATGGGCAGGACAATACCACAGGTAACGATAGAGAGATGGCAGAAATATTAAATCATTATTTCGCTTCGGTATTTACCAGGGAGATAGAACAGATGGACATGATATTGGATGATGAGATGAGCAATGAGATAAGTGCATTTAAGATTTAAGGGGATATATTAAATAAACTAATCAAACTCAAACAGGATAAAACCCCTGGTTGCATCCACGCATTTTAAAATAATCTAGGGAAGAGATAGTAGAGGCATTACTCATTACACATATTTAATAATTCGTTAGAAAAAGGTGCAGTTCCAGAGGCCTGGCGGATGGCTAACGCAATATCTATATTTAAGAAGGGGGATTGAATATGTTCAGGGAATAATAGACCAGTTAGCTTAACATTGGTGTTAGGAAAAATAATGAAATCCCTACTAAAGGAGAGAATAGAAGAAAATCTAGCAATGCAAAGTATAATAATGAATAGTCAGCATGGATTTCAAAATGGAAAATCTTGCTTGACCAACATTATTGCATTTTTTGAAGTGGTAACAGAGAGAGTAGACAATGGTATTGCAGTAGATGTAAGTTATCTGGATTTTCAAAAGGCCTTCGATAAGGTACCCCATAAAAGACTAAGGAATAAGGTCAGAAGATGCTGAGCAAGTAGCAAAATGGATTGCTAGTTGGCTTCAAGACAGAAAGCAGAGAGTGGGAGTAAAGGGTAGCTTTTCACAGTGGCAGAAGGTGGGTAGTGGTGTTCCACAAGGATCAGTGCTGGGACTACTGTTGTTCACAATTTAAATTAACGATTTCGAATTTGGAATTAAAAACACAATTTCAAATTTTGCGGATGGACAACAAATTAGTGGGGGGGGGGGTTGTCAATACTGAGGGGGACTGCAACAAATTAGAGGTGGACATTAATAAACTTGCATAATGGGCAAATAATTGGGAAATGAAGTTCAACAAAGATAAATGTGAGGTATTACATTTTGTTAGAAAGAATAGGGAAATCACTTATCACTTGGAAGTTGCGAGTCTAGGTGGGGTAGTGAAGAAAAGGGATCTCGGAGTACAAAGACACAAATCAGCAGAAGTTGCGCCATAGGTTAACAAGGCCAGATAACGGCAAACCAAGCACTAGGGCTTATTTCTGGAGGAATAGAATTGAAAAGTAAGGAAGTTATGCTACACCTGTATAGAACATTGTTTAGACCACACTTGGAGTGCAGTGTGCAGTTCTGGTCGGCATATTATAAAAAAAGATATGAGGGTGCAGAAAAGATTTACAAGGATATACCAGAAATGCGAGGGTATACATATCAGGAAAGATGAACAGGTTGGGTCTCTTTTTACTTGAAAAAAGTCTGAGGGGTGACCTAACTGAGGTCGTTAAAATTATGAAAGGTTTTGATAGAGTGGATACAGAAAGAATGTTTCCACTTGTGGGGAAGAGCATAACTAGAGATCATCAATATAGGATAGTCACCAAGAAATCCAGTTGGGAATTCAGAAGAAACTTCTTTACCCAGAGAGTTGTGAGAATGTGGAACTCGCTACCGCAGGGAGTGGTTGAAGCGAATAGTATAGATGCATTTAAGGGGAGGCTGGACAAGCATATGAGGGAGAAGGGAATATATGGTTATGCTGATAGATTTAGATGAGGAAAGACGGGAGGAGGCTCGAGTAAAGCATAAACGCTGGCATGGACTCGTTGGGCCGAATTGACTGTTTATGTGCCATATATCCTATGTAATCCTAAGTAATTCTATGTAAGGAAGGAGGCATTGTTGGATCTGGTTATCGGGAATGAGGTAGGTTACATGGAGCAAGTGTCAGTAGCTGAACATTTATGGAACAGTGATCACAGTATCATAAGGGTTAGATTAGCATAGAAGCATAGAAGATATGAGTAGGAGTAGGCCATTCGGACCCTCGAGCCCGCTCCGCCATTTAATGAGATCATGGCTGATTATCCAAATTTAGTACCCTGTCCTGCTTTCTCCCTGTATTCCTTGATCCCTTTAGCCTTAAGAAATATATCCAGCTTCTTCTTGAATATATTTAATGAATTGCCCTCAACTGCCTTTTGTGGTAGAGAATTCCACAGGTTCAACACTCTCTGGGTGAAGAAATTCCTCCTCATTTCAGTCCTAAATGGCTTACCCCTTATCCTTAGACTGTGACCTCTGGTTCTGGTCTCCCCCGCCATCGGTAACATCCTTCCTGCATCTAGTCTGTCTAGTCCTGTTAGAATTTTATAAGTTTCAATGAGATCCCCTCTCATTCTTCTAAACTCTAGCGAATATAAGCCTAATCGACCCAATCACTCTGCATACGTCATTCCTGCCATCCCAGGTATCAGTCTGGTAAATCTTCGCTGCACTCCCTCCATGGCAAGAACATCCTTCCTCAGATAAGGCGACCAAAACTACACACAATACTCAAGTTGTGGTCTCACCAAGGCCTCGTACAACTGCAGCAAGACATCCTTGCTCCTGTACTCGAATGCTCCCGCTATGAAGGCCAACATACCATTTGCCTTCTTAACCGCCTGCTGCGCCTGCATGCTTAGCTTCAGCGGCTGGTGCACAAGGACTCCCAGATCTCGTTGCACTTCCCCTTTTCCCAATCTATTGCCGTTCAGATAATAATCTGTCTTCCTGTTTTTGCCACCAAAGTTGATAACCTCGCATTTATCCACATTATACTGCATCTGCCATGCATCTGCCCAATCACCCAACCTGTCCAAATCATACTGGAGTTTCTCTGCATCCTCCTCACAGCACACACGCCCACCCAGCTTTGTGTCGTCTGCAAACTTAGAGATATTACATCTAGTTCCCTCGTCTAGATCATTAATATATATTGTGAATAGCTGGGGTCCTAGCACCGATCCCTGCGGTGCCCCTCTAGTCACTGCCTGCCACTCGGAAAAAGACCCGTTTATTCCAACTCTTTGCTTACTGTCTGCCAACCAGTTCACTATCCAAATCAGTACATTACCCCCAATCCCATGTGCTTTAACTTTGCACGCTAATCTCTTCCGCGGGACCTTATCGAAAGCCTTCTGAAGGTCCAAATACACCACATCCAGTGGTTCTCCCTCATCTATTCTATCAGTTACATTCTCAAAAAATTCCAGTTGATTAGTCAGGTATGATTTACCTTTTGTAAATCCATGTTGACTTTGTCCGATCCGGTCACAGTTTTCCAAGTGCTCTGCTATTACAACTTTTATAATGGACTCCAGCATTTTCCCACTACCGATTTCAGGTTTCCCAGTCTATAATTCCCCGGTTTTTCTCTACCACCTTTTTTAAATAGTGGGGTTACTTTAGCTACCCTCCAATCCATGGGCACTGTTCCACAGTCTATAGAATTTTCATAGATGTCCAGCAATGCATCTATTATTTCTAGGGCCACTTCCTTAAGTACCCTAGGATGTAGATTATCAGGCCCTGGGGATTTATCGGCCTTCAATCCCGTCAGTTTCCCTACAAATGCTGATTTAATTCAATTTCCCTCTCATTAGACCCTATGTTCCCCGACATCTCTGGGAGTTTATTTGTGTCCTCCTTTTTGAAGACAGAAGCAAAGTATGTATTTAATTGATCCGGCATTTCTTTGTTCCCCATTATAAATTGCCCTGATTCTGACTGCAAAGGACCTATGCTTGACTTCATCAATCTTTTTATCTTCACATATCTATAAAAGCTTTTACAGTCAGTTTTTATGTTCCCTGAAGCTTACTCTCATATTCTATTTTCTCCCTCTTAATTAATCACTTTGTCCTCCTTTGCTGAATCATAAACTGCTCCCAATCCTCAGGGTTGCTGCTTTTTCTGGCCAATTTATATGTCCTCTCCTTGGATCTTATGCTGTCACTAATTTCCCTTGTTAGCCACGGTTGAGTCACCTTTTTTGTTTTATTTTTATGCCAAACAGGGATGAACAAATTCTGTAGTTCTTCCATGCGATCTTTAAATATTTGCCATTGCCTATACACCGTCAACCCTTTAAGTAACGCTCCCCAATCCATCCTAGCCAACTCGCTCCTCATACCATCGTAGTTTCCTTTATTTAAATTTAGGACCCTGGTCTCTGAGTCAACTACTTCACTCTCCATCTTAATGATGTATTATATCATATTATGATCGCTCCACCCCAAGGGGCCTTGCACAACAAGATTGCTAATTAATCCTTTCTCATTATCTAATACCCAGTCTATGTTGGCCTGATCTGTAGTTGGTTCCTTCAAAATATTGGTCCAGGAAACCATCCCGTATACATTCTAGGAATTCCTCCTCCACAGTATTGGAGCTATGGAAAAGGACAGGGAGCATTCTAGAGTAAAAATATTTAATTAGAGGAGGGCCAATTTCAGTGAGATGAGAACGGGGCTGGCCCGCGTAAATTGGAATCAAAGATTGGCAGGCAAACCTGTAAAGGAACAATGGGTTGCCTTTACAAAGAAAATAGTCCCAGTACAGTCGAGGTATATTCCCACTAGGGGGAAAGATAGGGGAGCTAAGTCAGATCTCCCTGGATGACGTAAGAGATAGAGAGTAAGATGCCGCAGAAAAAGAGTGCATATGACAGATGTCAGTTCAAGAATACAACTGAGAATCAGGCTAAATAAGTAAAGTACAGAGGAAAAAGTGAAAAGGAAAAAAAAAAGGGCGAAGAGAGCTTATGAGAACAGAATGACAGCTAACATAAAAGGTAATCCAAAAGTCTTCTATAGTCATATAAATATTAAACGGGTATTATGAGGAGGGTTGGGGCCGATTAGGGGCCAAAAAAGAGACCTATGCATGGAGACAGAGGGCATGGCTGAGATACTAAACGAGTATTTTGTATCTGTCTTTACCAAGGAAGAAGATGCTGCCAAAGTCATAGTGAAGGAGGAGGTAGTGGAGATACTGGATGGGATAGCAATAGATAAAGAGGCGGCACTAGAAAGTCTGGCTGTACTTAAAGTAGATTAATAACGAGGACCAGAAGGGATGCATCAGAGGACGCTGATGGAAGTGAAGGACGAAATCGCGGAGGTATTGGCCATAATCTTCGATCCTCCTTAGAAACGGGGGTGGTGCCAGAGGACTGGAGAACTGCAAATGTGACACACTTGTTCAAAAAAAGGTGTAAAGATAAACCCAGCAGCTATTGGCCAGTCATTTTAACCTCGGTAGTGGGGAAGCTTTTAGAAACAATAATCAGGGACAAAACTAACAGTCACTTGGACAAGTGTGGATAATTTAGGAAAACAAACACGGATTTGTTAAAGGCAAATCGTATTTAACCAACTTAATACAGTTTTTTAATGAGGTAACAGAGAAGGTTGATGAGGGCAATGTGGTTGATGTGGTGTACATGGATTTCGAAAAGGCTTTCGACAAAGTGCCACTTAATTGGCTTGCGAGCAAAGTTGAAACCCATGGAATAAGAGAGACAGTGGCAGCATAGATACGAAATTGGCTAAGTGACAAGAAGCAGAGAGTAGTGGTGAACGGTTGTTTTTCAGACTGGAGGAAGGTATGCAGTGGTGTTCCCCAGGGATCGGTTCGAGGGCCACTGATTTGCTTGATATATATTAATGACTTGGATGTGGGTGTACAGGGCACAAATTCAAAATTTGCAGCTGACACAAAACTTGGAAGTATAGTGAACAGTGAGGAGGGTAGTGATTGAATTCAAAAAGACATAGACAGACTGATGGAATGGGCGGGAACGTGGCAGATGAAATTTAATGCAGACAAGTGCGAAGTGATACATTTTGGAGAAAGAATGAAGAGAGGAAATATAAACTAAAGGGTGCAATCCTAAACGGTGACCTAGTGGTTTATGTGCACAAATCATTAAAGGTGGCCGGGCAGGTTGAGAAAGCAGTTATAAATGCTTACGGGATCCTGGGCTTCATAAATAGAGAGATAGAGTACAGAAACAAGGAAGTTATGATGAACCTGTGTAAAACATTCGTTCGGCCTCAACTGGAGTATTGTGTCGAATTCTGGGCACCGCACTTTAGGAAGGATGTGAAGACCTTAGCCAGGGTGCAGAAAAGATGTACAAGAATGGTTCCAGGGATGAGAGACTTCAGTTACTTGGATAGACTGGAGAAGTTGGGGTTGTTCTCCTTAGAGCAGCGAAGATTGAGAGGAGTTTTAACAAATTCATGCTAACTGTCCTTGATTAATCTGTCCCTTTCTAAATGAAGATTTATCCTGTCCCTCAACATTTTTCCAATAATTTTTCCACCACTGAGGTTAGGCTGACTGGCCTGTAATTGGTAAATCCTTTTCTTTCTTTTTAAACAATGTTAGTAGTGCTCCAGCCCTCTGGCAGCACACCTGTAGCCAGAGAGGATTGAAAAATGATGGTATGAGCCTCCGCTATTTCCTCCCTTGACTCTCTTAGTGGCCTGGGATAGATTTCATCCGAGCATTGAGATTTATCTACTTTCAAATATGCTAAATCCCTTAATATTTCCTCTCTCACTATATTTATCTCATCTAATATTTCACACTCCTCCTTAACCACAATGTCTCCACGTCCCTCTATTCTGTGAAGACAGATTTAAAGTATTTATAAGAACCATGCCCACGTCTTCTACCTCCACACTCTGGTGACCTCTTTGGTCTTTCATAGGCCCTATTCTTTCCTTAGTTATCCTCTGGCTCTTTATGTATTTATTAAACATCTTTGGATGTCCTTTGACTTTACTTGACAATATTTTATCATGCCCTATCTTTGCTTTCCTTATTTCTTTTTTAATTTCACCCCTGCACTTTCTATACTCCTCGAGGCTTTCTTTAGTATTTAGGTCTCGGTATCTGACAAAATCTCCCTTTTTTTCCTTATTCTGCCTGTATGCTCCTTGACATCCAGGGGCTTCTAGATTTGGGAGTCTCATCCTTGGTCTTTGTGGGAACGTATTTGCTCTGAATCCTCACTATCTCCTAATTGAAATCCTCCCACTGCTTTGACACTGATTTCCCCTCAATATGCTGTTTTCAGTCCACTTTTGCTAATTCACATCTCAGCTTAGTAAAATCGGCCTTTCCACAAACGAGGACGTTTTCACCGGGTCTATTTTTGTCGTTTACTATAAGGGGAGACTTAATATAGATGCTCAAAATTATGAAGGGTTTTGATAGAGTAATCAGTTGAAACTGTTTCCAGAGGCAGGAAGGTGCGAAAACAGAGGAAACAGACTGAACGTAATTGGCTAAAGGACCAGAGGAGATGAGGAGAACTTTCTTTACGCAGTGAGTTGTTTTGATCTGGAATGCACTGTCTGAGAAGATGGTGGAAGCAGATTCAATAGTAAATTTCGAAAGGGAATTGGATAATTAGTTGATGGGGACATTTTTACAGGGCTCTGGCTACACAGTAGTATAAATTAGATAGCTCTTTCAAAGAGACGGCACGGACACGATGGGCCGAATGGCCTCCTTCTGTGCTGTACCATTCTATGATTCTATGAGCAAGAGACAGAGACAGAGAAGAGGGAGAGAGACCGAGAAAAAGATAAAGAGAGAAATAAAAATAGAGACAGAAAGACTGGGAACGGGTACAGAGGGAAATAATTTAAAATTAAAAGGGGAATTGGATAAATACTTGAAGGGGAATAATTTGCAGCAATGTGGGAAAGGTGCAGGGGATTGGGACTGATTGGAGGGGTGAGGGCATGATGGGATTTGATCTTAAGGAGGAGAATCTTAAGATCGAGGCGTTTCCGGATCGGGACCCAATGTACGACACTGATCAAAGCAGTGATGGGTGAACGGGACATGATTAGTGTTAGGATATGGGCAGCAGACTCGTGGACAAGCTTTAGTTCATGGAGGCTTGTACTGCGTGGCTGGCCAGAAGAACATTGGAATAGTCGAGTCTGGATTTAACAAAGGCATGGATGAGGGTTTATGCAGCGGAAGGGCTGAAACGGGGCAGAGACAGGCGATATTGTGGAGGTGGTGCTCGGCAGGCCTGGTGATTCACAGGATTACAGATCTAATTGCTGGATACAGAGATTTAACAGGGATACCAACAACAGCAAAGTGGGGAGAGTAAAGTAAATAGAATCATAGAATCATAGAAAGTTACAGCACAGAAGGAGGCCATTTCGGTCCATTGTGTCCACGCCGGCAAAAAAAGAGCTATTCAACCTAATCCCACTTCCCTGCTCTTGGTCCGTAGCCCTGCAGGTTACAGCATCCCAAGTGCACATCCAAGTGTTTTTTAAATGTGGTAAGCAATGAGTTCCAGACCCCCACAACCTTCTGGGTGAAGAGATTTCCCCTCAAGTCCCTACTAAACGTTTCCCCAATTACATTAAATCTGTGCCCCCTGGTTTTTGAGCCCTCTGCTATGGGAAATAGGTCCTTTCTATCCACTTTATCTGGCGCCTCATAATTTTATACACCTCAATAAGGTCTCCCCTCAGCCTCCTCTGATCCAAGGAAAACAGACCCAGCCTAGCCAGTCTTTCCTCATAGCGAAGATTCTCTACTACCGGCAACATCCTTGTAAATCTCCTCTGTACCCTCTCTAGTGCAATCACATCTTTCCTGTAATGTGGTGACCAGAACTGCACGCAGTATTCTAGCTGTGGCCTAACTAGTGTTTTACACAGTTGGCACATAATCCCCCTGCTCTTGTATTCTATTCCACGGGTAATATAGGCAAGCATTCCGTATGCTTTCTTAACCATCTTATCTACCTGGCTTGCTATCTTCAGTGATCAGTGGACATGCACTCCCAGGTCCAGTTGTACCGATACACTCAGTGTCCTACCATTTAATGTGGATTCCCTTTCCTTGTTATCCCTCCCTACACTTCTCCGGATTGAATTCCATTTGCCACTGTTCTGCCAACCGGACCAATGTACATTTCCTGCAGTCTACAGCTTCCTGCTTCAGTATCAACCACACAGCCGATTTTAATATCATCTGCAAACTTATTCATCATACCCCCTATATTCAAGTCAAGATCGTTGATACATAACTCAAAAAGCAAGGCACCTTCTACTGAGCCCTGTGGAACCCCACTGGAAACAGCCTTCCAGTCACAAAAACACCCATCAACCATTACGCTCTGCTTCCTGTCTCCGAGCCAGTTTTCAATCCAACTTGACAGTTTGCAATGGATCCCATGGGCTTTTAACTTCGTGATCAGTCTGCCATGTGCAACCTTATCAAAAGCCTTGCTAAAGTCCATATACACTACATTAAACGCACTACCCTCATCTACCCTCCTTGTTACCCCCTCAAAAAAATTCAATCAAGTTTGTCAGACACGAATGTAACAGAATTATGATCACTAGCACCAAAATGCTCACCCACTGATAAGCCTTCTAACTGCCCAGCTTCATTCACTAAAACTAAGTCCATAAATGCCCCCTCCCTTGTTGGACTTGCTATATACTGGCTAAAAAACTTCTCCTGGATGCATTTTAGGAATTCCGCACCTTCTATACCCTTCACATTAATTTTATCCCAGTTAATATTGGGGTAATTGAAATCCCGTACTATTACTGCCCTATAGTTTTTGCACTTCTCAGAAATATGTCGACATATTTGTTCTTCTATCTCCCTCTCACTGTTTCGTGGTCTGTAGTACACTCACAGCAGTGTGATCGGCCCTTTTTTGTTTTTCAATTGGACCCATATGGCCTCGTTTGATGATCCCTCCAATATATCATCCCTCCTCACAGCTGTAATAGTTTATTTAATCAAAATCGCGAGCACCCCTCCGGCTTTACCTCCCTCTCTTTCACGTCTGAAAATCCTGTGGCCAGGAATGTTGAGCTGCCATACCTGTCCCTCTTTCAGCCACGTCTCTGTAATAGCTATAATATCAAGTCCCAAGTATCTACCTGTGCCCTCAGCTCATCTGCCTAGTTCGCTATACTCCTTGCATTGAAGTATATACCATTTAGTACAGGCAGACCTCCTTGTTGACTACTATCTAGTCTTTTATTCCTCTGTCCTTCCAATTTATTTTCTACGTTTTTGTTTTCCAATTCCAGTTTTTCTTCCCTCCCTATTGGCTCTATATTAAATGTTACCATCCCCCCGCCAAGCTAGTTTAAACGCTCCCCAACAGCAGTAGCAATCCCTCCCGCGAGGATATTGGTCCCATTCCCGTTGAGGTGCAACCCGTGTGGCTTGTAGAGGTCCCATCCCCCCCAGAAACGCTACCAATTCCTCAGGAATCTAAAGTCCTCCCTGCTATACCATCTCCCCAGCCTCGCATTCATCTGCTCTATCTTCCTATTTCTGTACGCACTCGCACTACAAGAACAGTATTACAGGTAGCACATTTTGTAGAGTTAATAGTTGGATACAGTGACATACCAGCAACAACAACAGCAACAAGGAGGGGATAGTAAATGACAAGAACTTTAATGCACTCAGACATGATTTATAGAATTAATAGCTGTATAGAGAGACTTACCAGGGACACCAACAGCAGCGAGGAGGGGATAGTAAAAGTGTTGAATAATCACAAGTGCATAATAGATAGGCCCTTTTAATGTTAGATAATTGTAATGTTCAGAAAGATATTCTAAAGCCCAGATGAAACTCCTCCCCAAAGGTTGTAACATTCCAATCTACTGTTCTCATATTCTGATCCATTGTTGTAACATTCCAATCTCCTGTTCTCATATTCCGATGCATTGTTGTAACATTCCAATCTCCTGTTCTCATATTCCGATCTATTGTTGTAACATTCCAATCTTCTGTTCTCAAATTCCAACTCCCTCTCTGTGGAGCAGCGCGCTGATCCCTGTCAGTGCCGGAGGTGATGCTCTCACTGACACTGTGGGATAACACATTGAAAGGAGTCCCTTATTTATAGAAGAGGGAAACCCTGCACTGATGCAATTAGGGGTCATAGAAACTGACATTAATTACAGTCACTGAACAAACAGCTTCAGTTAGTCTGTGGAGACTGACATTAATTACAGTCACCGAAAAAACAGCTTCAGTTAACCCCTTTCAAACCAACACTTTTTGTACCACAGTAAAGTAGAACATTTCCCCGGTCCGGATGGGATGTATGCGGGTTGCTGATGGAAGGAATGGTGGAAATAGCGCAGACTCTGGCCTAAATCTTTCAATCCTCCTTGGGTATGGGAGTGGTGCCAGAGGATTGGACGTTTGCAAATGTTATAGCCTGTTTAATAAAAGGGAGAGGGATAAACCCTGTAACTACCGGCCAGTCAGCCTAACGTCGGTGGAGGGGAGACTTCTAGAGTCATATTCCGGGACAAAGTTATCTGTCACTTGGAAAAACATTGGATTCATGAATGACAACCAGCACAGATTGTTTTAAAGCCTAAATGTGTTGACTGAGTTTCTGATGAAGTAATGGAGAGATTTGATGATGTGGTGTATATGACTTTCAAAAGCCGTTTGGTAAAGTGCAATTTAATAGACTTGATAAGAAACTGAAACCCATGGGATTAAAGGGGCAGTGGCTGCACGGATACGGCATTGGCTGAGAGACAGAAAGCAGAGATTAGTGGTGAACGGGTGTTTTTCAGACAGAAGGGAAGTATAAAGGGTGTCCCCCAGTGGTCGATATTAGGGTCAGTGTTCATTTTGATAGACATTAATGGCCTGGTATTAAGTCGAAAGACATAATTTCAAAGTTTGGAGATGACACGGAACTCAGAAATGTAGTAAACAGTGAGGAGAGTAGCAGACTTCAGTAGCACATGACAGACTGGTGAAATGGGCATAAACATAAAATAAAGAAAGCAATACTTTCATTTGTATAGCACCTTTCACGACCACTGGACTTCTCAAGGCGCTTTACAGCCCATATGTTTGGAGTATAGTCACTGTTGTAATATGGGAAACGCGGCAGTCAATTTGCACACAGCATGATCCCACAAACAGCAATGTGATAATGACCAGACAATCTGTTTTTTTTGTAATGTTGATTGAAAAATAAATATTGGCCAGGACACCGGGGATAATTCTACTGCTCTTCTTCGAATATTGCCACGGGATTTTTACGTCCAGCTGAGAGCGCGGTTGGGGCCTCGGTTTAACGTCTCATCCAAAACACAGTTCCTCCGATAGTGCAGCACTCCCTCAGCAATGCACTGGAGTGTCAGCCTAAATTTATGTGCTCTATGCCTGAACCTTCTGATTGAGAGGCGAGTATGCTAGCAACTGAGCCACAGCTGACACATGACAGATAAAATTTAACACAGAGAAATGTGCATTGATACATTTTGGGAGGAAACATGAGGAGAGGCAATATAAACTAAATGGTACAATATTAAATGGTGTGCAGGTACAGAGAGACCTTGGAGTTTATGTGCACAAATCTTCGAAGGTACAGGACAAATTGATAAGTCTGTTAAAAACGCACACATGGTATTTGACTTTATAAATAGAGCATAGAGTGCAAAAGCAAGGATGTTGTGTTAAACATTTATAAATGTTAGGCCTGAGCTGGAGTAATGTGTCCAAATCTGGGCACCACACTTTATGAAGGATGTCAAGGCCTTGGAGAAGGCGCAGAGGAGACTAACTGGAATGGTACCAGAGATGAGACGTTTCAGTTACATTGAGAGACTGGAGAATATGCGATTTTTCCCTTCGAGCAGAGAAGGTTAAGGGGAGATTGAATAGATGTGTTCAAAGGTTTGGATGGAGTAAATAATGAAAAACTGTTTCCAGTGGCAGAAGGGTTGGTAACCACACGAAAACAGATTTAAGATAATTGGCAAAAGAATCAGATGGAAGATGAGGAGAATGTGTTTTTAGCAGCGAGTTCTTATGATCTGGAATTCACTGCCTGAAAAAGTGATAGAAGGAGATTCAATAATAACTTTCAAAAAGGGAACGGGACCAATACTGGAAGTGAGGGATTTGAAGGGCTACGGGAAAAGAACGTGGGAGTCGGACTAATCGAATAGCTCTTTCAAAGGACTGGCACAGGCTCGATAGAACGAATGGCCTCAATTTGTGCTGAATGATTCTGTGATTCTGTGATAACAGAAGCCATTGCGTTCTGTCTCATGTGCAGAGTCGACGTTCTGCAGTTTTTGAGCCAGATTACCATCGTCACCTGTACTCTAATGAAGGCGAAGTGGAAAATTTAAAAGATAAATCGAGATTTCTTATGTCAAGAAAACAGTTTAACATTGGTCAGTATTGTGTTTTCCTGGAGTTTCTATTATGAGTTTCAGTCACTTCAGTGCCAAGTGGACGATGGGGGAAAATTGGGTTGCTTTGCGCCTCCCGTTAGCGCACTGGAGCGCAAAGCCCCTAGCGTCCGAGCGGGGCGCCGCTAACGCCACCCGCGAAATTCAGCGGGAGGTTAGCGGCGGCGTTAGCCGGTAGCGCCCCACGCCGCTGCGCCGACGACAATGACGTCATCGCCGTGCACAACGCCCCGCTCACGCCCTGGCCGCAAAATTCGCTCGCGCCCCCTGACCTAACACTGGACGCAAATTAAAGGGCAGGTACCGGGCGCAAGCACTCTTGGCACAGCCCAGACATCACTTGTTTCCCACTTGGCACGAAAGGCATATATTATATGCAATAATTCTTTTGAATTGATCTGAAATAGTTTAGTTTAGAAATTGAATGTTCTCGAATTGTATTTTCCAACTCAGATTCAAGGCCTTATTTTTTTCTTCCTCTGAGCCCCTGAACCACATCTCGCAGCGTAATGTTGGGGACTGGTGATCGATTGCCCAGGGAACCAAGAGGAAGAGAGCTCAGAGGCCGGGGGGCCAAGGGAGCAGCGTTTTCTGCAAACAATCGCGATGCTTAAGTTGGCCAATCAGATTTATTTTGTCAAGAACACCGTTTAACATTTGTCAGTATTGGGTTTTCCTGGTGTTCCTTTTATAAGTTTCAGACACTTCGATGCCAAGTGCACCACGTGTTTAAGGTCATTCATTCCCCTCTTTCCATGTCGCTGTTAGTTGAAGGTGCAGATTGATTTCCCTTCATTTTGCATCGATGTGTGATATTTAGAGGGACAATGTCTCAACTTTCTGCACCTGTAGGAGTTACAGTAACATCCTTACTGTTACTAGTCATCGCATTCTGTGCTGGGAGATACAGCTGGTGGATTCAGACTTTAAAATTCACATCATCTTGTTCAAGTATTTCATGGCTCGCCTCTTCCTGTCTCTGTGAACCCCTCCAGCACTACAACCCTCTTAATAAGGAGAAACTCGTTCCAGTGTCAGGCGGGTCGGTAAACAGAGGACACAAAAAAAAGGTAATTGGTGAAAGATCCAGATGCCACATGAGGTGAAAAGAATTACGCAGCAAGTTGTCATGACCAGAATGCATTGCCTGAATGGACAGTGGAAGCAGACTCAGTAGCAGCTTGCAAAAGGGAATTGGGTAAATACGTGAAATGGAAATAAATTGCAGAGCTAAGCCTATGGGGAAAGGGCAGAGGATTGACGCTAAATTGATAAGCTCTTTCAAACAGTCAGCACAGGCAACATGAGCCGAATGGCCTCTTTCTGTCCTTTTCATTCTGGGATTCTATGAACTCTGCCCTTTCCCAACTCTGGTCTCTTCTGCAACCCCCACTCCCTTCCATCCACCATTGGCGGCCTTGCCTTCAGTTGCTGAGGCCCTAAAACCTTTGAACAAGCTTGGTTCCAATGTCTCCATCTTTGGCTGGGTGTCAATTTTTGACTGATTACGCTCTTGTGTAGGGCCATGTGACGTTTTACTACGTTAAAGCGTTTATGTAAATGAAAGTGTTGCGATTGGCTCAGCTTTGCCAGATAGACTCAGCCAGGCACGGCGGCTGTGCTGCTCGCCATGTTGGAAATGCTGGCAGCTCGCTGTATAGGCTCACAGCTCAGAATTACCACTTGGCAAGGTACTGGAGGGCAAACATTGACTGGGGCCAAACTCCAGCATCACACAGCACCTTCAGTATAGACTCACAGCTCAGAATTACCATTCGGCAAGGTACTGAAGGGCAAATAGTGACTGGGGCAGAACCCCACTATCACACAGCACTTCAGTATAGGCTCATAGCTCATATTTACCAATTGGCAAGGTACTGGAGGGCAAACAGTGACTGGGGCCGAACCCCACCATCAGACAGCACCTTCAGTATAGGCTCAGAGCCCAGAATTACCACTCGGCAAGGTACTGGAGGGCACATTTTGACTGGGGCCGAACCCCAACATCACGCAGCACCTTCAGTATAGGCTCACAGCTCAGAATTACCACTCGGCAAGGTACTGTAGGGCAAACAGTGACTGGGGCCAAACTCCACCATCACACAGCACCTCCAGTATAGGCTCACAGCTCAGAATTACCACTTGGCAAGGTAGTGGAGGGCACACAGTGACTGGGGCCGATCTCCACCATCACACAGCACCTTCTGTATGAGCTGGTACAATTATACAACAGCCATTTCCTCTCCAGATGAAGAGGGACCTGCAGGCGCTCTTTTCAATCGTGTCCCACAGGCTAGTTCTTTAGGCCCGCAGGAGCGTGCTTCGGTGCCTGCACACAGGCCTGAGCCAATGAGAATGTGAACGGCTGCCCAAAGCTGATACTGTGTGGGGAGTCGTGGGGAATGGACATGTGCTGATAAAGAGCGGCTGAGCACTGAACCTGCTACAGGCCTGAGCCTCGGGGAGGGAAGTGAAAGAGGGGGAGACTGGGGAGAGAGAGAGAAACTGGGGAGAGAGAGAGTAGAGTAGAGAGAGAGATTGGGAGAGTGAGAATTCGGGAAGAGAGAGAGAGAGAGACTGGGGAGAGAGAGAGAAACAGGGGAGAGAGAGTCGAGGAGAGAGAGAGACTGGGAGAGTGAGAGTTGGGGAAGAGAGAGAGAAAGAGACTGGGGAGAGAGAGAGAGTGGAGAGAGAGAGAGTGGGGCGGGAGAGACTGGGAGAGTGAGAGTTGGGGAAGAGAGAGAGAGAGAGTGGGCAGAGAGAGAGAATGGGGAGAGAGAGAGAGTGGGGAGAGAGAGAG